>OX454270.1:8180084-8386626 GCA_949715065.1 Periphyllus acericola | reverse complement strand
CTGAAAATCGTTGCACACGTACGATACACAAACACGCATTCAAATATTTTGCTTTTCTACAAGTTAAATTTAACTTTAAAAAATGATTTTGAACACAAAAAAAGAATGTATAACAAAAGAGAATGATCCGTTGACATTTTTCAAACTTCACAATATTGTAATTTTCTCATTTTCCTGATTAAAAATAAAAAAATTCAAGAGAATTTTAAATTTATAAAAAACAAACGAGTTAATGAAACATAAAAGTTTTTATTAGAACATCTTTAAAAACTCGCTGAAAAAGTGTTAAAAATATGAAATGCATAATTTCTAACAAAATACAAACATAATATGCGTTATAATTTTAGCACAGCAAAAAAACATATAAATCGAACGCATGAAATCTCTAACCAGGTCATAATATTTGCTATAGTACCACGCACATCAATAGTATAGCCGGTGCAGGCGAATTAATTGTTTCTATCTTGCGATTTATCTTTTATACTGATCGCACACGACATAACATAATATCTACCCGAGTAGTATTGGTCAAACACTCTGACCTATATGTGTGGTCATTGGAGCGACTCAGAGGATGTAATCGGGTGTGTATATGCTGATGTTCCCCACCATGCCGGTGGGATAAATTATAGCTACGCACATATTGTATACGTTCTAGTCTCTAGTAGATAACCCCGAAGTGGGAGAAAACGAATTTGAGAAGTCATCGAAAATCCGAGGCATCAGGATAAATGTATAATTAAATACTAAAATGCGTTTGAAGGGATCTAAAATTCAATTCTAGTTTTCGAGGGTTTCAAGCGACTCATCTGTAATATACTTAAGTGGTGTACACAATACAATATTAATGCGCTTTGCAGCAGTGTGGCTATGCGCGAGACACCCGCCACGAGTAGAAGTCATAGTTGCGCCACTGCTACGCGTATATAATACATAATATTATTATACTTCTGGGTTATTTTTTATCCGAATACGCAAAGGCCTTTGTCTATACCATACAATTCCTGGCGAATTATGAACCTTCGTGTGCTGTGTGTTGGGGGTATGTGGGAAAAACAATTTGAATGGTCGTAATTCCGGAATCTACTGCCATACGTGATTATTAGTGTCCGGATTTTAATGCAAAGTGCATTTTTTTTAGGTGATGTTACACAATGCTTTCCAAAAAGGTACATAATTCGTTTCATATAAGAGACACTACAAAGAAAGTATTTCTTATGGCACATATTTGTTTTTGCATATTTGCGCAATTTTGTTAGTTTCAATGCATATTTGTTCATTATAGATATTATCAACACCATCGTCGGTGCCTCAAATTTTTTAAATTTCCATTTTTTTGAGTATTAAAGATTCAGTTTTTTAGAAGAACATAAATTATAGGTACCTACGAAAGAAATACATTTAATAATAAAAAAATATCGTAAGGAATTTTTGCTGTAAAATGGATTTTTGGCTATTTTTTAGAGCAACTTGTGGTGGTTTTTATGGCATTTAAATCCGGGCGGCCCTAGTTATTGTATTGCTCTAAACCGGCGCTCATGTATTATTGTAACTGAACTGCATTATAAAGGTGCCAAAATCAAATTTACACCAACTAGGAGAAAAAAATGTTGCTGAAATATTATAATTATATTTCATAGCGCCGCGGGTGAACTATGTTTACGCGGAACGAGCGACGGAACGGCTATAATCGATTTAGATGCCCGCGCGAAATGACAGCACGTCTAAAAAGTCGGAACCTACCCCCCCCCCGGGGGGAGCGCTCGTCATATACATACCTATGTGCGACGAAATGTGAGAACGTGCTCGCAAAGGTCGAAGAGACATTGCAGACAACGACCGCGGTTCGGACGGGTAGACGTTGCGAAGTCCCAAACGCGCATAATACACGTTAATTGAACACCACGATCACAGCGTATAACGTTACATAATCTCTGACCATTTAGCGCGTATAATCGTATGGCGCGAGCGTGATCGGCTTGCACGTGCGCATCGCACCGTACGACATTTAGGGCGTGTACAGCAGACTTAACCGCAGACGGTCGACGGCTTATTATTGCCCAGTGGCGCCGGGTCGATCGACTGCACAGCCTCGGAGGTGAGTGAATCCGTGTGCATGTTATATACGGTGCAGTGCTTTGGTGGACTTGACTAATGTGCGGGTGGCAATCAAATTGGAAAAATTATGCATCGGATACCGGCGGACACGCACTGAACGGTCTTGTGCGGTACACAGGGTGTTTACACACGGGACGTTTACAAGAAAACAGTGTACAATTTACACAATTTTAAATGATAATAACAAAATCAGCCATAATGACGAGGTGATAATTATAATTTACATTATTTCTGTGTAAACTAAAGAAATCACTAAAAATCACGAATCCAATGAGAACTGAAAGTTGACCGTCGAAATTTTCAGGAAAAAAAGGCCTATTAAATCTACGAATTTCACAAAAATTATAAAATAAAAAGTTAATTTTTGAACTTCTTTAATAATATACTAATATGTGTCAAAACAATTGTCGACAAAATTGCATTTGCCCAGCGATGAGCATCAAAAAAAACCAGAATTTTACTATCTCTATTGACACGGAAGATATCGCTCTGTGTAAGCCCCGGTGGGACACCCTGTGTAATACCATGATTAATAATATAGTGCATGTATTTCAAGTCGCACCGTCGCGTCGACGAGATAAGCTCACATGGTATCGCTTATATTACGTACACGCGTAAGGTTATAACGTTTGCATCGGGTGCGTGTGTGTACGCGTATGGTGTTAGGCACCCCCTTTCAACGGTTCGAGGGCATCGGACTCGCCTCGGGGTTCCAAATGAAAAATCGTTTTCGGTTAATACAGCTTCTTCGTGGTCGTTTTATAATTGTTTTCTCTCGTAAATTATATACGTTACTATTTCCAGATTCCTTCCACTCGATTTATCGGTCGGTTTATCTTTTTGATTTTCTATTTAGACCTGTAGGAAAGATTCTCCGCGTCATTTTGATAGTTCTGACAGTTAAAACTGACCGTGTAAGAAGCAAAAATATAGTTCAATAGATGTATTTACTTTTATTTACACATAAATATCTACATTGTATGATGTTTTGATCGTTTAAGAATTAGGATACAATTAATAATTTTAAACGATTCACCGCATAGCTATAGAAACTGTAATGTGCAAATTATAATCCGAGTATCAGAATCACTTTATACGAGTACGTTGATCATTTATAAAGCTGAACTCCAACAGAATAATTGATCATGCACAGCTTTAAATCTAGATGTCACATGGCACAGATATTCGCACATTGTTTTATTATATACCCTTATAATCACATCAAGTTTGATTGGATCAAATTTAATAATTAATTTATTGAATGTATTAAACTGATTAATACATGTAATAAATTATTATACTATATTTGAAATATAATTTAATATATCCTGTGTTCTATAAAATTTAAAAAAAAAACTCAGTTCCCTCAAACTTTTTTTTTCCAATCGCTTGTTATTAAAACTGTTTTTTTTCTTTTATTTAAATTCTAAATAATAAATAACATTAGGTGATAACTGGTATAATTTATTTAAATTACTGAAAATCTAAAAACTTTAATGGGATATTTTAAATGGCCTAAAAAACTACTCTCTCCTGGACAGTAGCTAATGCACTTTTTATACATTTTTAATAAAATATTACGTATATGTTTATTGTATATTATTTAAATATATACTCATATATATATTATATATATGTATCGTGTATGCACCTAGTTTAATTCGGTTTTTTTTTACTTTTTAAAAATCCATTCTTGGAATTTTTTATTATTCTGAATTTCAATTACCTTATTTGGTACTTTTCACATAATAAATGAATCAAAACCAAACCGATTCAGAAATGATAACATTTATATAAATCAAGAAAAAAAGAACAAATTTTATTTTAGGTTGATTGAGCTTTATGTACTCTAGACTCTATAAGTGGTAATAATATAAAAAAATGTATGTGTAATACATAACGTCGAAAAAACAAACTAAATTACTTTGTAATATGACGTAGAATGCTTGTGATATATTTTAAATAAATTCTCAAGTTGAATATCGTATTAATAATTTTCAGAAAATAAAATGTTTTTTCAAGTTAACACTTTGATACAATTATAAAAGTTTCAAACACATAAATTAATTATTAATTCGATCGTTGTTTTTAGTTTTATAATTACGTTCGAGCAACAATAATAAACTTTGAATTTTAATCACCCATTAGAAATATTCGTGCCAAGCTATTATTATGAGCAATACCTCACAGAAAATATAACTGTTGCCGTTAGTCAAATTTTTAGATTGCCGGGGTTCTCAAGTCGGGCCGATAAATTAATTACAATTATTCTAATCGCATATGCCGTGATTCGTGGAAATCGTGTACTTCTACTATAATATTGATTTGTAATCTATATTCAGCTGTATGTTTTATGCAATCTTTTTGATTAGCCGCGTGCCTATGCGTGGGCACCTACAATATCTCGGCATCAGAGTCTCCATGGTTTGTAAGCTGCGAAAAATATGTCCTTAAAACTCATTCGCTTGGCCGTTTGGCCTTTGGGTGAATACATTATTGCGGATGAGAGTATAAAAAAAAGGGTTTTTTATTATGAGAAAATGAACGATGAAGCACACGATCGCGTACACGGTCGGTCTACTTTTATGGTATTTTGCATACTCTACTTTGCGCATCGGAATAAAAGTGCAATATTGCGCATTGACGTAAAAATGACGTTGGACGCGAAATCACGTACGACACGCGCCTACAGAGAGATGAGATCGTTTTGCGACTGTTGATAAGACTTGACCGAACAAATCGGCCGTTTTTGGGCGACCATCGTCTCTTATCGCTTTCCCGTATCCGTTCAGATTGATCAGAAAATATAACAAAAACCTAACTCTATAATCGTAACGTACTTACGTACCATTTGCTCACAGTGTTTCGAATAGCGATTGTTTTAATGATTTTTTTCAAAATCAAAAACTCACGTGTACAATATAAAATTGAATTTTTTTAAAAATTTAAACAACACACCCGTCTGACTATTAAACTTTTACACTTAATATTAATTTAGTTTTTTTTTTTTATTAAAAGACACATTTTATTTAATTATTGTAATCATCTACCCTTTCAATAGGGATGATCAAGATTCAAGAATGAGATAACTATTACACCACGTTGATTGTTTTATCAAATCGATAAACCATAACTTACTTTCATGATCAATGTTTTTACGCGGAACGATATAGTTTCGGTGCTTATGATGATACAACAAAGCCAAGTACGCGAATTTGTTCAAATTTTAAAAAAAAATTGTGTCTTAACGTGCCAACGAATAGTAACTGTATTTGTTACTCATTATTATTTTAAATATAGTATGTGAAAAAATTCCCGTTTTTTGATAAATAAAATTTTAATGCATCGTGTAATAATTAAATAGTGTAAATTCATTATATAAAAAAAAAACATAAGTATAGTTAAGATTTGAATTAGGATACCTGTGCCTCTCACCAGTCGATAAAAATATAACAAATAATATATAATACTATATATTATTGATTAATATTGTAGTGCCTGTTGTAGGCCGTGCTCTGTTATAATAATAACGATTTCGAGTGTACCACAACATCGGAATAATAATAATAGTTTATCGCATGCAATGGAAACTTAATATAATGGCGGGAAAAAAATGTCTGACTTGCCTAAACGTATATTATGGTGCTCTGGTACAAATGTAATGCACACTCCATGCATACACGATGTGTAAGTAATACCAGTACAAGGCGTATTTACATAATTATTATTTAACTATTTTTATTATTATTATTATAAAGGATGTGCAGGACGGAGAATCGTGGGTCACGGTTACGCTGTACTTAATAATAAAAATATCCCGAGGTCCGAACGCTCTAGAACAGCGGTTCTTAAACTGCTGTCCGCCCCCGTCCCCCGGGTGACCACGGCGGCCAAGGGCATTCAAGTTAAACTTGGACCACCGGTTAAATTTAAAAAGGAAGAATCCTGACGTAGACGACAAGGAGACACCATGTGTGAAGAAAACCTATGTAACTTGTAATATAAAATAATAATTATTATAAAATTGATCATAATGATGAGAAAAAAAGGAAAAGGGATTTCTAAGAATCTTTCACCGGGGGTCCCCGTGTTCTACAACATTTCAAGAACCGCAACTCCAAAGCATTTTTAAAATAATATTATCTCTTGTTCGAGTATTGTTCACGATGTTTTACTGCGATCCTCATACGTGACTCGCCATCTAGCGGTGTCGAACGATACGTCGATACGCGTGCACGTAGGTTCATTGTAGCCCGAAAAATATAACGTTTACACAATTACCTGCACCGGATAAAATTGACCAAAATCATTTTTACGTTCTCTACGCTACTACGGCCAATTGCCATTATCATTATAATAATATCGATACGACCATTAATCATGTTGTTATTATCATAAACGTGTAGGTAATCGACACGGGCCGTACCTGCTGCCCACACGTCGTCGGCGGTGTAGGATATTATTTTTGGTTTGATTTCTTTTCTTTTCTTTCAAAACCGTAGCAAAACAAATGACGTATGATGTAATAATTATTGTTGTACGAAAAATAAAAAATGAAGAATTACCGAACGAACGATTATCGGACAAACCTTGCACCGGTATACAGGTCAACGCGATGTTCTAATGCTACGCAAATGAATAAAAAAACGAATTGCGCAACAATATTATTATTATTATTATTATCGGACCGTTTGTTCGAAATGTATTAATATACCTAACCGACGTATACCGGGCGCTGTTTTCGCCGTTTAAGCACCGTGTCCTCGTGCCCTCGTTAATCATCGGAAGGCTCGCGTACAGATATAAATAATTGTAATATTATTGCACCGCGGACAGGCGTTGAACACGCGCGATCTGCTCGCCTCGGATGTTTCGCTGTACCTACGGTAGAGGATTCGATGCTCTACATCAGGGATGGCAAATCCATGGCGCGCGTGCCCGAGGTGGCACACGAAAAGATGTTAATGGACGCGAAAAATTAAAATATTTTTACTATATATAAATATTAAATATATTTTATCTGAGAATTTTCAAATTTTATTGAGACCGCTATGAATGAGTTCTGTACGCGCTTTGCTCAGTTTAAAAAATTTGAAGAAACCATGAAAATTATTATTTGTCCACAGACACATTGTCATTAGATAAAACTCAACCTAAAATTGTTTGAATGGTTGAATTTAGATGATTTTTTAAATGCAACTTGTAGATTTTCAGTCGATTACCATATGGAAAGAAAAATTCGTTATTCTGAGAAATGAATTAGAAGAAATTCAGCGTGATAGGGCTATAGGCAAATCGATCGTAAACATAGGGAACAAGATTTTGAATGTGTGGAATGAAATTCCAAAAGATTATTCCACTTTAAAAATAGTAGCATTAGCTTTGTTATTTAGTTTTGTCTATTTTTTTCTTCAACATATTCATGCAAGTCACTATTTTCAGAAATTAATTTTATAAAATCTGATTTAAGAAACTGACCAACTGATGAATGCAGTGCAGCATGTACTTAATTAAAAGTTACTAATTATAAGCCAAATATCAACGAATTGGCATTAACTATTCAACAACAAAAATTAACAAAACAAAAATAATTAACAAATTAACGATATTTTTTTTTTACAATAATGAATATAACAAAATATTTTTCATAGCACGCTCGAGCAAAAATAAAAGGTAATTTTCGGCACGTAGTGTTCAAAAGGTTTGCCACCCCTGATCTAGGCTTTATCTATATACACCTTGTTCCATCACAAACTACATGCAAAACGAACCGATTAGGCGACTTTTGTCTAGCGTCAATATTTTGCGGATCCGTCGTTTTTTAACTAATAACTACTTGATATAATCGACACCGTATGTCATTCTATAATACGGTATTTTTGTCATAAACTGTACTCGTTTGCAAATTTTTCAAACCTTAATCTAGTTAAATTCAACTGTGTAATTCAGGGCGCACTCGTCCGTGTTATTATAACCACAACAACAATAATAATAATTTAATAATATACTAATAGTGATGAATAAATGAATACATAATGCGTTACGTCGATGCGTCGCAAGTACCGAAAAACACTCGTCCGAACCCGCACTGTTTGTTCGACGTCTAAGTTCGTCTCTGACTGCAGGCCCACGCGGGGATCAATTAAACACCGCGGGAATAAACCATCGCAGCAGCAGTTCGCGTTACGTTATGAAACTTTTTTACAAACGATCTATCACGCCGCTGTGGTCGTGAAACCTATTCGCTCGCAATCTTTCTCCTCTCTCGGAATGAAAAGACAGGCCGCAATCGCGTTTCTACGTTTATGCACGTATATTTATACGTGTCGATATTTCAAACGGGACGGCCCGCATAGCGCGTAGGCGTGTATACTGTTGTGGCTATTATTTAAAACGGATTTACGCAACGGACCGAAGTATTTATTACGGCTGTTGTACCGTGTGGTAGGTCGACGGTAAAAATAACGAATACTCGCGAGCAGAACCGTGACGTAGTGCTGCTGCAGTTTTTCAAATTCGAACAAAAGTATATACGTTCGCTCCTGAACGTCGTTTTCGATCGACGTGCACCTCCGCGGAACTCGTTATGTTTTACGAACATTTCATAATCACGAACGAACTGGTTTTTTATTGAAAATGTAAAAACACAATTTTTGTACCATTCCATCGTTTATAATGTATTAATATGAAATTAAAATTGTTTTAAAACGTAACACGGTCTACTCCGTTTCCTTCAAGCAGCAAGTAACGCCGTTATAATATTAATACAAATCAAATATTATTTACTTTTTAGTTTATAAATACGGACCAACGCTGAATAATGTAGAAAAATATATTTAGCAAATGTGTATAATATTATTTCATTGTCTACTGCAACATCTATTTTTCGGTGTTTAATATTGCTAAATTAGTGAAGCGGTCCTGAGCCATGTTATAATTTCTGACATATGTGTTAATCCTTCTCGTAGACGAGAAAGACCTTTCACACGTGACCGAGCTCACAGATAATGTCACTTGCATGTAATTTTGATTAGGAATTAGGTACTATGTATTTTATTTAAAAGGTCTTTAATATTTTCAAAAACTGACGTCTTTAAACATGTTTCTCATGTGACATAAAATTTCACATTTTCAATTTTCACCAATGGTATGATTTCTGATAACAAATGTCTTACCCTGTATCACGAATAGGGAGGAAAACTTGTAGCATTTGCATATTTGTTTTGCTTGTCGACGTTTTATTTTCATCTGGTATACAAAAATATGTTGAGTTTTAAACGTTGATCATATGATATACTTGTTGATTTATTGGTCCATTATAAATACGCCCAAATTAATTTCGTTAGTGTAAAAGTTCATTTTCGATGTTCTAAGTACTGTTTGGCTGACAATGAACTTTCCAGTTGAACAATTTAAAAAAAAAAAAAAGTCATTCAATGCAATTTCGCAGGAAAAATTGCTATTGACTTAATTATCAATTGGTTTTAATATTTTTTACTTAAAAACAGGAATTTTATTTATTAGGTTGAGAAAAAAAGTGCTCATGAAATTTAATTTCATTAAAAACGACTCACATAATAGTATAAAAATATAAGAGCATATTCTTAATGCATATTATAGGGTTTTTAAGTGCAAAGTATTCGCATATTTAGTGCTAAAAGCCATCTGCCATAATCATAAACTATCAAAAAACGTAATTAGTAGAAAACAAATTATTTCGGGAGGGGGGGGGGGGGTTTCCCCTGAAGCCGCCCTGCCTACGCGCAACGTCGAGTCTACAGTTCACTTTTCATGTAGAGTCTGCGACATTACGAACTCGACGAAAAACGCGAACGTCATCGTAAACGCGTCGGCATAACAGCTGATGATCGGACGGTTGCGAACGCGAATGCGGTCCGCGACTGTGACCGAAGCTGCCCGTGTCCGTCGGGCAACGGTCGGCAGATGGCGCTGACCGCGGTACCACGTTCGGGACGGGCGACACGCGGGGTCCGTGCGCGCGACGCGAACGAGACGACACCGGTCGCGGCCGTGGACGCGCGCGCCGAATCGGTCTCGGGTCGAGCGGTTCCCGCGAACGCGTCGCCCGAGGCCGCGCGTCCACGCGTCCACGCGGCCACGGTGGTCGTGCCGCGGCCGCGCTCTGCGCAACGGCCGCGGGCCGGACGCCAATAAGACCGGCGACGAGACACCCGTTCGTCGTGCCTTAAACTAATGAGTAAGGAAAATTTACAAGCCCTGGTGACGCTTGGCTTTTTACGGTCCTCGTACTGTTACCTTAAATTTTTTGAAGGGTATAGGTCGTCCCCTTGACCGGGCCCGCCTACTTTGCGGGCCTGTCGGGCGATAGCGATCTGCCCTAAAATCACCGAACAAGAACACACGTGCGACCCTCTGTCGGCCCCGGAAGAACGGTGACGCTGCAACGTGTACGGTCGCGGGTAGATGTCGCGTACGTATTCGTCGATTCCCTCCTCGCGGCTTACGACCACGTCACCAGCTGTGACCGCTATCATCACTTGTCATATTACGCAGTTGGCCTAGGGGCGGGGCACCATTTCGAATTTTTCTATGGGGTGCCAATTTGTCTACGTGATGTTATCGAGTATTTCGTTCGGTGGCACGTCATGCACATATGGGTTCAAAGACTTGTTCTATTATTAAAAATCCGACGAGTTCAAATTGTTTTTTGTATTAAATCAACGGTTGTATCATCACCGTGTGCTGAACTCGTTTTAAATGTTGACGATTATTGGTATCGATGTCGGGCGCAAATCCAAACGTATTCACCATTGATATCATCCGTTTTATTTTGTGCAATATTATTAATCAATACCGTTTACGAGTTTTTATTTCCTTTCGAAAAATCGATTTCATTCCTCTTCACGCGTCGTCCGAGACTACCTGAAATCTAAAACATGTCTTTTTGCGCCAACGGATTTAACTCGATCGAAGTACGATGGTTTTTTCCACACGTCTTATGATCATTTATTTCTTCTAATTTTCATAGTCAAATAATCGGTGCCGTTTTACCGAACGGAAACGTCAACTTTTTTTCACCCATCGTGTCGTATGGGGCTGGTCTTGAAAAAATGAATGATTACAATCGCTGACGGCGAGACGTGGCATTTGAAGTTTGAACTTAATGCGCGTAGCAGTACTGTGAAGTCTCGTTTGGACGACAAAACGATCGCGTAAACTTGAACGCTCAGATCGCAGAGCGGCACGCTGTTGCGATGGAAATGCGGCTGGTGAAAACGTTGGAAAAAAGTTTTTTGCAAAACCATGACGACGAAGATTTTTCGAAAATATGCACAACCGCAGTGATGGGTACCGACAATATTATGATTACACGTTTCACGCGCGGAGAAAGGAAAACGATAAGAAATATTAAAATAAAACATCTTTTCTACGTTGTGCTACGTACCGGCAGAGCGCAGTGCGTGATACGAATTACGAGTCGAAGGTTATAAACGTTTCGCGCGATCAACACGATTGTTTTTATTCCCGAGAACGTATCGCGATGGTTTTTTTTTTCGTGCGGCGAATGTCCGTTTCAACGCGTTATTGGTGGGCGCGCGAGGAGATTTACGGCCCGTTCGAAATATTGTTCGCGCGACGTATACTTGGATTTCGGACAAACAACGGCCATTACGGGGTGCGATATTTTGTACCATCAACCAGAGCCGTCTTTGGCTATGGAGGGGCCCATGGGCACCGGGAGCTAAAAGTAGCTCCTAGTTAGTAGGTCCCTAAAAAAAGTTGAATAAAAATATAAAAAGCTTATTTAATATGATGACTTTATTAGTTGTTAAAAATTATTTATATTTTACAGAATTAGAAATGGTATATTACTGTTACAACTTACATTGATAAAACTTATTGTTTACCTACTTAGTGTAATATCATTCCTCACTTAGCATTATTTAAATAACGTTTTAACATTGCCATTTACCTAAGTTTTTTTTTATCTAGAATTTAGAATTATTTTTGTACAGACTATCGTATTATGAAGTTACAGCTTACAATTTAAAGTTGTAATTTCTATTATTCGGGGCACGTGCCCCATGTGCCCATAGGGTAAAGACGGAACTGCCATCAACCTTACCAGTATAATACGTCATATCGTGCGCAGTGCATTACCTCCGGGTCTCGCCGCTAATTATTAATCGTTAAACTATCAACCGCCTTCCGCGGTGGCATTTCATACGCACAATACGACACGCGTGCTGCTGACCGATTATTCGTTTTGTAAAACGGAAAACGTTTTACCTCTGATTCGTTTAAGTGCGATACATTGTTGAAGCGTTTTCACTTTTGTGTAAAACAATACGTAGTTGTGTGCATAAGATTAAAATAAGTATTGAATACGAGACATACATTTTCATATGGTTTAAGCGTTGTTATCAAACCGCGCAAATGCGCCTACGTTGTATTTAAGTTTAAAAGTAACGACAATACTTTAGGTTGCGCAAAAATCACCCGAGTTGATAACATGCACTCGAAACAACTTTCTTGTTTTACAATAGTTATTTATTATTATGAAGGAGTAATGATTTAAACAATATGTATCGACCGAATTTCTAATTACAATTATAATATGATTTATGTTTACAGGATGTCTGCACGAGGATTGACTCGTTGAGATATCCCCTGAGATAATTAAGATATTCAGATTCTGTTTTTGTTATAAGAAACACAGGGGCAAGGACTACAAATATTTCATATTTTAATTGAACTTTATGTTTTGGTAATACATTTAAAAAAGTCAAATAAATAATAATTTACCAACACATTAATTTCAATTAAAATATGTAATATTTGTATTCCTAGTTCCTGTGAGTCTTATGAAAAATAAACCAGAATTTGAACATCTTTATTATCTCAGGAGATATCGAAATGGGCAAATCCTCGGCGGGGTGCCCTGTAAATGGCTTATTAATTTTTCTTATATAAATAAAGAATACAATTTTTTGAATGTTATTATATGACACACTGGACTTTACATTCATACTACTATAGGAAATTTTCGTTTTAGATACATGTTTGAAAAGACGCGTTAGACGAAGAATTATTGTTTCACCACTGCCAAAGACCTGATGTAACGTTAAGTTAACTCGTCACCACAGGGGATTTAAACAATAACTATAAATCAAAAAATCCGTTCCCAGAATAAAATAATTGTATATTTGTTGTAATGTACGTATACAATGCACGCGCTCACTTTTAACATTATTTTCATTAAGTATAATATATACTACGGCTGCTCTCACATTGGCACTTAAGTATTTACAACATAAAAATATGTTCCTTGGTATTATTCAAAGCGCAGTAATGCATTTAAGTGCAATGGTAAGTATACATAAGCTTGAGTGCGTGTTGAACGCTCGCAGTTCAAAAATATATAAACAAACACGTAAAATCAGCGATGCGATGTATGTTTAATGTAGAGCTGCCAAATACCTTCCCTTTTGAAATAAATAAATAAATAATTTTATCAGGTTTTCCTTAAGCATAGACTTTATTCGTAAACATTAAACGATGATAAATGTATTCTTTCTGACCGGTCTTGCATAACATATAGTATATAATTGATTATCATATTCAACATGAGTATAGTTTGCAGTGGACGTCACTATGTGGACACCTTGTGCTATACATTTTCAAAGACTTAAAAGTAACTACAAAATATATGTCTGAGATTTACTCCTCTCCTCGCGTTTTTGTTAACATTGGTGAAGGTAGGTAAGTTAATGGAAAAAAAATAGCTTAAATAAAGTTTAAGACTACTTAAATAAACTTTTTTTTCTGAACGTGATTCCATGATAACGCGATATACAGAACATAAAATTAATTTTTAACTTTGACTGATTTTTACTATAGTAATTTTTAAAACTTTATAGTTATTGAGTTATTTTTAAACAAACTAACGAGTTAAATTTTTATTTAATTTCAATTTTAAGAATTTTATATCAAGGTACGATCTACATAAAAATAAAAAAATGTACAATTAGTATATTGTATGGGTAATCGAGGAAAAGTATCTCCCACTCTTCGCATATGTACCCACAAGTCGCTCGACAAGAATATCATCGTATGCATGTACGGTTTGACAAGATATAACAGTGATTTTAATTTTTGTCTAGACGAGTGATTTTTGTCGAAATAATAAGGATTGATGTGTTCATTTTTCTCCACATCACCCACCGCCGTACGAATCATACTGGTTACGCGGTGCGATCGCATTTGTTCATTGTTATTGTCCTCTGCTATTCCATAGTATTATGCAGTCGTTCGCCTGCAGATGTCGCGCGAAAAATGGGAAAACATTTTTGATTTCGTTATCACGTCTTGCTTTTGTATGTCGTGCCGGTAATAACAGCACCAGCGTTTCACCCGAAACCGTTTCGTTACGTGTCACCGTGTCAGGAGAACTGGGGCCGTCGAGAATCGAGATCGACGGCGTAATACGTTACGCGTATCCTTTGACACATCACATGTGACGTATTGTCGTGATTGTTTTCGTTTTTTGCCCTCCACTATTTAGGGTATTGCACTTTCACTGTAATACCAATTACGATCAAAAATACGCACGAAAAAAAAAAATAAAAGAAAATCGTTATTTTCGTAATAATATTTGTCACCAGTCGTACATAATGTGACGGGTAAGACAGAAGACGACGTCAACACGCGTTGACGGCCGAGTCGTCCATCAACGTCACTTGCACGTTCAAACATGACGCGCGTCGCGGTTTCCGGCTTCGGGGTGCATCGTACACGTTGTAAATTATGCTCACCAAATCAAATAATAACCTTATCCCCGGGTACAGTAAGTACGTGTGAGCGTATACGGTACGGGCTGCACGGGAAAGGATTAAAACCAATTTCCGCGAGCAATACGCGTTTACACGTTTCCGGCGGCGCGAAATTCGTTTTTCGCCCTGAACCGCCGGGTAGGTAACCTAGGTAGTTAGTGTTTCGTTGTTCTCGCGCACAGCCCACGGGCACAATACTAATATTATTAAGAATCATAATTGCAACTATAATCGTTGTGTTCGACGGCAACAGTTTTAACGACAACCTTCGTCAAACGGTATATGACGCGCTATCTACCGGTCAGGCCTGTTTCCCGTCCGGACCGTGTGTAGCGAGTAAACATTCGACAATGACGCGGCGCACGTCGAACATGTGTCGTGTCTGCGACGCAATAGCAATGTTACCAATTGTTCCGCGGTCACTGGTCGTTCAATTTTTTTTCGACGTTTCATCCCGGCGAAACCCCGTCTGTATGGGCGACAAAAATGTCCACGCTGGCAACCGAGGGCGCAAAAAAGGGGTGGCGGGCAACAAGGGCAATTGTCAAATTATCAAATATTCCGTTTGAAAATATTCGGCGAGAACCTTTTCGGATGTAACCGCGCTCTTTCAGTGTCCCCGAACATTCATTCCGAACCAGTACAGAACAGACGATTGTATTGCGTCGTGGTAATCACCACAAGATACCACGTGTCGCGTATGCCTTATTATTTGGGCTGTGAAGTTGATGACCTAAAAAACATTTTAAAAAAAATGCAAATATGACGTAAAAATGACGTAAAAATGACAAAAAATGTCCTAAAAAAATTACCTAAAAATTTACAATATTTGTTTTGAATTAACAAAAATACAATTTTTTTAAAATATTTTACTATAAAATTCTATATTAATTTATCAAAGCTTACCAATATATCAAAATATGACATAGAAATGAAAAAAAATGCCCTTTAAATGAAATTAAATATATTAAATAAATAATTAAATAAAAAATTTACAAATATTATAAATAGGTAGGTATTATAAATTTTTAAAATCAAAATCATAATAAGTTATTACATTTATAAAAATTTTAACGAGCAAATTATTATCATAAAATTCTTATTATTATTATTGTTCCGTATTTGTGTAATAATCGGTGTCTCTCGAACGGACTGTTAATACAGTGATCAGCATTAGTGTAAAAGGAAAATAAACGTACTATACATTATAAACGTGTTAAATATTCAATTTTTCAATCAAACACCACGTTTTGTGTGTTCCGCAATGATGTTTCGACAGTGGACGAATGCAGTTTACGCGGTATGCAATTTTATAAATTGTAATAATAAAATTGTATGTTAAATAATATTTAAAAATATAATAGTACTAATAATAATAATAATAATTATATATATATATATATATATATATAATAATAATAACTATATAGGTACATATTACCGATGTTGTCAAAACGCCAAATTTTGAAACGATCAATTGTGAGTGGTAAATAAAATTATTTTAAAAATGAATGACAATTTAATTCATAAAAATTACCATGTAGGAGTGTCGACAGTTTTCGGCCGATAAATTCAAACATGTCTGAACGGCTGATAGTCAGACCGACCCGAATTTCGGTTCGGTACAAGTGCATGCACTCACGTGTAAAATCGGCATTTTATTTATTTTTTCGGTTAGGTCGGTCGTCGGCCGGTTCGGGTCTAGTGTATGCTGTTTTGTGTGTGATCAAATACGATCAAAGGTTTCGTAAGCATTTCTTTTCCACAAACAAATCTGTTAACGTTTTCAGTTTTTCGCAGTCACTCGACGCGAGTAATTAATTAATTTGATTTCAAAAACGAATATTTCCAAACCATTTACGACGAACGTGAAGCCATCTTTTTACGTACGCGTGTACGAACTCAACAACTGCCGCCCCGTGAAAAAAGAACCCACCGGGTGGGACACCATAGGGGTAACAGTCATTTTTTTATATCGATGTGTTGATATGATATCTGTACGAGTCGGTATGCCGAAAGGCCAAAATGTCGTAGAACCGATGTTTGGGTACGGTTGTATTCGTAATATTTAAGTATTTTGGATATATGCAATACATTGAGTATACTTGATGTTTTAGATTATTTGGTAGGCATATTTTGTTCGATTTCATTTGGTATTATTTCGGTATATTGGGCGAGACCGTTTTCCTCCAAAAATGAGGTATCGTTTTCCTTCACTGTTCATATGCCACCAAACATTTTTTTAAAAAAATGGCAAATAATTATAAAAAAAGTTATACTATTAAAAAAATTTGTTGTCTTTTTTTAAAATTATTTTTTATTTATACAACAAAAATGCACACAATATGTTGATTTACTTCATAAAAATAAAATATAATAATCATAAATAGTATTCGTTTTTCGTTATGAAAATTAAATACAAGTTCTCATGTGTTTCTAAATTGGTGAAATTATAGTAAATATCTGCATATTTAATTGTAGATTATTTTATTTGAAAATGGAAAGTAATAGAAGTGCATATGGTTACCGGTAAGTGAATAATCAATACAAGTGCATCCATGGTAAATGAAGGAAAATGGAATAGACCTTTATTTGCAGGAAAATTTAAGTGGAGTAAAATGGACGGTGGAGGAAAACGGAACCTCATTTTTGGAGGAAAATAGTTGCGGCCGGTACACTTGGTATTTTCGGTACATGGTTTAAAAAAATGACGGTACACCGAAGTACGGTGTGCAAACCTCAAATCGGTAAACCGGTAATAACTAATAACCGTCACCCCTACAGGACACTCGCAGCTGGGACACTGCGGTAGGCAGGATGAAATTTAGAAGTAACGACCGTTCCCATGTATTTCGTTTTGTCTCGATCGCGCAAAAATGAAAAAAAACATCGGACACGAATCGTCGTGAATTCGAGCCGACACGTTATCGCATATCATCATTATGTATGCATATTATAATGTATATACGAATAAATTAGGCCAACAATAATAATTGACGTCGGTGCAACAAATAATTGAATGACACAATATTATAATACTGCCATTACGCGATGCGAACGATGACACGCACCGATCACGTCAATTATTGGTACTAGAGCAATAATTGTATTACGTCGGCGGCGTATTTGCTATCATATTATTTAAATCGCCCCGACGCCGACACACGATACGGATTCGCGGACTATTCGGCGGCGTATTTGTTATCATATTATTTAAATCGCCCCGACGCCGACACACGATACGGATTCGCGGACTATGATTCCGTAACGCCGATAAAAGGGAGAATCGTAAACAACAATAATCGTATCATTTCGGGACTCTTGAACGCTTAATGTCAAATTCGACGACACGTAATTAAATTATGTTTTTTCACTCGTTTTAAAAAGAGAAAACATCAAACTTTGCGCATTAGTCAAACCCGGTATAGACCAATACGTATATATACCATGTACCATATATGTACGTTTGTTGTACGACGAAATTATATTTTTTCGGAAACGCATTAGTTTTGATACACATCACACAACACCGGAACAATGTGTAATATTATGGAACACGAAAAAAAAAAAGGTCATAAAAGTGCACTACGCATATAAAACGTGTACTTAAAACCTACTATACGCGACGCTTGCGATAAATAAAATGTGACATAATATTATTACACGTATATCGTGTGTGTGTGTGTGTGTATGTGTGTGTGTGGTGTGTGTGTGTTTTGTGTTGGGTAAGCAACTCTGTGACATTTGCTCAGATGGATCACCGCGAAAAATTGTCGTATAGACATAATTTCACGAAATGCGTGTGTAAAATCATAATATATGACGTTATAATGTACCTACTACTATACTCTCTCATACTACTTTGGAAAACCTTCATTGAACAACGACTTAATATACCGTGGACGTATAGGGGGCCTCTACGTATAAAATGCACCGTAATATCATGACAACATGTCCGACGTGTAAATGTATGTTACGCGCACCTCCAATGTTACGTTAAGTGCCCAAAACTCGCTTAGTAATCAGATTCTTGACGGTGTGTGTACAGCTTTATATCTGTTGCACGTTAAGGCGATAAAAGTTTGGTGCTATAATAACACACGCGTCCACGTCGATCGTGCGCCTGTAACATTAAATCGTAGTTTCATACTATTTCACTTGGCTTCAAAAATCCCTAATCCGAGCCGTTATCGATTTTTCGTTCATATGTAATGTATAACCGGCAAAATAATAGAGGTATACCAACGTGTATAGTACAGGGTGGTTCACCGGGATTCACACATAGCGATTATATCTCCCGAATAAGAGACTAATGAAATAAAAAGTAAGTTTTGGAACACTTATATTTACCAAACAATTGTCAACACAATTACCTTTTCCTAGGGTTGCTCATAAAAAATTAGAATTTCATTATCTCTTATCTAGAGATATAATCACTCTGTGTAAGTCCCGGCGGGATACCCTGTATACGAATAACGAATGTTCATAGCAAATAGAAATATAGAATACTATAAGTAAAACTAAATTAATCCACTATTTACGTGTATTTTGTCTTGATATTTTAAATATTTTAACCGTCGTTTTTCGCATCAAAAACAATTCATAATAGGATATCTATGCAACTTAACAGCTTAATAATGATTACATTTTTTTGTTTCTTGATTCATAGGTATACTCATAACTCGTAGAACTTGATTATCTCTATTAACACGGGATATATATCTTTGGGTAAATTCCGGTTGGACACCCTGTACATGGGTATTCAGGATGTATCTCTGACTTTACCGATAACTAGGGATTATTTAACGATTGCTTATGTCTATCGAGAGGAGAATATAGTCTAGATTTAACTAGTTAACATATTTTATGGTTCACACCTGTGTATATAGTAGTATGGTACCGTTTCAATTTATTTCAATTCATCATACCCAATTGGTCTACAATTCAATAGAGCTCCTCGCCCGAATTATTGGCTTTGTCGAATGTTTACCAGTTCAGAATAATTCGGAAAATTACTATACAATTACATAATTTTTATTCGGAAAATGAATTATTATAAATTAAATATGAATCGTTTGCGTCAATAAAATATTAAGCTTACGAGTATGTCCCCGATATACTCGTAGAAGTTATGTTAACAATTAAAAATTAAATATTTATAACCATTGTCAATTCAAAGTCCTTACAAATAAATCAGGTAGATTTTTATATTTATATATTATATTATACTACGAAATATTTGAAATGAAACATAAACGGAAAAATTCGTTTCTTGAGTTTACAGCAGTGTATTCGAGGTAAACTATTGTTTAATCGTATCCAAAAAGTGTATACAATAATATAATAACTTTTTAAGGTACATGAATAAAGTTTTATACAGAAAATATGAGAACGACGTTATAGTGGGCTTATTAAATATGTAGAGTTTTTTTTTTAAATTTAATTAAATTAATTTCATATTTTTATTCTACAAAAAAAATATAAAAACGCCTATACTCGCTAGAAGTGCAAAACGAATTCAATAAATAAATATTTTTATATTTTTTCACCGAGTGTGTTGCGTACGGAACTGCTTTCTTTAGCTCCCATAGGGACCAGGTGTACTTCAAAACATTTTTCCCTCCCTACACAATAGTATACAGTCATAACATGAGAAGTAGCTTATCCTTCTTATTATTAAAATTTTACCATGTTCGGAGCTCGGTAATAATGTTTGAGAAAATGTACACAACACAGAAAAGGTTTCTAAAAGGAGTTAAAGCAAATTCACATAAAAATGCAGATGCTCGGTATGGTATGGTTTTGTTCGAAAATCCCACCGAATAACAGCTATTTTATGGATCATAAAAAAGTAAATTTGAATGTACGTGTGACAAGTTACTATATAAATGGTGGATGTGGTGAACGTTTATTTTTATACTCAATTTTATTATTGTTATAATTTTTTTTCACCATCCAACTATTGACTATTTTTAATTTTTTTATTTAAAAATTTTACTTAAAAGTTCAATTTCTCGAATACATTTCTTAATTTATATTATAAATAAAAAAAAGTTATTTTTTAATTTCTTTATAGCACTATTGCAGTCATTTGACTAATCGTAATAAATCATAATATTAAATTTAATATCGGACTGCTGTGCAACTAATTTCGCCATGAATGGATTTGCATACAATTACAATAACCGATTTTTCTTCCAAATATAAAAATTATTTACAAAAGTGAAAGGCAGCAGTATTAAGCATCATCGAAATATTCATCCTTTTACATGGATGTGCTTTTATTGAGTAGTCGGAGAGTATAATATAGTGTTGTAAGAGGCCCCAAGAAATCGTATACACAGCGTTTCCTCTAAGTATATTGACGTGAGGATGGGATTCAGGTTAAATACAAAGGGCTGTTTCATTTTCTCTTGTCTTTCTTATTTTAATTTATAAGAGTTCAAATTTAAATAGATCTACAGAAAAAATAGTTTATACGAAGACTGCAACAAAATAGATTTTGTTATTATTTAGAGACCTTTACAAACCGCAATGATTAAAATATGCCATTGGAAAAAGAACTTTTCACCACATCAAAAACCTATACAAATTATATTATATAAATTAAAAAAAAAAAACATAATTTTTACTTAATAAATGTTTGTATTATTTTTTACTTTACTACTAATAGTTACAGAATAATTTCTCCGTTGGACGATAAATTTTTTACTTATTTGTAAATATGTACTATAAATATTTTGCAGAACGTAATGAAATGTTATTGTTTTGTGTTTTTTTAGTTTGTAGTAAATTTGTACGTAATATACATTATATTATGTTGGTACATAATATCGTATGTTTTTCGTATGAGCTAAAACTTTTAACGAAAAGACATCATACATGTTGAAAACGAAAACATAACATTTTAAATTGTAATTCACAAGGAGTTATAATAGTGTTTAAAATTAAAAAATAATTCGAGTCCAAATAAACGATATGCAAATATTTCATGGTGTTTCATTTTTATATTTGATTACAATGAGAAACTCGTAACATGAAACAATTATTCTTTAGCGAGGCGTACCGATTGGATTAATTATTGTAATAATAATTTTGCGTTTCCTTTGTGTTCTTATTGTTTTTGTTTAATTGTCAACATGGCTTGATCAAGGAAAACGTATACGTTTCAGTGAATTAGACGTGTATACATTTTATTACAAAGGTAAAATAAAAAAAATATAAATGTACGAACATTTTCTTATACGGCGGTAATGTAAAAATTATTCAACCGACGTTATAGCACAGGAAAAAAACAAGATGTTATTGTAGGTAACTGGCGGAACATTAAGTTTAAACATGTATTGTAGGTAGTAGGTACCTATTATTGTTGTCGTATGGTTCAGAAAATGATTGGCGAACTTTAACGCGAAACGTTCTTATATGCAAACGCATAAATAATATAATATAAAATGAATATCACAAAGTTTCATTGGTGCCCAAATGTGTGGGATGCAAAGGGGGTGCTCAGCACCACAAGACACAAATAATTAGCAGCCTCAGTTCGTTTTACGTCGAATATTTATCGAATTCTAAATACGACTTCGATATAAATTACTGACGTTACTGTTTACCAATTAAACGTATGAATACTTAAGCTATATCATTATCGATTGATAGAACTTCATAATATTGCTATAATTTTTTTTGTTTCGGATTCACCGTCCATGACTCGATTTGTATATGCATGCCGACGACTTTCCGAACTCACCACGTGGTACATCTTCACAGCGTCTCTGTTGCGAACGTACCGTAATTGCTTTACTTATTCCCTACCAGTATTCATACATTCATATATGTATATATATATATATATACGCTATTGGTGCCCCCCTCCCCGTCTTCGTTGTATACTTAGACGGTCGCGTAGTGCGCACCGACCCAAAGCGCTCTTTCGTTTGTTTGCGACTCGTTGATAAGTGACCTTGATTACCGGAATTATGACGGAACATAAAAGAACGACTCGACCTAATATATTATTTCCGGTCCGCACGCGAATATCAAAGTGTAGAGATGGTGTGGCCAATATGGTACACGATTAGTACAGGTCGGAATCAACGTTAAAGCAATCAGAATGGTCGGGATCGGTCACATATTTTTCGCTTTGCAGCCGACGAAGTCTTCAATGAGCCCGAAACGTCGGAATACTATTGCACAAGTTATTAAATAATTAAATGCGAGACGGGTTACGTCTAAAAATATCAAAGCGAACGATGTACAGTCTAAATACTTAAAATATTTAGATGTTGAACTGCGATGAAAAAAAAAAAATAATCGCTTACAATGTATACACACGAAATGTAATAAGTTATTACTAATAAGTAATAACTAATAGTGCCCCGTCGTTCACTTCATGTACTAAACATTTTCACAGCTGGAGCGTATCGTATTATGTACATTTGTTTTTCCTCGCGCGTTATCGATTCAATACTGTTCATTATAATTATATTTTAATTACGATATTATACTTTTGCACTGCGATTTGAATGTCAAGTATTAACTCGTAAAGTCTGAGACTTGGGAATGCTAAAATTATTAGCCTCGTGTGGTGACTCGCCAACACATACCTGACATAAAATGTTTTAATTTCAAAACGAAAAATTTAAATTACAACATTAAAGAAAATCCATATGGATTTTCAATCAAAAATCTTTTGTAACTTAATGTCCTCGTAAAAACAACACCTATACACATATCTATATATAACCTACACTTCCCTAAAAAATATGAAATAAATTAACAACAACTTTTTTTATTATATTCATAAATCATATACTTGCAATACAGTTTGATATTTTACATTTGGGATCACTACTAATCACATAATTGTGTGTATTATCTTAATATTATACATTATTTATTAGTGCATTAGTATCATAACAATAAACTTATTCTCGTAAACGTAAAAATAATCTTATTTAATTAATATATTTATAATAT
Source organism: Periphyllus acericola (assembly GCA_949715065.1). Taxonomy (NCBI): domain Eukaryota; kingdom Metazoa; phylum Arthropoda; class Insecta; order Hemiptera; family Aphididae; genus Periphyllus; species Periphyllus acericola. The sequence goes on along the minus strand of OX454270.1, from coordinate 8,362,714 downwards.
ATTTAATTAATATTTTTAGCTCAAAATTAACTGAAGTTTTTGATTTATGACTTGGGGTTGCTTAACACCCCCCCCGACACCCCCGTATGAGTGCCAAAGAGCATTAACTGATTTTTTTTTCGAAAGGTAAATTTTATTTCCTAACCTAGGTAGCCACTACTTTTAGGTAAAAAAATTGTTAAACGTAATTTTCCATTAAGAATTTAAATTATAAAAACCGGTGCGCTCCTTTGTTGATCACACCAGTGGAAATTGATGCATTCAACGGGAGGTAAATATGCAGGATCGCCCAGTATAATAATATATGTTTGACAATTAATCCAATATGTGCTATGTTATTGAAATAAAAAAAAAGGCCGTAGGGATGGAAATCCCTATTATTTTACATACCATGTGAAAACGACCCGATGTCTTATAATTATTTATTTATACTCGATTCGGTATAATTATTCTCTGAAAACAGTGGAAACGATTTTTGGTCGAAACGGACATAATAATTTAGCGAATTCGGGCGTTCAGACATGTAATTTACTGTTGGTAATATGTACTCGTATTATTATTTGGGGACATATTATTTGAGGGGAGAATGACGATGTATTCGGCACACCAGCGCATCCTACAAACAGCAGTCGTTTCGATTAGCTATTATACTCGTATATATATAAAAAAAAATGTCAACGAACAAGTGCCTTCCATCATTTTATAACTACAATATGTCTATAGTACGTACGTAAAAACTAAAAAGTACGCACTATTGATCGTAAAAACCATTTTCAACCAGTATTTTATAACATTTTAATGATATGGACAAAAACTCAAAGTAACTCAATTACCTAACTGGGAAACCCCCGTTCCCACTGGCAGGTAATGTATCACGACCATAACATAAATCGTGTAAGCTCAAAGCATAAATTATAAATATCGTATAGACAACCTCTTCGAAGCTCCGAGCCCAATTTACTATCAGAAAAGAAATCATTTTATTTTCCTCAAACATGTTGATGTGCACAACACGATCTAGCAAATCCAAGGTATTTATTTATGTGTAACTGATATTATTTTTGGTAAGCTAACAATGTAATAACTCGGGTTGTTGATGCTGCAGCAAGAGCGAAAAATAAAAACGAATAATGATAACAATATATTTACAACAAAGTTAGCCGTGTTGCACGAATCGAATGTGGAAAAATAATGATATGTTCTGCGTGATAAAGCGTAAAACACGCGATTGATCGTTCCGATTTAATTTAAACATCCAGTCGTCACGGAATCAAATTTCGTGCAGAAATCTTAGCAAGACCAAAGTTGCTCCATATCATAACATTAAATGCTCGTGTTGTGGACATCGCTTTGGTTACAATTAAGCCCAAATCTCGTTGAAAACACCTGAAAAACGTTTTCATCCCTCATGTTGCGTTATCCGCATTGTTTTTTTCACTCGGGATCCGGACGTCCTAAGACCACCCCGACTTCCAGAACTCAACCGAATAATACTTTCCCGGCCGAGAGCTTTGTTTTATCGTAACTAGCGCGAGTCACTCGCGACGTATACGCACCTATGGTAGCAACCTGCACGTGTGCATTAAACGACAAACGCGCGCGATCAATTCACGGCATTTGCGCCCGAGGAAAATTTGTATGGCCCTTGTAGTCGGTAGAAAAGGGTTATCAATTAAAAGCCGAGTTTCTGACCTTGTGCAGATGGTGTTGTCGTCGTTATGTTTTCGCTATTGTCCGAATCGTGAGGACCTTTTCGCGTTGTACGACCCACCACCGCGCAGACGTACGGGAACTCGACTAATATAATATCGGTTGTGCCACAGGATTTCACCATTGTACAAAATACGTTTAAGTAATATTATTATTATTGTTTATCACTATTATGGTTGTTATTATTATAACTGTAAACCAGAGGTTGCCAACTGGTGGTCCGTGGACTCGTCTCAAGTGGTCCGCGAATCAAAAAATTTAAATTTAAAAAAATAAGAGAAATTATACTTGATATTTTTTGTTATTTACGGCTTAGCACCTATCAGCCAGATAATATACTTTCGCGATCGATGGTACTAAGGTACCTAGAAATTATAAACTATAAAACTTTAAAACTAAAAAAGTATAAAAAAATAAGTGATATAAAGAGGGGGGGGGATTGAAAACAGGTAGTGGTCCTTGCCTATTGTTGAGTTGGGAACCACTGCTGTAAACAATAGGTGAACATTTTATGTGTGCGTGCGTGTGTGTGTTTGTGTGTTTGTTTGAAAATATTTTATTATGTACATGCGAGTATACAGAGTAAACCATCGTGTTCATAATGTGTCCCTTATCTATACTTCTCAGCGCGTCTTACTGCATAGTACACACTCGTATCATCCTCTGCCCATCGCGAACGGTCACCATAGACGTTTTTGTCCGTCTCGTACATTAGGCGGATTATGGACCGTTGCGACGTGCACTATTCAGTGTTTCCCACTCGGCCGGCGGGTTTTGAGGTTTTCTCATTTATATACATTGGCGTACACGTACGTATACAAACGCGGCACGCACTGCGCGAGTACAGGGTAAGACCACTCGACCGGTACGAGAAAAACCTAAAGTTTCAATATAAAATACAAGTTATTAAATTAAAAACTTTTGATAAAAGTCCGTCTGAAAACTTCCAACAAGTTATTTACTTTCTTGTGTGTTTGATAGTTTGATAGTTTTAACAATTTTCCAACTTAAAACCGTACTTTTCATACCATCATCAAATATATAATATTTTTATGAACATTATTATTAATTAAACGCGCACACGTCTTATACAAACGTATCGTTCGTTTTTTTTATATCTTGATTACACGACGGTACAAGAGTATAGTTTTTGCGATATAATTTAAAAAATATTTACACACAGTGCCGGAAGACAACATTTTTTGAGTATTTATTACATTTTAAACAACATTAAATTTATCTGTACACACAAGATAAGTGGATTATTTCGGTTGAGCAACGTCAATAAAAAACGAGTTTAAATGATCGACCAGTATAATATTATGGTCTATACTCTACAGTCGATGCCCTATGGAATAGTTAAAGGCCGACTTTATTTGGCGCCTTTTATAGACTGCTCTAGACGGGCACACACTTGTCGATGCACATCTTTCGAAACGCGCATTTTTGTCAATTCTTAATGAAACTGTCAGTACCAGTCTAGTATAAATAATATTATTGTTTATGCCGTTTATGGAGTTTTCGTGTCGGGAGCATGTTTAGATTATTAGCTTTTTCAAAGTGTTTTAAAAGCAAACACGTAACATTAAAATATGCACTGCAACAATAACACACCATGAAATATTCCGTTGTATCGTTTTCGATGTTCACTCTTGTAATCCCAAGGTACCATACACGCATACATTTATGATACACTTGCGCGATATTATAATTTTTTTATTATAATGTACACAAAACGCAAAAGTCGCGAACATTCACAAATTGTTTTACACGTGTATCGCAAGCAATTGCATTATTATTGTTTTTAATAACTTATTTGAAAATTTTGTACTCGTACGTGTGGGCAGCCCGATTTTGGCCACCAAATCAAATAACTTGCCGTGGTACCATGGGCAATTCGGATCCTCTTAAAAATAAATTTGTCGGTAAAATAAAACATCGGTTACATTATTAACACGCAACAGTACAAGATATCAGAAAATTAAAAAAAACATTAAAATTAAAGTTGTAGGGAGATGATATGAGTATCAACATTAATTTCAAATGTTCGACTTTAACGGCTATTAAAACTAACCACCCACTATTTTCAAATCTAAATACATATAGTAAAATAGAATACAATCAACACGAAAATCAAAAAAATGTTGATCAACTATTAATTTAAAATGATTACAGGTAAATGTATGGTAAGTGAAAATAATAAGCATTGTGCGGGTTGTGTGCTACGGTGTGCTGCAGATACATTTACATAAGCTTCAACACCATTAAGCGAGTTTAACTTCAGTTTAATAACTTAACTACCACTGCATGTATCGGCTACTTAAAAAAATTATTCCCAAATATATAATATTATACAGTTTTAATAAGCATTACATTTCACTTTGCGAGTAAAATGTTTAATGAGTTTTCAAAACAGTGTCAAAACACTTAAAGAGCATAGTCGGCAATTTTATCCTAAAAAAGTTGTTTGCTTATAGGTACTACGGTATAATGTGTTGATTAAATTTCAAACTTTAACTTAAAATATAATTGCGTTAATCGTGGAAAAAGAAACAGGAAAAAGTTAATAATGAATAATGACGTTAAGTGTATTATACAGTTTTCATGATTTTATTATTTAAAAGTAGAAAATTTTTATTTATAAAATGTATAAAACCGTCAACAATTTTTTATATAAAACTATAGTTTATAACTTATAAGTCTCACGTTTCTGAGTTTAAAAGTATAAAAATAAAATTTCTGGACAACTTATTACTAATTTTTTTTTTTACATTTGTTATTGCTATTAATAGGTTAACTTTAAATTTGGAAAAAAGCTGGTTGTCAATATGTTCGAAAAAATAATATTTGAATAGCGTTTGAAGTTTTGAAGTCATGTTGCGCTTGACCGAATTCGCAAGGTAAACATTTCAAGAACTAGGTATCAATACGATATGTAAAGAACATATTATAAGTTATAACTATATAGGTAGTACAAATATTAAACTTTGAATTCGGGTAAAAAAATATTTTTTCTCCTCTTAGATCAACGTTGTTTGAAATGTATCATTGGAATTAAAAAAAAATATTGGTTATTTGATGTTAAAATATGGTTAAACTGTAGGAACTTTTTTAAATGGGTAGTTCGAAATGATCATTGAAAATAAATTTATTATTCTTGTGGAGAAAAAATAAAAATATCGTAATAAAATAGATTTAATGTACAGGTATTGTATTTCTGTTGAGCTGAAGTATTTGGTGTAACTCGTTTCTAAACTGAAATCCCCTGTAATGCACTAAACATAACATATAAGTTTTTTTTTTAAAAGAAAAAAAATAAAAGCGAGCAACTGAAAAAAGTATATTTCGATGGGATATACTCCGTAGGGGTTTCTTACTCGTAGCCGGGTTGTATAATATATTCCACGGACAAGAAATAAAACGTCCACGGTCATTGAATAGGCGTATTATTTAGGTGTCCGAGAGCTGCTCGACCGAAATATAAACTTTGACCGGCCAACAATAATGGACTTTCACGGTGCACAGGATCTTTTGCGTATAAGTCATCTGCCTCGAGCGCTTAGCAAACAGCACCGGTTGGTCGGAGAAGGCTGCGAGCGGCAATAATACATAACCAATGTCCTATGCGCCTAAAGTATGCATTTGTTTAACGTATAATATGATTTTACTTTAAACGTCTATTGCGTTTATTGCGAGTGAAAAAACAAATAATGTTATATTATGTGCATGCGCCCCCACACCTACCGATGGGCGACGAGTACGTTTTCGTGGACAGAGTATATTATGTAGTATAAATTGAAAAAGTCATTGTAATTGGCGACGGTGTTTGAAGAGGATGATAGTGGGACGGTGAAGGGAGAGGAAGGTTGATGGTAGGGTAGATCCGATGGTGACACTTGACACGTATACCTCGTCGTAGGCGACGATGACGACGACGGAGAGGATATAATAATATACGTTTGCCATCACTGGTCCCTGAGGACACGTGATAGCCGTGTTAAGTGATCTGCGGGGAAGGGGAAATTTTTTTTTTTCGTTCCAACGACGCTCTTTCGGGCAAAATCCGTCGAAACCAATTCGGATCGTAAATGCAGCTGACAAAATTTACCACGTGCGACAAAACGTAAAATTGTCATATATTTTGTACCGAACGGTTTTACTAAATGATGATAGAGCACCGTTCATCATTACGGTTTATAAACATTTACTCGAACAACATGTGCATGTAGGTAGACTGCAATTATTTAAAAATTTAATAGTACCGAAAGATAAAAATGGTAATTGAGAACCACAGAGTAAAATGCTAATTTCTTGTGTTTGTGTTATCATTAAATGTACACATGGATAAAAATTAATTACAATTTATATTCGCACTATTCGGGCAAAAATATGTAAATAATGGCGCTGTTAGCTTAATAAACATACCTACTGTAGAAGGATAAGATAAATATTGTTTATGTATTATAATATGGTAATTACATATTTCATATTATAACTACAGCGCACTCCTAACGCATTAATCGTAACATTATGAGTTTTTGTAATTGAAAATATAATGTTATTTTCAGAAATATGTAACTCAACATTAATAACTCGTAATTTTGGATATAGCATATGATACAACATAAGTCATGACCCCATGGTATGTATATGACTTATGACTTAAAAGTCATAAGTTATAGGCTCCGCTATCGTTTTGATTTCCGACATGAAATCGGAGAATAAATTTAAATTTGTTTTTAACGGAAGTCATAGATTTCCATCTGCGGTTTCTTTCGAGTTACGTTTTCTCATTATTTGGTACGATTTTGATTCTGATAAGATATCTTGAGGGAAAATGTATATTAATATTATTATTTTTTTTCACTTTCATGAACACATTCTTAATACATATGTACTAATGTAAAGTGGGATTTCGTCAAACATATTACATCATTATATTAAATGCATTTTAATTATTTTTCCATCAAATTATTCAAAAAGTAATAAACTAGAAATTGATTGCAAAAGGTTACGTGTACATACTTATAATAAATTGAAATATTTTCTATACAATTTGAAAACTGTGATTTCATTTTAGAAAATAATATCAAAGTCAACCGAGGCACACACACAATTTTTCATAATTTAAAATTATTGAATATAATATATATGAATATTATGCATATGAAATATCTTCAGAACACAACCATGTAAATATATATGACTTCAAACAGACATTTGATGAAAATACTTATATAAATCAATATCTTCAAAAGCATACATTCCTAAAGTTGGAACCTAACGGACAAATTATGTTTATTTGTTATTTAAGAGGGAAACTGTCAAGTGTCGATACACATATTTTAACTTGTAGCACATAATATTAATTATAATACGGATAAAAGAAAGTTGAAAGGTTTTTTGGAGCACTCTGTAATAGTAAAAATGATTTCAGAATCTGCTGTCTTTACTTAAAGCTCACCCAAGAATAGATTAATCAGTTTGCTTTACAATTTAAAGACAAGAGGGAAACGAGAATAAAATGTCTGTCGATAAAATTATTTTTACGAGCTTTTGGCAATCTCAAGTTCGTATTAAAAGTTTTAAGCTACTTCTTCCATGGTTCCATTTCATCAACAAAATTATTAAACTTAACATAATATTTATAAAAACAAGTTAAAACTTTTATTTTATTTTCAAATTAAGAAAACGTGTTTAGTTATTTATATAACAATTAAAATATTCCCGTCTAATAAAAACTGTAAGGCTTAATACTATAATAACTATAATGCCTATTATAATATTTATGAATTATTTTTAGCTCAAAAAGTTCTACTCAATATTCGGGCAATTAATTATTATATTTAAAACGAGGAAAATATATACATATTTTAAAGATTTTTGTTTTGGAGTAATGGCGAATAATGTTTATTACTTAAAATGTAATAATAACATGGTTTGTAATGTAACAAGTTAAAAAAATTTCAAAAACCACCCATACTATTAATTATTATAATAATCAATAGGTATACTTTGTTTTTATTAATTTTTAAAGCGTAAACATTTTAACACTAAAATTATTGAAAAATATAATATGCGATATTATTTTAGGAACCTTTTTTAATTGTTATATACAATACGTATCAAATTGTAGATTATTAATAAATAGTTTTCGTCGGTTTTTTTTTTTTCAATGACTTAAGATATTATTTCCCTTATTTTACTATTATTCTTGAACGATATGTCTTATTATACAAGTAGCTTTTATAATAATTATAATCTATACTATAGATTCTATAGTATCAAGTTGTTAAATAAAATTAATTTGTAGATTGAATCACTGGAAAGCTTATAAAGCTAAAGTAAAGGTTTTAGAAGTAGTTACATTTTATTTTGGATAAAGTCGTTCATCGCGTTCCCGCATCTTGGCGTCGTCTCCTAGTGTTTCCGTTTCTTGAAACCAAATATTCATACAAGTGTTCCAAACTGCGGTCCATAAGCAATTTGGCGAACATTTGGTGTCCAGAGATGCGCGTCGTAAGCACGTTATTTACAACAAAAATGATTTGTAAAACAGCGCTAAACGCTACTTACAGTGGACACCGAATTTAACAATAACCGTGGCGCGCCAAAGGGGCCTGTCTATTGGCTATAATGCTGTATAATAAGAAAGACAAGTATCTGAGTGACTGCTCGATCGAGACGGTGATTGGAGCGAATGAAATATTTATATGAGAACAAGACTTCAATCGTTTAGCACGTGCCACGTATAGGGATTATATTATGTGACAAATGCGTGCGGCCGACGATATTGTGCAGTGCGCCTTGTTGCAGAAAATTGACCTACGGTGCACGTGCATCATCATATTATTATATCCGTTTCCCGGTGTCAATTCTTAATCGAATTCAACGTTAAACGCGACTAGTGTACCTACCGTAGGATGATATACATATATGTATTTAAATAATGCAAACATTGCAGACGGTGCAGCCAGTGCGTTTATGACGTCACCGATGCATTGTGTATAAATATACTTATAGGCGAGGCGCAGTCGGTTTACATCAATCTTTAAACGCCAACTAGACGCGGCACGAGTAGTAAATACATCATTATTTAGACGCGTTATACCGTTACGACAATGGGAAATTATAAAATCAGCGCGAATGTTCCATTACAAATTCCGTGACGTCAGACGTGAGTATATTATTTTGATAAGCAAAATGCGTTTCCACCCGCCGAATTGATTTTTGGTTTTTCGCGGACGATTCTGAGATGGAATTACAATCATTGTCTTCGCGACCAATCGAGCATAACGCCTCAGCTGTCCGACGAGACGCTCGCGATGGACGACTCGCACTGCAGCAGACACCCCGAGTGTTTGTCCTTCGTATTCACCGCGGGGCAGGACTGCAGGATTCTGCGGGTGGCGGCCGATGTACGTACATAAAACGGAACACGGCTAGGAACTGTTCCGCGTGTATTGTATAGTGTACCAGGACACATTTGCTCTTTCACGAGTCCCGCTTTCGGGGGGTTGGATTAAGGGTTTTTTACTGTACACCCCGGGTGTAATATGATACTTGTGCCGCCTGTTTTAACACTCCTAATACTTAACTGTTACCCACGGAAGCTTTACCCACCTTTTCACACTACCCTTATAGTAACACATATCTAACTGATCAAACTGTACATTGAATGTAAAAAGGTTAGAATCAATGTTATGTTTTGGATAATTTGGAATACTTTTTTATCAAGGGTCCAATGTACTTATCGAGTTTGAATTAAAAAATAAAATAAAAATGATAGTTAACCATATGCGGGTAGGTGGTATCTATAAATAATATTTTGTTTCCACTTAGCCTGTCAAATTATTCGGTGATAGACTGAAACACTAGACCTGTAATTCGAGTCATATTGTGTGTATAAACATAAATACAATATGAGAAATCATCGCGTTCAAATGGGAATTACGAGTGAAGGATCGTAATACAGTTGTAGACGGACTGAAAGTTTTTTCTCGAGTCCATAAAACGTAATAAAATAATTTTATTCTTTCTGATAAAAAAAAAATGCAAACACAAAATAATGGGTATTTATTTATCAAAAAATCAAATATTAATAAAAACTCTTTGACTTGAAATTGGATATTTTAATTTTAGCTGTAACAAATAGAGTACATCAAAGGGTTTGTATTACATTTTCAAGTATGCAAATAAATAACGACTTCAACCAAAAAAAAAAAAGGAACTTTATTTATTAAAATAAGTATAAGCATAATAAACTTGTTGAACAAAATTCATAATCTGCGAAATTGTTAATAAAACAATTAATTAAACACGAAAAAATATTATTTTTTATCTCCCGAGTCGGATAGATCTTTCTATCTAATAACAGCGCGAAAGCCGTGGTTTTATAAGCTACCCAGAAAAATGTTTGTACAGAATAAAATGAAAGAAGCATAGTTTCAACTACTTCGCTCAAAATCTATACTCAATTACAACTTTTCTCCGGATGGTTGTTACTCCCCTATAGCACAAGCAAAGGGTAGGGAAGTTAAGGGGAAGCAACCACCTTCGAGATGTCTTCGTCCATGAAAATTATTTTAACCAAGTTTTAAAGTGTGTATGTTTATACAAATCATTGTACGGATCGTTCAGCATCATCAGCTGTTGCAGCGTACTGACCACACAATGTAATTCTATAGATTGCTTCTACTCATTAGAAAATTTAAATCGGCACGACCTAACGCAACATAATTCTGCGTTCGCTAATGCACTCACATGCATATAATTTATAATGTTTTAAATAGAAGTTTCGGTGGCGTGGTCACGGCCGAAAAGGTCATGGAAGAATTTCGACGAGTGTAATGCCAGGAAAATAAATTTAACAGTGCGATTGTCGTAGTTCACGTGGAACTTTTAATAACAACAACATCTGTTCCGAAGTTTCACCGTCCTGTTTCCCTTTATTTTTCCGTCTAGCGTTATTCCTTCACGGACGGAGAACTCAAAGTTTGTTCTGCGAAAGATTTTATTATACTATTACATACCACTGTTATTATTGTTGCGAGTGTGAATGGCTGAAGTTATCCCACGTGCCGTGTGATCTTCTATTTCCATAGTTAAATAATTTATATTCTTACGATAACAAACGCATGATATTGAACCGTCACGCCGATGCCGCAGTGGGCCCTAGCATATGTCCGTATTGCGTAATTGACCGATATGCGATAATTAACGGGTATAGCGATGATTTAATTATTATTAAAACGTCCAAAAACGTATTAGGTCACTACACAGTGCAGGTAATACATTTAAATGGAATTGGACTGTTTGTGAATCAATTATAATGGTACGGGTAATTGTATTATTAATGGGAATCATCTGATAATCCACAACCTCGCACTATCAATTTCCAAACTTGACATTTTTCTAATACAAATTTAGATTTATAATAATTAACAATATTAATTTCAGACCGATTAAAGTTGAAATATTGATTTAAAACTTTGTAGGTACATGGTAAATTTAGTGAAAATGTTATAATTTATAAACTTCCTCAACCCTTGCCCTTTATAGTTTATACTCTTCACAAACCGTCATCTGCGTCCACTTTTAAATCTATAAACCTGAAAACAAACGAACAACAATGGACTTAGAGTATACCGTTTAGCTCTGCCTCAAAAATGACATCTTACATCATCTGGGTAAAAGTAATACATAGCTCAGTACTACTTAGGAAAACCAGCTTTGTTTTGATAATTAACTATATGTTCTATATCATTATTCTTTCGAGTATAATAAGTAGTGCGGGAAAATGTGATTATATAGTTAAAATTGTAATTTGTTCAACACATTAATTGCAATTGTATGCTTTGCGTTGTTGTTTATAGACAAGCGTTAAACGATGTTTTTCATTTTATCACGTTTTGTACATTTTTATAATACTGTCAATTGTTTTTCCTGGTAGAAAAATTAAAACCACCATAATTTCAACACCTTATCGGGCACAGCTCGAATCGTCACCCGTCAGGTTATTTTTTTTATTGTTATACGCTATTTTATGTTGTGTAACGGTGATTCATAAAAATATTAATAGTTTAAATCATTTTTTCTATTGAATAAACCCACCCCGGCTGTAACAGAGGCTACCATTGGGTGTGCATTAATAATATACGACAAATAATAAACCAGCAAACGAACAATAAGCGGCTGTTGGTCACTGACTTTTTCTCGAGCACTAGCAATTTACATAACAGTGTATGGTTTTCAGAAAGTTTTAATTTATACAAATTTACATGTATAAAGGCTCATATTTATTAGATACAAATATTGTTGTGTATTATAATTGTCACCAAAATGGGTTGGCAGTAAAAAGTTTTAAATTTGTGCATGAAAACGGAAAATTTAAATTTGGACAATTTTAAATTACGCGAGTATACGAACGAAAATTATGTTTTTTGTTCATTTCGTTGTAATATATGGTAGTTAACTAAAATGTTCAATTATAAAATATTTACAATGTGTTAATCGTTTGTTTAAGAATTGTATCTTAAACGATTTAGCAGTTCAGGAAATGTGACCATTTTTAATTATACACTAATTGCATACAATAACAAAGAACAATATAATATACTAGACCGTAAGCAAGTAGCGCACGCGATCACTAAAAACGAATAAAAATTAACGTGTACAAATAAACACGCACTACGCGACAGCAGTTATTATTCTGTGTACCGACAAAGTAACGACAAAATATGAATACGATAATCGTTCGTGTAGCTTTTTAATCCATTCGGATTATAGCAACGATAAACGAAAACAATTGTATCCCTCGTGCCGGGGCGTAATACGTTACATTCGTAAGAAACGCGAATTAACCACATCAAACGAAAAATGAAAATATTTAATAAATCATTCGTACGTTTATTTTTTCACGGAGATCTACCATATTGCAGATGGTTCAACAACTTTAGAACAGGAATCTTGAGCGGTTACATTTTAAACTAAATTCAATTCCTGACATGATGTTCTGTAAACACACTTATAGGGCATAAAGGCATACAATTACCACAGTCGGAAGTGGGACAACTGTATACCTTCTGACATTGTTTTGGATCGTTTTATAACTCCCAATATTACGGATTGAAAATGTTACCATGCGGTTATAGTTGACTTGTTGGTAAAAAAAAATTGATTTTACGCTGCTGGACGATTTAATAATTTATTTATATGTGAACGTGTACGAGTAAATTACGCGGTTTTTTTTTTTCAAGAGTCACGTCACGTTAAAAAAGTGAAAATGATCTACGAAAACCTCACATACAAGATAAAAGAAATATTACGTTAACCTTCGGGTTTATATTATAACAATAATAGCAAATACCGTAGATATATATACTATAAAGTCTGAAAGTTTTACTCGAACCTTTTAGAGAGCTTCGCTGTGTATTAACTGAAAATTACATTTTACTTTAACAAGTTTTAAAACTAATCCACAAAAACATAAGATATGTCTTATGTGTAGCACGTTATGTATGAATACATGCAGTGTCTTTGGCTCGCGCAGACAAAATAATCCAGGAATTAAAATTAACAAAAAAGCTTTTAAATTTTTAATTATAATTATTATTAAAATTAATTTCAGATTTCGTAAATTTCCTAACTTTATGTAACCTAACTCGATATATTCGATCGTTATTTTTTTCTAATTTCAATGTTCTATTAATTGTTTCTCTTGACGAGCAATGTACTCGTATTATTAATATGACGTGATCGATATTGTATCTACCTGATTCTTGTTCGTTGTTACGTGTTTCGATTCCAATCAGCATAGTTATTCAATAAGCTCAATTTTAAAATGTCCATAGCGAAAATATACCAACAGAAGTATATTCAAAAAAAAAATTCGATCTCGTAAAATACGTCAAAGTTGCTGTTAGGAAAAAAAAACCACGCCTGCTATTATAGCTGTTATTATTTATTTATTTGAATTATACAACGTCATTTTAGCCTCACACGATGATCTAAACAGAATTTATATCCCAACAGTAGTTAATAAGTTATCGTGCCAAGTGTACTTAAAGCACTGACCTGGATGTAAACTTCTGTCTGTCAATACAATAACCACTTAATAAACAAAAGTAGGCAACAAACGAATTCCAAGGATTTTAAACTATTTCAATATCTGAGCAACAAAATGACCTATAAACTAGTCGTTTGGTTGCCTGAATACTACAAGTTTAACTGCATATGTTTACAATTGACACGCTATACTGTATCCAATATACTAGAATGTTGAGTTATGCAAATTCGTATAATCAAGTGTAAGCGTTCTGTTTGCGTGGAAAAGTAAACCCAGGAAAGGTCGTTATTGTTAAAAGACAAAAAATTGACGGCGTTACAAAGAAATCATGCAGTACCTAATTTTTTAATCGGTTCGGTTGATAGACAAACATTAAAAAAGTCAATAGACCGAGCAAAAGTTTGAACTGTATAGTGAACTGTGCAAGGTACTGCAATTATTATTTGCTTACTACGGGAACGAACGATTGCAGTGATAATATTATTCTACTTACCTAATGGCGTAATCATGACATTAAGTCAACGCGGAATCTAATAATCTTTCGTTTAACATTCGATCGCACTAATATAGTTGTATGCTGAACCGCAATGCCTATCGTAGCATTTAAAACGAGCAAATATTTATTTCTTTGCACACGGAAAGAAGATAATGCACCGCATAGGATGTATTATAAGGATATTTCTGTCCGTGTTTGCATTCGGGCTCCGGGGAATTATTTTCTTTGTCGTATGAATTATGGGGGGCTCGACATATTTTCTTTACACGGAATAGTGCATTATGAACGCGACTATACTCGTATATACGGTTTGAACCATATTACCGCACTACCACTAGTGCAATATATTATTTTGAACTGATATATTATGCGTTCAAGTCGGTATATTAGAAATATTTTGTATATTTACAGTTGAAATGTAACAATGGATGTCGTTAAACAATTAATTGGTTTCAAAATGTACGTACAATCGCGTAACGCGCTACATAAAAGATAATCTGCAGAATCTCATTACACTTTGAGAGAGAATAATTAAATATACGAGAAAATCTCAAGTGATAACTTCCGTTGATTGTCAACTTTGTAAGATTATCAAGGAACACAAAAAAATGTTATCGTAATGAAGCTGTTAAGTTATATAGAAGTACTATTATGAATTGCTTTTGATGTAACACACGACAGAAAAAGTATTTAAAATATCAATACAAAATACACGTAAATAGTGGATTTATTTAGTTTTACGATTAGTATTCTAAATTTATATTTACCATGAACATTCTTTAATCGTATACAGGGTGTCCCAACGGGATTTATACAAACCGATATCTTCCGTGTTGATAGAGATAATTAAATTATTTTTCTCTTTTATGAGTATCCCTGGACAAAATCAATTTTATTGAAAATAATTTGGTAAATATAAGTGTATTAATAAAGAAGTTAAAAAATCAACCTTATACATTTCGAAGAGAATATAGCGCCATTTTATAGGGCTTTTTTTCTGAAAATGATGACGGTTCAACTTTAAGTTTTCTTTAACTTTTTCATTTTTGATTTTTATAATTTTTCTAGTTTATAAGAAAATATAGGGTACTGTATTTATACCATTTTAAATAATAATGACATTATCAGTTAACCTCATCGAAAAATGATGAAGTGATAATAATTTACATTATTTCTTTGTAAACTAAAAAATTTTTAAAAATCATGAATTCAATGAAAACTGAAAGTTGAACCGTTGACATTTTCAGAAAAAGAAGCTCTATAAAATGAAATTAGAATTAATTTCACAAAAGTTATAAAATAGACAGTTAATTTTTTACAAAATTGCCTTTGTTAGGGATGCTCTTAAAAAAATAATTTAATCATCTCTATTTACAAGGGAGATATCGGTCTGTGACACTTTGTATAATTTGATTTTAACATTAGTGTTAGACAATAGTACGAATTTATTTTAACTTATATACTTCCAAAAATTGAAAATACAAATGGCTAAAATGGCTAAAATATTCCAAAAAAAAAACGTTAGTATATATTTTGAACTGTTGTGCATAAATAATGAAGTAGCCTCATTGTTGTTTTTGAAGTTATTACACAGGGTACATTATGAGAAATGAATTATTTTCATATTACATTTTAAAATTATTTAGTTAATACCATGGCTGAAATACTATTTTAATGGACATAGTTGTACTTTCAGCTTTTGTCGATACTGTGTCTTATGAAAATTTGAATAATGTTAAGGGTAAAGAACAGTTGGGGATTGTTAATGAAAATATTAAACTAAAATTGAAAATCTCTAAATCTCATTACGATAGCAAGAATTTACATCAAAATCGATGTGAAAAATATTAACACGAATGATGTTCAGTTCATTTTATTGTTGTGGTGGCAATTTTGCGAAATTAAGTAATATCATTTTTGAAATACAATGTTTAAATTTCAATTGAAATGTTATACCTTTAATATAATGGTATATCGCATTTTGTACACACTACCAAACGTTTACTTCAAAACAAGTGGAATTTTAATATCAATATCACAAAATGTATAGTTAAACGAGCTTCCTCGTCTTACTGCGCAACATTTACACCGCAGTGTCATAGTTTACCGAAATTGAACCTGTCAAATCCTTATTTTGATAAACCTTTTGGGTTCTATCTGCACGTGTTATTATAACTATCAGCCGCGGGCAAAACTCAGATCAAGAATTGTATGTTACGCAAATCTAGTATTTTTATGTCGTTCAATTAAATTTCAAAGCGACCAAATGAAAGGTTTGTATTCAAGTGTGTTATATTGGGAACGAGAATACATTGTACATTACACAAAAAATAGCAATGGAGACGATAACAGAATGTAATAGCGCGTACAGGGTGGTCAATAATAAACCCTTGACTGCGGAAACAAAAAAAAAATGTTCGGCTTAAAAATATTATTTCACCCTAAACGGAATTACGCATACGTAACAACGAGATGATTGATTTATTATTATTACGAACCATAAAAACACAATTCACTATGGATTATAATAAACATTTATAAAAAATATAATTTTAATCCTCTTATTTACATACGTCATACACATTGCATCGTGAAATCTGAATTCCAAATTATGCGACCAAATAACTTTAATTTTAAACAGTCGCAAAAAGTATTATTTGTGACATATATAAGAAATGCAATACGAGTACCCACACGAGATATAGTAGGTGAAATCATTCACGGACGAAAAACTAGGTTAGGAAAATAGGATATACGAGTAATCTACCTAACATGCTAGATACTTACGTATCGGTAAATTTCTGTTCTCGTCGGAACTAACGTGTACATAATATGTAACGGCTTTCCTGCTATGTTTCACGTGGGAATTAAACTTACCACACCCCTTTCGGAGAACCAATTGTCTTTTTCTGTTCCAAAATTCCAAAATCGTAAATATAAATGTCATCCGACCAACCAAAAAACGACAAGATAATGTTTCGCACTCACACACACATATATACACTAGGCCATCCCTAAAATTTGCTGGGACCTTTAGCGGGACCAGCCTTTTTTATAACATAAATCCCGCAATACAATGAAATTGATGAGCTCAGTTGTTTCCGGTAACATAACTCTTACTAGGATTGTTTTGAACGTCGTCGATGCGCGGAGACATTATAATTCATATTTTATGTTACTCGTCCGTTATATTCCGATCACCTGATATTAAGTATTTATGTACATATATTATATGTATATTTTTTTATCTTATTAAACTCTAGCCTCGACAGCCAACGGTCGTTATAGACATTTCTAATGCATATTTACATTTTTATACTATTGATTTGATATTTACAATGTGGAAACTTATGAGTTATGACTACTTATTATTATTATATGTATTTAAATATTTCTGTCCACTTGAGAAATTATATGGTTGGCATTTGGGATCATTAACTCGTATATTGTATAAATATGTAATGTTCATTAATATTCATTAAAATAAAATAAAAAAATTAAAATTATGAACTACTTTTAATCGTAATATAATAATCGATTATCTATTATGTTCGTACAATTTTTTTTTTAAATTTTTTTATGTGATCTACTTCAAGAATCCTCGAGCAGCCACTGCGCGCGTGGAGTCCCGACAACAATTTTGCTTTGAGCCTCAATCACCCGGGTCTTATCAGTGGCGTATTTGAGAGTTAATCTCGGGGGGGGGGCAGCAATCAATGAGCTTATTTTGAATTACAGGACTTATATAGGTTATTTTAGAGTGCGTTGTCTTCAAATGATTTTCTAAAGCTAAATCCACAGCCTTTATTCTGTAGTTGAGAAGTTCATGAAAATTAACTTTATTTATAATAGAATGTCCTTTATTGTAATTTTCAAAAAAGTCTCCATCGTCTCGATGACCCCGTCATGGAATATTTTGATGACCTAAGAATATGATGGACTCTACAATAGGTTTTAGACGATTTCGATTATCTGTTATTTGTTTCATTCATTCACTGTTTATTAAATTTATCACTTATTTTTGTGGATTTCATTGAAGGTTTTCATAAAATCATCAGCAACTTGAACACAATTTATGTGATAAATATTTTTGCTGTGTACTTCTAGATCCTCATGATTTCCTAAGAGTGTACTGTGTACTGTACTTTTTTAATGGTTTAGAAACAAATTTACTTAGTGTAATAGTTTTGTATCTCCCTCCTTTATCACTGAATAAAACACAACATTTACAATACAGTCCTGACATTGTTTTAGAAAAAGTTAACCATTTATATTTTTAAAAATAATTTTTGTTTAGGTACCTTTTTTCTTCTTTACCTTTTTTTATATGAACTGAAAAAAGAAGAACAAAATAATTTTTGGGTAAATTATTCATGGTTATTAATGTTGCACGATCATGGTCAGAACAAATTATATAAGAGTCTTTTAAAAAATGCGCAATATCTAGTTCATAAGAGTCACTAGCAGTGTTATTAATAGTTACTAAGCTATTTGATGTAGATGAGTTGCAGACGGATTAACAACTGTTTCAATTTTTTTCTTTTTATTTGTACTGTTAGTATTATCAATGCAGTCTGCATTTTTGCGCTTTAACCACGGGTTCGTCAAATTAGACATGTTATCGCACTGAGAGTTGAGACTCAAATAATGATCGACAGAAAAGCAATCCTAAACAATGAACAACTAGTTAATTATTATAACACTATACAACCATATAAACTATTAAGAACAACAAAAAAACCACACAAACAAAACTATATTGTGTCATAGATAATAACAGTTGTCAGGTGATTGCCCGGTCAACTAAGTTACCGGGTACTAAATGACCCACGGGAATCTAGTTGGCCAGTGATCTACGTGACACAGTATGGCGAGTGTGCACGACGACATATGGACCCCATGGAAAAATGTATGTACATTTTCATCTATTTGATATCACCGATACAATTTTTCATAATTTTTGTTTCTTAATAAAATACCCAGTGGCGTAGCAAGGGTATGGCGAACTGTGCCTACGCCAGGGCGCAAATTATGAAGGGGCGCAAATTTGTGCTTTAAAATTGGTACTTATTCTTAGAATTCTCTAGCCTTAAAGCTAGAAAAGAAAATTTTTAAAGTTTGAAATTTACATTGTAATAATACATGATAATTATATAATGTTGTATTACCTAATTATATACATAAAAATAAAAAGTTAAAAAATATCATTGCGTATTTTCGTAAATTTTTTAATCGCTAAAAAGGCGCATTTTCCTCTGTTTGCCAGGGGCACTAACGAGTCTTCATACGCCACTGAAAATACCCATTACTTATATAACATTTTTCTTGGTCTAAAAATTCTTCTCAAATACGCCACTGGGTCTTATGATGGCTTGCACACACACACACACACACACACACACACACACACACACACACACACACACACACACACACATAAATACAACTAGACACACACACAGCCACTCACTCAATTACACACACGCACACATTCATAAGACATATTTCACTCGATCACACGGGCGTTCGTGGCGGTCCGCCGGGGTTCGGTCGCTCCCGTCGTCACCCGTCACACCGCAGGCTCGGACAAGCTCGTCGGCGCTGCCGCCGTCCAGGCAGTTTGCGCGCTCGCATCCCGTCGCTCTGGTCGCTCCATGCCCGCGGTAGGCAGCCGGTCCTCGTCGAATTTTCAGCCGCCGCCACATCGTCGTCGCCGTCGTGCTACATCGGTATTTTGTTTTACACATTTTTCCCTCGGAAACGCGTATTTTACAACGCACGTGCGATGTACGAAACCGCCGCGACTTGATCTCACCGATCACTTTTGCTTTGTACGACCAATTACGATTCGTTCGTCCTTTTTCCCCGACTCCCCCCCATTTTCCCCGGGCCGAACCCCGAGGCAAATTCTAAACTCACCCCCGAGCACCGTCCGGAAAATGTCCGTCGCACGACCCGTCGCGGTGCCCATGTGCCACCCTACAGAGCTTACCGTGTCCGCTGCCGTCGCCACCACTAGGTAAACCTTTGCGACGGCTCATGTAGGTACGATAGTGTTACAACGGCTTGGTCGTGGGTACGCGATGATTTCTGCTCTAAACACTATCATGCTGAAAACGCATAAATGTTTACGTCTCGTTTGTTTCTCGTTTCTGTCCACCGGACGTCGTGATAATAACAATGATGTTGGGTCCCGAGCACCTTAATTTCGTGTTTTCGCCCCCAAGTCCCTCCTCCCCAATCCACACGCCTCTGTATCCTTCACCATAGAGGCTAGGACCCTAAGACTTATCGTGTAGAATACATTTGACCGTACACATGTCCATGATACTTATAATGGTAACAATGATAATCGTCCAGACCAAAAGTTGATAGTCAATAACAGTAGTGTAATGAGTTGTTTTTTTCGTACGCATATGCTATATTTTTAAAATACTGTTTTCGAAGTTTTTGCACTTAACACACGTATCAAAACCTTTTCCGTCGGAACATTTCAATTGCATTTTCTAATTCGGATTTTTAATCATTAACCATCGTTATGATAATATAGGTTCTTCAGGTGTTACTGGAGGTGATTGTAACAGTTCGTACTTGCATTTCTTTCAAATTGATTATTTCCACCCGAAACAAAAATGTTGATTCATCGAATGGCATTGTGTGAGAACATAAGCTCAGTCAATATCTCTACAATCCATCTACATCAATCCATTCATATTTAAATGGTTATAAAATTACTCGTCGCATTAATTTTGTGCTGCATAATACCTACGCAATATTGAAATTCTATTTATAAATAGACATTTCTCTACATCGGAAATTCGTGCTTTTGAAGAATTCGAATGAATAAACTTAAATAAAAGTATTTGAATACTACTTTGAAATCATTTTAAAAACATTTTCAAGTATGTACCTATTCAGAATACAATTTTATTTTGCATTCATACACAAATTTTTATTTTTTTTTCATGGAAGATAAAAAACTGCAGTAAATGAGAATATAAGGTCGGAAATTATTATTAATGATAAATTAAGGACTTATATAATTTGTTTATTTTTGTATATAACCTTTGCAAAGTACCTCTTAACATAATTTATTTATGATTATTTGATTTAACCTAACTTAATCAAAATTAAAATTTTATTTTTCATACTCGTGTCAAATTTTGTTGAAGTATCTATAGTACATGTTTTTAATTGAAGTGCCCATATTTAAAATATTTATATTTTTGGTATAGTGATCGAGCGTTATTTGTATTGAACAATAATTTTTGGCCATATGACTGGAAACCTCACAATATTTGAAGCTTTTTTGTCCTGCACAAACATAATATCTATACTGAAATCTAACCTTACCGCACAACAGACGAGGATTCTAAATAATGCACATTCTTTCATTCTACCTATTACTATATTATGTTACTATCGTCTACAGTAGTGTGTTAAGGTTTCGCTTTATAATATTGTAAATAATGCAAATTATCATGAATTTTATGTTAAAAGGAACTAAATCTAGTTGGTTATGTTTAGTAGTTTCGTATTTTCTAAATGTATTTTTCTTACGGCCAACGAAACCGTGTAAACTTAAATGTAGGTAGGTACCCATTTACAGAATTTCTCTAGAAACGTCAGCGTAGTGCGTTCGTTTAATATTTTAAATGCATCAGTGATTTTGACTTCGTCACGAGGAAGTTTTTCAACACCGGAAGCGTTCAAAAGTTGAACAATTATTATTATGCGTTAGTTGTTATTACCTAGTTTTCTGAAATATTAAATGCTGTTAGCGGGTGGCTACATGGAAATTAAAAACGTTCATGTCAAGTGCGTTCTTTCGGTTTTTTTTTCCCCCAGGAACTGATATAGTATGGTGTTTTCTATAAATCTCACTAATTAATTTTCAAGGATACCCTAAAATGTATATTACGTAAAATGTGGTCGGTCATTGTCGACCATGGCACTGATGTAACAAACATCGAGATGGAAAAAAAACTAAAAAGATCCCATTTTGTTAATTATTTAACCCTCGAAACCTTTATAACAACAAAAAGTTCAACGCGTCATTATAAATTATAAAAAAAAAAAATTAAAATAATTTTTTATTTGGTCCTATATTGGCTGATAAATTATATTACGTTCGGTATGACTTATCACGCATTAAATTACCGTGATAGATTGTTTACACCCTATATTCTATCTGTTTTGTTGTAAAAAAAAATACAGTCGAATATTGGTTCTTGTGGTGTAACACAGTCTGATTAAAAGTTGGTGGATACGTAATAGAGGGGACTTGTAGATGTTTTTTTAATAACCTTTCGTAGAACTTGAATTTTTATATAATTTTATGTTGTGCGGACCTTAGTATTCGTATAGTGATATTACAGTGATTATACTCATGCGCGGAACTCGTTAAGCTAAAATCGTAAACTAATTAATCGAGTCTTCACTATAATATTCAACCTATAAAGATTTGGCACGTTTCCATTTGATGGGGGATTCGAACAAAAGGGGTTTTGTATTGATTAAATCATGGATGAAACCGAAATCAATTAAAATCGTTCAGTCAAACTTCGAAAACAGACTGACACAAATCTAAATGCAGTACAAAATATAAATTATGTACGATGAATATACCTACATAGTAAAAAAGAACGATACAACTTTTGGAAAGGTTTCCTTCCCTTTCACTTGAAATGCCGGTCCAGTAAAGTTCTTACGATTTTATAGGGTCTTATAAGCCACAAGTGAAATAATACGCAAAGTTTCGGTGAATATGTATATTATTCCAATGAAAGAAACAAAAATGTTTGGTTGGCGGTCTTGAGAAGAACAGGGTTTTACACATCGGCGGCGAAAATATGATGTTTGGGAGCAAAAAAAAAGGTGAGTCATGATGAAAATAATAATATTTAATTTTTATTTCATACACGTTTACACTAAAAAATATTATGCCTATGACGATTTGGCCATTGAAATAATTATATGAACTTCCTGAAGAATATCAAATTAATAAAAATAATAAATATTGTACTGATTCAATGGAACAGTGATTTGATTGGTTATTAATATGTAAAATTGAATTTCGCATGTAAAATAAACTATAAAACTTTTAATTATTATGAATTACACATTGTGATAGTCAATATCACAGTAGAATATCATTCTGATGCTAAACGTATATCCATATTAACTTGATATTTTGATAGACACATACGGTATCAGTAAAATAGTTAAAAATATAA
The DNA here is from genome assembly GCA_949715065.1 of Periphyllus acericola. Lineage (NCBI taxonomy): Eukaryota > Metazoa > Arthropoda > Insecta > Hemiptera > Aphididae > Periphyllus > Periphyllus acericola. Next base: position 8,339,205 of record OX454270.1, on the reverse strand, counting down.
ATTAAAATGAAACAATACGTATTTACTTGTTTGTTTTGTTTGTTTACGTCAGGTTCAATGAAATCATTTAAATAATTCACTTCATGACCTTTAATTTGTAATTGTTTTGTATTTTTTAATTATTTCTGGATAATATGCAAATTCATCAGATTAATTATGATTTGTTTGAATTTTGAGTTTCTGAGTGTAATGAGGAACACGTATCGATTTTACAATGGTATGATTTAACTGTGACCTTATATAAATGATTAAATTTACGTAAAAAGTATCTAACTCTATCTGATTAAATCAAATATGTTCGTGAAAGGTTTGTCAGACAGAACATGTTTATTAAGTTCTATGGATATTGAAAGTTGTATTTACAAGGTGAATCTTCCTTTTACTTGATCAATTAGCTTACTAAAGCTTAACATTTGAAGTATGGCAAATAATAAATTATTTTCGCCAGTATTTTTAATTTAAATTTTATTTGAGAACATCAATAGTTACAACGACCATTGTTCAAAACGGTTTTTCGAACGCGATAATCAATCGAATGATTACCACCATCGAAAAATTACTGTTTTATAACACATCCAAAGCGATTTTATCGGCTTCATATTATGACTGAAAACCTATTCGGATTAAATCCTACTGCAAATGAATTATGATCCACCCATTTACTGGGATTGTTTAAGCTTTAGGTGTACCACACTGCTGTTTGCTACGACCAGCTTAAAGTAATATGTAACTTGTCTTCATTTGTAATACAGTGAACTTTATAATCTTCCTCGTTTTCTTCATTTTAGATAAAGTTAATATATTCCTTATTGTGGTTCGAATTTGCACATAAATTAGTACCGCAGTGTAATGTCAGCCTTATCTTAAACAAAATATTTCAACTACAACAAATCTTGTCGCGGTCGTTATGACATAAACCAATTTCAATAGTTCTTTTTTGTATTTTATTGGATTATTTGAAGTTGTTTTATGATTATGTTTTACGCAATCGAACAGGGTTCGGATTTTACTTTATTTTTAGCTACAGAGTATTATTCCACTGTCAAGTGTGTTTCGGGTTCGAAGTGTTACTTTTTAAATATACGGTTTATTTTACGTTCTGATAAGTACGCTGTTCGTAACGCGCGTTTTTCGTTGTACAAACAATCTAATCTTTAAACCGTACGAAAAGAACCATGAAATACTGATATCGTCTGATTGCTTTAGAACTGTTCGACTGTTTTTAGATTATGAGTAAGCGAGGAGTGCATTTTATATCTGACATTGTACGAAATGTTTAGTCGATCTCATAACATTATTATGAATTCCGTCTGATATTATTTAAAAAAATACATAGCTTTCCAAAAAAAAAAAAAAATGTAACAACAGTTTTATTATATATTTTATTATACGGTATAAAATGTATCTGAATTTGTAAATTTTAGTCTCTTCACGATGTTTGTAAGTGAAATCTATCATACTTCTTCGGATTGACAAGCGGTTAATTGCGAATCGTAGGTTTATCGTTATTTTTTACCACATTTCTATCCATATTATAATAGCAGTCTATATTTATAGTAAATTTGTCAAAGAATACCAAACTACTGGTAAATAGGAAAAGAATACTCGAGTAAATAAAATCATTTCCGTAATGGTCGTTTCTCGTTATTAATAACCCAAAAAACCCAAAAATACCTAGGTAAAATTTATTTTCAAGACTTTTTTTTTTCCTATTCTGAAATATGATTTGTAGCAGAACTTGTATCATATAATATATATAAACGTAAATAATGATGGTTATCTTGCTGAGTTCTTGTAATAAAAAAAAATGAAAATATAACTTCAGTTTTAAGTACCTGACGTCTGGGGAATTGTCAAATTATGCGTAATTAACAACGGGCTTGGATCCAAATTCCGAATGTCTTCATTATTACTTTTTTTTCTCTTTGTATCAAAATCGACTTTTTATGTCGTTTCAAGTGCTTACATATTTTCTTGTGCATTTGTAAAACTAAAAAAGTAAATTATTTCGTTGAAGGTCGAAAAAACTATTCAATGCAGTTAAGTTCTCGCAGCTTAAATTAACATTTAAATAAACTTTATATGCATAGAACATTAAATGTTAATCTATTTTAAAAATTAAAAGGTTATAATATCTTATTATATTACACTATAATATTATCACGCAGTATGAGCAAAATAAAATGTAGTTCATGAGTACACCGCGATTGATTGTGTCGTTGATTGGGATAATAATGTAATTATTATTTTAGCATTTAACCGTTACGCTTACCCGTTCGAATCGAATTTATTATTTTATTCGACGAGTTTTCGCAATCATTAGCCGTTCAATAAGTCGGTTGCGAGTACCTATCTACCTACTCGCGTAAGGTGTAACTCGTTTTTCGAACGAGTGCGACATGATCAATGCTTTTCGTAAGTCGATTGGGCATCGTTGTACATTTCTCCTATTGTTCAAACGAGACTTTCGGCGAAGGGTTCGTAATTCCTGCAATGTGTCTTAATATCACACGAATACGTGTTATTAAATTATTTTCGCGAGTGTTTTCAACACAATATTCTCAACGCTGGTGCCGTACGAAAAGTTTTATATTATTTAATGTTTTTTCGATAAAAAAAAGTTCTATCTATAATGTTTAATCAAAATATTCCGTGCCAAAATCCTTTCTCCGAAACTTTTTGGCCCCAGAAAAAAAAAAAAGGTTTATCGATATTTGTTGCAGTTTATTCGATTTATATCACGTGTTACATTACACAATTTAGGGAACGTAACATTTCATTTTGCCGTGTTTACAATATCATAGTACCTTCAAAACTTATTGTTACAGCTAAAAGTTTGACCAGCTAAATAATTCCGAGCATAAAATCTGCAGAAAAAGACCTATCTCGAAAAATGACATTTTCCACAGACGTATAGAGTGTTTTGGATCCGATCCCACGATTCTTTAATTACTTTTTCTTTTTTTTTTTTCTTATCGTTTTTCGAACCTGCGGGTTGATTACATTATGTTCCATTGGTATGGATACGGTTTTTTCGCCGTGGAATCGTTATGTACCCTTTTTCGCATCGGTATCACGAAGGTTTACGCGCCTTCGCAAGGACCAAGGAGGACAACCTTTTGGCATTGTTTACTATCAGTAGGACACCGCGATATCGTTTGTACACGGGTGTACCGCGAAGTGACCCGATGCGGTTACCGCAAGTCGAAATTAAGTTTTCGACGGACACGCACGACACTCGCTCGTGTTATGATCGGTGACAATGTGGGCGAGAAATATCGGTTCGCACGTTTCCGTTGAGATTTACTAGGGGTCGGTGCTACCCAAAATGTGCACGTTATACGGGGCACTTGTTATGCTATTTTATTTTGCTTTATTTTTGCTTTTCGCCGTGGGCATTTGGTTTTTCTCAACTCGGGGGGTCACGCGCATAATCTCGCTCTGCGTTTGTCGTTGCTTATTTTCATGACGTTATCGATTTTCTTCGATATTATACTCTTCTTGGTAAGTATACATAATATATACCCGTCCGTCCACACGGTAAGATCCCGCTTGTAATTATAATTATTCACACTCGGCATGCAAGTAAACGTTGTGCAGTTTATCGGTGTATTAGCCCCTTTTACGTAGCGGAATCTGAGTTTAAATGCTGTGCTCGTTTGTTTTGTCTCGCTGTACATCGTTTATTAAAGGACAATAGCCACCGCGTTCAACATTATTGTCTTGAACGTCGTGCGTTATACACCGTGAACAACGCGGTTCTCAATAAATTGCTCGTCCGACGAATGATAACTTTTAAAGAAACTGTTCGAACCGTTCGTGCACGATTTGTTCGCACGGTTCTCTGTGTAATTTTCCATTTTAGTCATTGTTTGTATTGACTGCTCCCGGGACTCTTTATTACTGTATAACACGATAAGTTTCCATCAAAAATATTAACTTTTATCAATTATCAAGTTTTTATTACATATGTCATTGTTAGATTGTTTGCAGTCAAAACACAATACACTTATATGTCTTAACTTTCAAGTTTTCCGAACAACACACATTTCACCACGTACTTTCACGAGTACTAGTGTCTTTGAGTAGATATAACTTCACGAAAATGTGTACGTCATCTACATTCGTTCGTTTAGTATTTTTTTAAGTGATTTTTACGTTTACGATTTATATTATTTATAATATTAACATTTATCAAAACTTGAACTAAGAAGTAAAATTAAAACTATTAAGACCCTTTGTGCCCCAGGCATTTTTTGATATATGATCAAATACGTTTTATGGCAAATTCAAGTTACGATTGTGATTTTTAAAATCGAAGAACCCTCCTACCCCGCTCATACCATTACATTAAAATTATATTTTATTTCAGTTTTAAATTTCAAAGTTTCAAAATATCAAATATCATAACACACAGAATTTGTTATTTATATATAGGTACTTTTATACATTGCTTACGCCTTATTTTTATGGTTTTCCGACGAAATTGAATTTGTCTTTTGTGTTTGAACCTAACCAGTGATACCAATTGTAAATAAATGTTATTCTAATAAATTTACCAATTTAAATAATGCGAATAACAATCCATCTACCAGTGTACATTTTTTTTGACATCTATAAATATTCAAACATAATATTTTATATTTTGCTGATTCAGATTTATCCTATTCATGAATAATAATGATGAACGGAATATTTTAATAAAATATATTCATTGTACGTCATCGAGGGATTTCACCTATTAATATGAGAAGGAGTCGTACAAACAATGTGTGGAAATTTATTTCGCAGGTTAAAACGTATTATTTACTCGTACATGTGTACAGGGGGGGGGTTCAGAATTTTGTGTTACAAAATGTATGATGATAATTTGAGAATACTCCGTTTCATAAAAATTTCATTTTATGATTTTTTTTTTTTCAAAAGAAGACAGATGTAATATGAAATTCTTAAAACTCTGAACAGGTGTATTCATTGTAATACAGTAGATAAAAATAATAAATTTTAATTTATTTTCATTAGTTTTTCTGTCTGTAATAGCAGTTCCAAAACGTGAGGGATCGCATTAAAATACGGCACAGAAATGTTACATGAAACACCGGTTATTATATTACGAGTATATACCTATGGAAATTGTTTATCTAGAAATGTGACGAATACATAGCCACATAGGTAAAGCGTTTCAATCCAGTTGTTCTTTTGTTGTGAAATAGTAGTAGCAAGGAAATATTTTGAAAACGATTTATGACGTGCACAATCAGACACGGACAAGTGTTCAAGGAAGAGATATTTTGATGGGAACAAATTGTAAAAGAAAAAAACACCTCGGAGTAGAGAAATGTTTGCCAAAATATTTTCATTAGTTAACTTATTTATACGTTTATAGCCTTAGGATGTATTTAAAATTTAAAAAGATAATGGTAAAATTTTATTCGAATATTTTATTTCTTTATGCAAAATTATTATAAGGTCAGAATAAAAACTGAAATATCAGACCTTTTCCGAAATACTATTATGTACCTATTATTTTAGCAGGTACACGTACAGCAAAAATGATTAAAAAGAAAACAAAAGACCAACAAATATTATTTTAAACTTGCATACACTCTTCTCTATTCGTACTGATTTATACTGAATAATAATACTTTTTTATATCTGAAACTATTTAGTAGTGTTTTATATGGATCAAAAGGATCTCAATCCTGTATGACATGTTGGAATGGGTGTTTCGAGTTTCAGTTTTTCTTAGATCCTCTGTGAAATAAATATGATTTCTTTAGGTTTTTCAATCGTATTATACAATAAACATATTTTGGTAGTCTCCAATTCTTTGGGCACAGAAATATTAGTTATTTCGATCATTTCCGCCCTGGTATTAGTTGAAATCAACGCAAAAAAATTTTAGTGCAATTTTGTGAGTTTTACTATACCGTCGACTTTATTTAAATTTTAATAGTTTTGTAACTATTTATTTTATTGACACTTAATTCAATATTGTAGGTATAACATTTTTGTCGCATAGCTCCGGATAGTTTGTATGGAAATTGTTTACTGAATAATCTGGATGGCTAAGAATCACAAATTCTTGACCATTGAAATTGAATTCCACGGTAAATTTTTAATTCCTATTCGATGGGTTTGGGTCGTCCATAAGATTTCAAAACAATAGCAGTGATTTTTATTGTTGTAATAAGTTTTCAGTTCTAAAGTCTGTACAAAATCTATCATTATATTTATCTGTGTTAATTTTATTTATTGTTTTACTAACTCATCTACTTTTTATTTTATGTCTGTGTTATACAATTTTAGGCTTACTCTATTACATTTCAAAATATAATCATATTGTAATAGAGACATGGTGTACCACATCACTATACAATCATACGCGGTCACTCGTTCGGTGTCTAGTGACCGGATAAGTGACTCAATCGAAACCGGCCCACCGGTATCCGGATGACCAATGCGCCGGACCATGTCCTAAATAAAAAAGTTTTATAATTACTCACTATAAATGCATAAACAATATGATTATCACATGACGTCGCAGTGTAAATATTGTTTTAATCTATATTAGCTAGGTAGCACGATTGTTTTAAGAAAATAAACTTTTTTATTTATGTTTACGAGTAAACAAATTAATCAATATATTTATTCTCTTACATTGAATATTTATACCTATAGGTTTAGTAATAAAAGGCTTCAATGCCAAGCTCTTTGTCTAACACAGAAAACGCGTTAATAAGAAAATTAATTAATATTCAGATGTTGTTTTATTGCTAAAACATTTATTGTAAAATGGGTATGGGAAATAAATAGTTTCAAAAACAATTCAGATCATTATTATGTTAATATATTATTAAACTTTAACACTAGGCAAATAATTAATCATCTCACACGGAATTCGCTTCCAGTTAATGGGATTAAAGTTTTACTGCTTAATATTTTTTATAACACCTCACCGGCACGGCGTGGCGTCGTGATTTGTGATTATTATTATATGTTATGTTTATTATACCTTCCTCATTCCTTTTTCATTATCTTCAGAGTGATGTTAGCTCAAGTTAGTCAACTTCAGCTCGCCAATAACCGTCGTAGTGTAAACTTAATTCTGAATACTACTATTATACTATACATAATATACCTCGATATGCGAATGCGTCGAAATATCGGGACAAACAAAACAAAGATAACATGATTACAAGGATAAAAAGTCATTTCAGTAGCACACTGAATTATATAAATCTGTTATGATTTAGTATAATAATAATATTTTCCGTTTTTCTGTTTAAATAAGAACCCTAGTTTAACCCTCTTTTTTGGCAGTAAAATAACCATTTAATATTTAGATTTTTATCAATGTAAAAGTTATCATAAGAGCTATAATTTCCATTACTTTTTTATTCATGCCACTTCAAATGTATGTCCTGCGGCGATACAAACCTTTTTTTAAAATGGAAACACCTTTTTTTTCTTTGTAGTATTTCATTGAAGTCATTTTCTGTAAATTTTGATGTATTGAAATCCAAATTCTATCGAGTATTTTTTGATTAATTCTTATTTAAGTATTAAGGAAAATAGTCTTATAATACCTGATAGTATGTAATAGTTTTTAATTACATGTAATAGTTAATTTTACTGATTGAGATAACGCTAACATTACACTTTTTATACGCAGATTTAAATCTGAATAATTTCGGAAGCGTTGGTCCGAATTTTTACTACGTTACATCAAAAATTCTAGAAAAATAAACTGAATAGTATTTACGTACTAGTACGTAGTAGTATGCGTAAAAATATGGTGTTCCTATTTGAAAAAACAAAGTTTGTATAGCCCCAGGGCTCCCTTAAGTTGGAATGAAAAAAAAAGTTATGGAAAACAAACGCGAGTTTTATGGTTACATGAACATTAACAAAAATTAAATGCAAATTTAAAGCTTTTTAAGGCAAACAAGGGAGTGAACATGGTTAAACTATCACTCTGTATAAAGCTCCCAACCAATACTCTTCCACTATAATGGTCTACGTTAGTAGATTAAGTATTAGTATGAATCTCTATAATATTCGTATTATACAGTATATAATATAATATATTATAAAAAATAAATGAATTGATTAAACCCCAATATGAGGTCTAACCTTAGTGGTGAACCGTGTCGAATATTTCTTCTATACATAGTTCAATTGTTAAATATTATTTAAGTATTTATATGTCACTTATTTTTATATGTTGCATTATTACTTATTCTAACATGTTCAAAATGATTTCTGGCCAAACAAACTTATTATTATTTATATGTATAAACGAAGAAGCTTTGACTGACTGATTGATTTATAATCAACGAACAGAAAAACTATGATACCTATCGACTTGACATTTTCAGGATATATTTGTATCAGGGTCTTGGCGAGCAATAAGAAATAATTTTGAAAAATGTTGGTTTTAAAAGGTTAAAAAATGGACAAAAAACAAAAAAAATATCAATGATTTTGGAAAAAATAATATAATTTATTTGTTGATCCATGGGTTATCTTGGTGATAATGATAAAAAAAAGAGAAGGCAATGAAAATTTCTAAAGACAACCCCCACTTGTAATGAAGTAGAATAAAATATAATGTTACGTTTCTACAGCAACGATATATTTATTGATATTTTGGACGGGAGTCAGTTGAAAACATTATATATTTCCATATATTTGATGAGAATTTGAACGAGGACGGCAATACGAGGTACTCGATCGAACGTTAATAGAATTGCGAAACACTCATGAGCTCCTTGGTGGTATTCTGCTGATCAGGGATTTTCGACAATTTCTACTAGTAATTCCATGATCTACAGCTTCTGAGAAGATTAGCACTTTCTGGAAGTCATAAAATTTGTGGGCGTACGTGAAAACTCTCAAGCTATCAACGAATATGCGAGCCATGTTAAAAAATGACGAATTTGCAGCATTATTTTCCAAGTAATTAATAGACATTGGCCACCGAAAAATTCCTGTTGACGTTTCCACAGGCCTCATTCCGCTTTCACATAATTGTTGTCAACTCACATCGCCGAAAGAAGAATATTGATCACGAAATGGTACCCGAATACTGATGCAAACCACAAAGACCATCAAATTATCATTACTATTACCATAGTTACAACATACCATTTATTATGATCGTGTAATAAGATTTAGTACAACGTTAAAAAACCTCTTTACTGAAATTTAAATATCTTAAGCTAATTAATGTAACAAAGATTTAAACTGACACGGCAACAATAAATATATTCTATTTTCGATTGCCACATGTATGGAAGAAAATCACTAGAGAACGGCTCGACCGCGGATTTTTTTTTTTGTGTTTCCTAATTGTTAGTCTCGGCCAAGACTGTACCGAGTGAGCCACGGGTAATTCAAGTCGTATGCGTACAAAAAAAGACAAATAGTAAAATTTTAATATCTAGTATTTACAAACCAAACCATTTTTTTTTTTTATATTAATTACTTTTTATTTCCTATGTTGAGTTTCATCATAATCGCTATCGTTGTTTAATTTTTATTCCACACACTCAATCATTTCACGATTCTATGTGTATACCGAGTACACAATTATCCTGGTTCAGCGGTTTAAACACATCTAAACTATCATGCACGGTATATACTATTATACATATATTATATATATATATACACAATTATAAGGGGGAATGACGATAATATAAAAAAGGTCCAACAATGTCTGAACGAGGTAGGTATGCTTGGAACATTTAACTTTAACCGAAGTGCGGTTAAATAGGCATTTGAAGCGCAAATACGCAATGAATGTGTGGCCCAATGGTAATGGCTTAACCCTATAGTGAAATTTCGTATTTCGAATGTATTAAGTTAACATATACATACGAATGCGTTATCCTATAAAGAAAATGCACAAGTCAAATGCTTAAGAGTATACCTTTTTACCTTTTTTACCACAATAATTGAATAACTATTTTATTCTGTGTGTAAATTCATACATCGTTGGTTATTTGTTATATGTCGAATACAACGTAGTATATTTATTATTTATGTATATAATTGGTTCGTTTTTTTTCTCTTATCTGTATAATGTATTTAAATACAAATATATATATATTATATAATTGACTCGGCAGGACGGTTGTGTCGAGGATAAAAATCACGTAACGCGCGGAACGTTTCTCTAACGGAGCACTGATCTTGATAATAAAAAAAGAGTATCTATAGACTATACTACATGCAGATACATCGGTACATGTCTCGTTTATACTGAATAAGAATGTCGATGTCAATTTGGTATTAGATACGAGGATACGAGGATTAAACTGTAGGTAACTTTTTTAACACGTGTAAAAAATAAACAAGTTTCAAAGACCGCTATTATTCATTGAGTATACATTTTTTTTTAAATTTTTTATTTAAACAACACAATCGTCATTCGCAACACTTTCTTCAGTGATGGATAATGAAGGACGGTGCGTACTGAAATATGAAAAGTACTTACGAGTTTTTTGAACAAACTATTAACCAATATTAGTTATACATATTTATATAATTTATAATGAGTTATTTTTATCGTCAATACATTTATTGTACAACAGGGTTATACCTAATGTTACTAATAGATCGCTTTTGAATTGTATGTACTTAACGTCAACGTAAAAAACAAAATACTAAAGCCGTTTTTTTAGAAAAAAAATTAAACATTAATATTAATAATAATATATTTGTGGTGATACCAAGTTTTGTGTTTCCAATGTCACAGGACATAGGTAGCATGGAAAAAAGTGGGAATCGTAGTTTTTATGGTAGCATAAACATTGAAAAAAAAATTTTAATTGAAACATTATTACGACCAAAAAAAAAGGGTGAGCACGGCTAAGACATCACCCTGTATATATATTATACAATTAATCTATGTTATATTATGTCAATGTCGACATTTCACGTTTACAAGATCGGTGCGATGTAGTCACTTTGGACAATCGGTACGAGCGACGTGGCACTATCGGCTGACACTTCCGTTTCTCCGGCGATACCTGTCGTTTCCGGTATTTGTACGTGTACAGAACACGGTGACTTCCGGACTTTTTGCAATCGACGTCGGAAAATTGTCCGCGTACGTGTGGGATATGATACTATGACGCGTGCTTGGATTCGTGATGCGATGAATTGGAAATCCGCCGTGTAACCGGGGTTAAGCGGCCGACCGAGCGGGAAAGAAAGCGCGCAGTATTTACGCCAGCCAATACGTACATTTTCCCGTGATAAATAATATATTTCCGTTCAGAACTTGCGGAGGTGAACACGCGCGTGGGCTCTTCGAGTACAACGGAAATAGAAAACGGCGGGTGAATAATTAGCCGAGTCCGGTGCCCTCGTACCGAAAATGAGGGTGGCTCAGGGCTTAAAGCGCTGGAGGGGGCGCGAGAGGATTGAATCTCTCGCAGCGCTTAAAAATCGTGCCCTTTAAGATTTCTCCGAACGGTTCACGCTCAACCGTGAATGATCGCCCGCTTTAATAATATTGCCTTTTATGGTTATAAATTCATGGTACAATTGTTTCGAGAAAAATGTATTTCGTTTTATAATACCATTTAATACGTCTCGTCGGCGGCTGACTTTAGCCGATGATTCCGAGAACTGAACTCATGTTATATGTACTCATTAATCATTGCACATTAATACGTCGTATACTACGTAAGTATAAATATATATATATATATATATATATATATGTATAACTAATTGTACGGATGCAATTGTGGATTGTATACGTGGTGTACGTGGAACGCTCAAAACGGTATTGCTAGGGATTACGATACGTCCCCTACGTTTTTTTGCTACCTTAAGCTCTGGTGCGACTGTTGTTTCGCGGAAAGCGTGCACCGTAATTTCACCAATATGATGGTTATAATAATGACGGGGGTACGGTTAGGTTTGGTTAGGTAAAACTGCGCGTTCGGTCTGCGGATACGATGAGCCGGACGAAGAAAAACAAAAAAAAAAAAAATATAGAAATGGATACTGTAATAAAGATAACTGCAGCGATAATAATTTCGAAGACGGGTCTTGACGATTTTTCAGGACTGTAAAAAAATCTATAGCACCGCAACCGGTGGCAAATGTTTCGGCCGCCTCATCGGGTCCGTTAAAGCGCCAAAGCTTTTCTCCACGACTTTTCCACGCGACATGCATCATCGATATTGTTTCCGTTTCTTTCTTTCGCCGTCATTTCCGTAACCATACAAACGCGCAATGTTATACTCTTTGAATGTTCAGCAATCACCGGATTAAACGGGCGAGTTTTTCGTCGTCGTCGTCGTCGTTGCGATCGGTCAAACGTGTAATAGAAATCCGCAAAAATATTAGCATTTTGACGTGATGCTCCACAGGCCATATTACAATAAAGACTTAGTTGTACGTCAATCCGTTTACCATGTGCATGTAGATAGTGTAGTATACAGCTTTAGGTTCTAAATCGTAGAATGTACAACAATATGTATTATCTCATGTGCGTTACCCTGGCACGTGAAAGTCGAAATTTTCACCTTTTTTGTTTACCTTGAATTGTTCTTCAATTCATACCAATTTGAACAGGAAACTTCAGAATTTTTACCCAAATATTTATCCCTTAAAAATCGATTTCCATTGCGGGTGCTTAGGTAACGTTGCACCAGAAACCACGATAGAAATCGATTTTTAAGAGATAAATATTTAAGGGATGTTTGGGAACATATTCTGAAATTGTTAATATGAATTGATACAAATTTCAGTACGATTAATGGTAAAAAAATATTGGACACTTCAACTTAGGCGCGCCAGGGTAACGCACCTGAGATGAAAAAAACGTAAGCCATTTTCGACTGTTTATCGTTTGATACGGTTCTAAGTATAATGACTTGGATCTAGAACGAGAACCGACGTATTGTAATAATTCAAGTCGAGATCTCATTAGAGTTAAAACCTATCGAAGTATGACACTATAATGTGTACATTATCTTCAGTTTACTCGTATTTATACGTTATACTCTTGTAAATATTGATTGCATTCAAACGTCTTTCATTATTATTTTCTCGGGTCGAGCATAATTGTGCATAAACGTTTTAAATGCTTAATCGAACGTTTGTCGTGTTTTGCACAAGTGTTTGTCTTAATCGTTTGGAAATGAGCCGTCTATGTTAGATCGATTGTACCTCTATATGAACGTAATTCGTATATATTTCGACAGAAAAATATTTTGTTGTAAAGACTCTTATGCTCAAGTTGATCCACTAAATGAATCAGGAAAATCATTATAAGGTTTTACATTAATATGTTAAAAGTCATATACTAAGCTATAAATAAATAATATCGTAGTGTATACCGAATATTCATTGGAATAAGATTTCTCAATACTCGTTTTGATTACATCATTATTATTTTAAAAGATTTTTAATTATAACTGCATAATTTTTATGTTTTCAACAAGTCGTGCGTTTTATGGTTTTGTTCATTATTCCGGAACAATAAAATCTACATAATAAAACCTTGTAAACATTTACAGACACTTTTGTTTATCGGGGTGAGTAATAATTATTTGGTGCGTTGCGTTTATACGCTAAACGATCGGGTAGTAATTGTAATAGTCTAATCTGAAAAAAAAAAATTGTAATAATAATAATATCAGCAATGTGAACAATGGTATAATTTTAGATTTTAAACAATGTTATAATGTTAGATTTATATTACGGTTTTTCTTCTCGATCATCGCGGTGGCGGTGATCCATTTTAGTTTGCTTCTCGTTACCTACGTACTACATGTACCACCACCGCATCGTTGCGATGTAGGTACTACCTATGCGAACATCATCATCGTTCTCAGGTCGACTTGACCTATCCGCTCGGACACTCACCGCCACCCCCACTTTCAATTTTACGGCCGGTAAGTCTAGCGTATAGATATATGATAACATTGTACACGGGGCCCCTTAGGACGATTCGTATAATGCACTGACAGATGTTCGTATGAATTGCCTATTATATCTCCCTTGAACGCTTTGTGTTTTTCATCTCATTGCACTTTTATGTAATATCCTCCCGTACGCTCGCGAGATTTACCCTACCCGGAACGCCGTCGCGGCGCGCTCGGTAGTATGATGTAACGGCAGAACGAAACGATCATAACATTTTAACGAGTTGTTTACATTTGACCGGGGAAATTATTGCAGGAATCCGTTTAGCCCCGGCCGTTTGACGACTCGAAATGTGTACACTGCTCCCGGTATTCTTATACGAGTTACGACCATTCCGATACGTATTAAATATTGTGCACCCCGTGTGCACGGGTTGAAACATAATGTACCGGCGCGTGTTTATCACGATTCGTAGTACAATCATATAATTATTATTATTATTTCGCTATATTATGCATTTTCGTTGTAAGAGTTTGGAGATCGCGGTAATGTATGATCGAGATAAAGTTTGTCAACAGGTCCGTTTGATGACGAAGTATTTCTCGGCGTGTTATAATAAATCACCATTAGCGTGTGTGTTACAATTGTGTTACGTTCCCGTTTGGAGTGTGTAGTTTGTTTGGCAGTACGCTTTCCAGTTGTGTACATGTTATTATATAACGTAAAATAAAAAATAAAAAACCCATTACACTATGACGGAAAGAAAAAAGAAGAGAGAGAGAGAAACAGAGAGACTAAGAGGGACGATGTTTGAGTTTTCTGTTCCCTCGTAAAATCCTCTTGTCCTTCAACTTATTAGACGCCCTCAAAACTGTGTACGATGATAAAATTGAATTTTAGGTTTTAAAAATAAATGTATATTTATATTTTTCTTTCTTCGGGTTTGTAATACACGCATAAATCGTTAAAACAAGTATCGCATATTTGTTTTTAAACTTTATACATAATTTGCTATCTGTTTGTTTCACCTTCACGCAAAAATCGATTTTTTTCCATACTGAACACGTTAAATGCTTGGAGTGTATAACTGTATTAGGTTACATGGTAAAAAGGAACTGAAGCGTTTAAAGTCAAAAAGCTCCTTCTTTATGTTTAAAAAAACATTTTATTTGGCGGAAAATTTTTGAATTAATAATATGTATTTATCAAATTTATTACGTACGCATGCATGTTTCTAGCATATGAATATAAAATCTGAAGAATAAAAATGTATTATTTTTTGTTTTGAAATGAAGAATGAAACGAGTGTACGACGTATGAGATTAATAAGGTTCAAATATTTTCACATTCTTGAAAAAACAAAATTTAAAAGTCATTCTTCTTAAATTATTCTGTAAATTATAATTATTATAAATTTGACACGAGATAATTTTGTTAGCAATTATTTAACACGCTTGAAGTAGTTTAAAACTATAAAACGGTTCAACGATTTCAACAACAGAATAACTACCTACTTACATGGTTTAAGTCTATAAATATCATAATTATATATTAAAAATTTTTAAAATATTTATTGAATGTTCACTCTACACATTAAGTAAATCAAATGAAAGCGTTAAATCCTTAACAAACTAATATAAATATTTACTGTTTAATATGCTTAAGTATTAGAAGAATCACTATGTAATGTTTCTAAATAAAACCGAATAAATAGAAAAATCAGATGGTTTAATTTATGTACGATTGAAATTTAAATGTTTTCATGATTTTACACGTTTAATATTTGTCAGTACGACGTAAATTAGTTGAAACTAGTAAAAAGTCTTGAGCACGTCCTTGAAAGGAAGGCACTCATTTTTGAAGCACTTATCGCAAGTTTTCTTCTTTAGACGGTTATAAGAACGAAATTAAAATTATTAATAATGTCGGTCGTGGTTACCGCAACGTACGGATCACAACATAACCCTTACACAATAAAATGTTGTTTTTATTTCGCCGTCGAACAATAACCGTTTGGATGAGAGTTCGAAAATTAAATCTAACAAGTTTGTGACCGAAATACAAATGAGACGAGTATCGGTTTCGCGCCACTGACGATGGAGTTTCTAAGACGCAGTGAAAACCTGAGAGAAAAATAATTGATCGAAATTATTTACCGGAAAAATGGCCATTCGGAGGCAATTTGTCCGATCGCCCGCCACCGGGAACGGATAGAATAAATAAAATTAATCTTAATGCCGAAAGGATCTGTGGGCCTTTAGATTAATGACGATTTTTTTTCCCTACTCCACAGCCGGTCTACATCCTCGTGTCGATATAGTGCTACTGCAAGGCGTTGTAACGTGGTGCACGATGGTTGCGTTGTGGTAGTGGTGGTTGTACACAATATATTTATATATATATACCATTACTACAATACGGGAATAATGATTTTCCTCGGTTAAATCGAAAAGAAAACATAATTCAAAAACGCGCGCTTACATATATATATATATATATATGTATACGAAAGGGATGTTCGTGTTTCTCGCGTTGATGCGGATTTATTAACACGGAGACGTTGTCGAATGGACTCATTAAGTCGTAAAATGAAATGGCGACAAAAAGAAAACCCGGAGCTGTTTCTCCGGGTTTTTTCCTCATACTTTTCTGCGGACACACCATTATTCATCGGCGCGGAAGCGCAGGCATACTCAGTTAAGGACGTCAAATTGTCATCGCGAAGATAACCGACGGGGAGAGAAAGAGAAAAAAAAACTAAAAAAACCATAAAAAACCATAAAATACCATAAAAAAAAAACTAAAACTCTTTACATAAACGCGAAAACTATCTGTCAATTTGATTTTGATTCTCCCCACCCGCGGTGATCTTTAACGAGCGCTGCGCGTTCGCAAAACAATAATATATCTTCGAGATTGCATTTTTTATTTCGCACCTACCGTGCGCTCGGTGCGTGCATAAGGCCACGTGAAATGGTTCGTCGTTCGGTAACGGCGGGCCAACCGTACTATTATATATTACAAGTCGACCGTATCTCTCGCGGCCCCGGAGAGGTTAAGAGCACACCGGGGAGGAATTTCGGTACCGAAAAGTAAACGCGTACACTCAGACTTGCTGTATACACATAGCGTCCCGTTGTGTGCTGTTTGCTGTGTGATAATTTCAATAAGCCGATATAGTGAGTCAAGGACGGTAGAAGGAAGAATATATTTATGTTTATTTATGAGAGCGAGAGAGAGAGAAGCTGATATTGTTTCGATGAAAATACGATCGGATACAAATTATGGAAGTAATTTTGATGCAGTTCACTCGAATGGCTAATATATATCAGTCGTTGTCTTTCATTGGATCTTATATTTTGATTTTGAAACTTTAAATATTTAACTGCGTTTGGTTACAAATAAAAAAATACACGATTCTTATTTTTTTATTTCTATAGTATTAGTAAAATATGGTCACTATTATACGAGTAAAGAGTACAGGATGTTCAATATTATTCGACCTACAAGAAACTGTAACACATCTCGATTAAAATAATATTATAATGGTAAACCAAGCAACAATGCTGTGTCAAAAAAAATAAAGAGACATAATTTGATATCAATTGTGTAATACGATTAAAACATAAATCAAAACAAATTTTATTATATGTTTCGTAAGTACTGAAAGAATAACGTGGTACCTACTGATGTAAGATTTATAATGAAATAATAATATTGATGGTAGATGAACAAATTCATTATACGTTTTGTAAGTGTACGTTGAATATAATAATTAGTGAGTGTTATCAAACGTTAGAAAGATTAAAGAATATTATTCTTCGATAGTTGCATACAAGCACCTATAGGTTACTGTTACAACGATTCACGTTTCTGAATCGTGTTCAGAATCATTATTATTTATTATTACAGTGTTATCGATCATCTAGTCTAAATCTTTCAAAGTATGTGTTTTAACACTTAACTCGGTTACGCATTTTTCTTGATAGGATCTCACCGTTTTACGTTTTAGTGTTTTACCCAAGATTCTGACTATGTCCAATTTATTCTTTGTCTCGAAGTAAGTTGAAGTAGGTGCAACGTTATTGTGTGCGTTAATTTTACTTTTTTATCGAGGTTTGAAAATTGCATTTTCTCTGCTTTGTTATCTGTGGCTTGTAAGTATTTATTTTTTTTACTGCGAGATTCTACTATTTATCTTAACTTGTTTTTTCAAGTATAATGACAATTCACCTATCGCGGGTTCTTTTATCAACATAAAACGATTTAAGTTTTTGTTTAAAAAAGTTCGTTTTATTTCTACGAGTAGAAGGAATTTTTACTTTTTTTTCATTCGTAAAACAAGAAGGGGTTGTTGTTGATATTAGTTACTAAATTAAAATAATGTTGACTGGAGGCATATATTTAAATTTAGTTCTATGTAATTTATTTCATTTATATTTTTAACTAAACAAAATATTATGGTAAAGAATTTCTAAAGGTGGCAAAAATAATATTGTGTAAAAACGTAGTAAGATAAAGAACTAAAAGAACGGAAAATAAAATAAAATATAATAAAAGTGGCAATAAATGCTGTAAAAAAAAAAAAAAAATCACCAGACACAAAAAATTTTTTGGTCCTTTTTACGCATAAAATATTCAATTACTTTACTTCCTTCGCATTTGGTTACGAATTATTCAAAACGAATAGTTAGTACAGTAACGATAATAAATTAAGCGTGTACAATACGCAGTATTCAATACCGTTACACTACATTTTTTGTGCTCCGATATCGAATAACTCGCGTTTCGGTGATGGTGGCTTATAAACTTAAACCGAAATAATTACGTTTGCAAAATCGTAAACACACATAACTTACGTGGTCATTATCTGTGTTCCAAGTGATCAATAATAATAGTTTACAGTAATTGATTTGGTCATTAATGTTATCGCGTACACTATAAATTCATAATAATAGCTGAGGTTTTGCAAAGTTTCTCTCATAAATGTTATTGTACGTTAGCAATTTTGAACTTATGCGATAAGTCGATAAATCCGTCTTCATGTACCTACGCAACCACGTGAACGGACGAATACATTCAATAAACAATCATCTACTACGATGGGTAATTAACAAAATGTACTTGGAAAATTTAAAAACAATGGTAAGCTTGCTGGCAATAGCACCGAACCACCAAAAAAAAAAGGTGTGACACAAATTTTATAGTTACCTTCGCCTATCGAAAAATTAAGCGACGCTGAGAATCGAATTAAACGCTGTATTATTACGCTTTTAATACATGGATTATATACTGATTTTAAATGTATATTAATACCTATTTAGATGTGACATATTTATCTAGCTTATAATTTATCTGATTTATTGTACGTCATGACTTCCTGATCATGTAAATCCATCAAAAAAGTCGTACCTATATATCGTGTATTCGGCGCCGCTGCTTACTGGAATTTAACGAACGTTAAACTATATCGAAAACAAAGAAACTTGCACCACACGAGTATAAACATCTCGGATTCTATGAATATCATTTAAAGTGGAAACTGAATAGCATACGAACATAAATCTACTTGTGTGTTTTATTTACTTAAATTGAGTTAAACATATACATATTATAGCCTTTACGATTTGTGGGATAAAACGCACTTTTTTCGAGAGACCTTAAAATATGACGTAAACGTAAATATCTAGTACGACGTTGAACACCGAGGTCGATTTTACTATTATTTTCATAATCACGAACGTTTTTCTCTCCAAACTGCTGCAAGTTTTTCATTTTAAGATTTGCAGTACACACGTATTACATAGGTAACGATTTTCCTTATTCCTGTTCCATTCATCGTTAGACACCGGCTAATTAAACCCGTGTGCGCACGACGTGTAGGCAGAAATATTTTATATTATAAAATGCGGCCGTTCAGTTCAGTTCAGACTGCAGAGTTTTGATAGAAAAAAAAATTTAAAAAAATGTTCTCGTCCGCACGGCGCACCGTGTAGTTCTCGGCGTTTTAAAAATTACTACTGTTTGCGTGTGCGTGCGTACGTGTACGATGTGCTTCAAACATTTCTCGCCGAACAAAGCGCTCTCGCAATAATTACGATATGCGCCGGTACACACCCACCTCACGCTGTAATTGTAAAAAATATAATGATAATTCCGTTATTTTTACTGCGAAAGTCCGCGTAAAGCGTAATGCGTCGTCAACGCTACGCCGCCGAAAGGAGACTGAACCGTTCGACTCGTGTGCAACGGAATTTAATGAATTTCCCCACCGCAGTGTAGCGCGGACAGTTTTTTCGCACTCAAATTTGACCGATAATAAATATACTACGTAGACATGGCTACGTACCTAGTTAATATTTATCATTACAAGTTAATATTTTATTCCCGGGGGAAGCAAATGATCCGACTTGCCCCGTCCCCCATCCCCCGATGAGCGCCCGTGCCAGGATGGATATACATTTTCCATCGTTTTAGATTGCTAGATATTATAGGCACCTATCGTTTAACGTAAATATGTGTATTCACAGGCGCGTATACAAAGAGGGTTCTAGGGGTTCAAACCCCCCCCCACGAATTTTTTTAATAATTACGTTTTTATGAGAAATAAATAGTACTCTAATTGAAATGGTGTAAACTTCTTGTTAGGTTAGATTATATACGAAAATGTATATATCAATATATCATGTACGAAAATGTACAACCAAACGTCCAAACCCCCCCCCCAAAAAAAAAAAAACATTTTTTTGTGTACGCGCCTGTGTATTCATATTATTTTCCAGTAACAAGTTCTCTCGTCGACCGCGAAACGGAAAGATCAGTATTAATTGTGTTCACTTTTAAATGATTTTGCACTATAAGACTTGGGAGGTGGGTATGAAATTCATTATTATTTTATCCGTTATTGTTTACATGTAAGTATATCATCTGTCGGCCGAATTATACACGTTTTTTCGTTGTCGGTAATGCGTCACTGTTGTTGTTCGGCAAGAGTTTCCTCTGTAGGTATACGTATGCATTATATGTTGTGCGGTCCAGTCGCCCGTGCGAGTGTAATCGCGTGTGAACTATTCGATTTTCGGTTATCTCGACACGCGGTGGAATCTGCGGTCGAAACCAGCCGAATCGACGCGCGTTTTTTAATAATTTCATATGCAACGCTTCCGCCCCTAACGCTCATTGTCACAAGCTCGATCCTGTCATGACGGCTTTGATCGTTTATGTTCCGCTGCACTCCAAACAATCGCGACGTGATCGTTAATCGATCGACTGCAGTTACGTAACTATTATTATTCCATTACTATATGCTTGTTTCGTCGATCTGGTAGTTTGTCCGTTGTTCAATAAAATACACCGAGCCATATCTCCCGCGTTAATAGAGATAACCAAATACTGTTTTTTCATGAGGATTCCTGGGCAATGGAAATGTTGACAATAGTTTGGTAAATACAAGTGTTTTATTAAAAAAGTTAAAAAATAACTTTTTATATTATGATTTTTATGAAATTCGAAGACGGCCGCTTTATACTCGTACAACTTTTTTCTTGCAAATGTTTCACTTTTTTTGTTCAACTTCTTGATTTTTAACAACTTTCTAAATTTACAAGAAATTGGTGTGCTAGCTTTTTACACAACTATAAATAATATATCAGCAAATCTTATCGGAAAAAAGACGAGGTAAAATTATTAAAAACCATGAATCCGATGAAAACTGAAATTTGAACCGTCAACATTTTCAGAAAATAAGCCCAATAAAAAAGCTATCTTCGAATTTCCGGAAAAATGTTAAGACCAAAAGTTGATTTCACAAATATTTTGGTATTTCTTTCGATATACCCAATGAAATTTTAAGCAACTCGTGTCATGTAATATATGTTGAATACGCATCATGTGCGATTACAATTACGAGTAATGCGTCCAACAGCGACGGAGAAGTGTTTAGTCTACTTACATAATATCACATAATCCGATTGTAGAACATAACGTGTGTGTGTGAGTGTGTGTAGGAGGACAAGATATGGGGCGAAAAAACATTACCGTAATTCATATGAGTATGCGGGAAAATGAATAAAAAAAGATTTTCGAGGAAAAAAGTTACCGAAAAACAATTAGCAAAAACACAAAAGTTCGTCGACGGCAAATTTACTCGAAAAACATTAAATCATACCTACCGTTGCACCCGAATAAGTATATTTCAGTCCGGTAGGTAAATGTGAGCTGCTTTTGAACATTTTTTAACGCTGCAAAAGAAGAATACAATGCGATTGTCTCCGTAATTCACAAATGGTGACAAATCGCGTCTGGTTATATTGTCCGCGAGAAAAGTACACGCATATAATTGTGGTAATTAAAAATATTAAACAAAACGATACTGTATCCATGCTGAAGCTTATCGAGAAACACCCGGTGACTATTAGAAGGGATAAAATCGGAATAAGGTGCCAATGGGTACAGGACATTTATGAGCGCGCAGCACATAATAAACGATCGCGAAACGGCGATAAAATCAATAAGAAAATTACGTGCGTACTTTGCTAAATTGTGTTTTGCTTCGTTAATCATGGACGATAAAAAACGTATAGGTATTCGCTATAAATAAATATGTATTATTAGATAAGCAGACAAATTGAAAGTCTATTATTTATCGTTATTGCGGTGTATGCGCGTATACTTATATATATATATTATAGTTAGAGAGCAAAACACGGTTAATATATCAATACATATTACATAGGTGTCCCCTTGAGATTTATACAGAGCGATATCTACCGTGTTAATATAGATAATCAAATAAAATTGTGTTTTTTTCATTAGCATCCCTGAGCAAAGGCAATTTTGTTGACAATACTTTGGCGAATATAAGTGTACTCGTATTATTAAATAAATTAAAAAACTAACTATTTATTTTATAATTTTTGTGTAATTTAAAGGTAGCATTTATATAGGGTTTTTTTTCTGAAAATTTCGACGGCTTAACTTTCGGTTTTCTTGGGATTTAAGATTTTTAATAATTTTTGTATTTTACAAAAAAGTTATGTAAATTATTTCCTACTAACTTCGTCATTTTTCCTGTAAGATTTGCTTTAAAATTGGGTAAATATTATACTATTTTCTTGTAAACTAAAAAAAATACAACCAATCATAGATCCAATGAAAACTGAATGTTGAACCGTTGAAATTGTCGGAAAAATAAGCCCTATATCATTTTTATCTTCGAATTTAAAAAAAAAAACAATAAAATAAAAATGATTTTATAACACTCTTATATTTACCAAACTGCTGTCAACAAAATCGTCTTTGCCCAGGGATTCTCGTACATAAAAAAAAAAAAAAACAGAATTTGACCTTCTCTATTAACACGGGGATATCGTTCTGCGTAAATATTTTTTTTTTCAAAGTTGATCGTACATATTCTACGTGTTGATGAGACGAAGACGGGCATGTCTTGGACGAAAGAATTTGCAATGATTTTATCGTAATGTGTTATTGTTTAAAGTTAATCCCAATATGCACGAAAACATCATAACAACAATAATTTATAATACAATACGTGGGGATGAAGCAAATAAGTGTGTACGACTTTTTTAAGTTTCCACGGCGTTTAATGAATAATAATAATGAAAACAATTTTTAAAGAAAAAAAAAAAAATGGAGCACCTAAGTTGGACGGGGTTTTTTTTAATTATTATTATTGTTGTGTTCGAGTTGACACGTCCTTTGTGCGAGCACACGTACCACTTACGGGGAATTGTGTAGGCCGAAGCAATTACCGCGCGTGACACCACTCGGAATGCACCGGATACGGACAGACGGACGTATATACGCTTCAAAGTAAGACGGGGACGAGCAGGGGAAGCTCTCTCGGCGTTTGAAGTGCCACCGCGCATCGTTGTCGGTTTTCAAGTGTTGGCCGTCTTGGGCAAAACCATGGGAACGTTCGATCGGAAACGAAAACTGTTTCACGTCGGAAGTGAATTGCGGAGAGGAGAAAAATGTTGGACGCTACTCGCCGCGTACAGATGCGTACAGACAATGGCAACCGCTAAACTGCGACTGCCGACGACGAGATTATCCTTTTATCGTCCACCAAACCCTGGCCGATCGGGTTAGGCGAGCAATCGTGACCGTGGTTCGAACGCGAGACCGCCCGTACTTTTAATAACGTCGAAGTGCCACTCATTCAGTAATCGGTAGTATTTTCACGGATTTTTAAACAGCGGCGTACGCTAGTGGGTGATAATAATTTTTTTAATTTTTTTTTTTTTTTTGGCGAACCTGTTACTTATACAAGACTGATTGCGCGTTAAAACCTTACCCGAGACTCGACCAATTCACTGCACCGGTGAAAATTGTACTGCAATCGGTTGAGTACTTTTAGAGGTATGCGCGTGCATATAAAAAAAGGTTTCTAACTTTGAACCTTCTTTTCAACCCTTTAGGGGTTGAATTTTAAAAAATCCTCGCTTTAAGGGTACCGACATTTATTTTAAAAGCAACTTATTCACATTTTAATAGCTGGCTGTTCAATAAAATTTATTATATACTGAAAATTCGTTAAATCAATAGTGAATAAATTGCGAACGCAGCTCAAAGTATGTCTGAATTAATTGTTTTAGGCCGGTAAGCTAATATATTGACAACTCTGAAATTAAAATCTTGGAAGCCGATTCATACCAATCCGATCCTGGTACACAATTCAATAAATTATTATTATTATTGTCTCTAGTATCGATAGGTACGTTCTTTTTCGCTCTCATTATTACCGCCGCGTGGTCCACGACCTGCACAACGTAAAAGCCACCGAAAACCCCACGTAATTGTAGCATTTTTGGTTCGAGGTTTAATCGGAATGTCGCTTATTTCTTACTAGATATTACTTATTAGTTATCGTCTGGTGCGCGTGTGAGTTGTCACTTTAGACACGTATAACGCGTGCACTCGGCTACAGTATTATAATAGTTTTGGTATTTTAATAAAGACATGGGCGCTTGCACATGACTTCATAATGTAAATATGTATAAAAGTATTTATTTCCCGTTGCTCAAAGGAAATAATTTCAAACTGCTGTGTTGGCAGATAACGCAGACATACTTCCTTTGAGATGAATAATAATAATTGAATCGCTTGCTGTACGCTTGATGTAACTTTAAGATTATATGATAAAAAATACATATTATTATTAATTTTTATACAAATATTATCTTGTTCATTATTTCCTTTTGATTTTTTCTTCTTTTTTTTTTTTACAGAAAAAAGAAAAAAGTACAAATTGTTTTGAACATATTATATTTATATATATATACACGTATACGTCATACTATGATATTTCTTATATGATTTTGGCTTTATGGAAAAAATAATTTTAGTTTCGTAATTCGATGTGTCATTTTTTGTAATTTGTAGATCCACACCAATTATTGTTGAATCTTTTTTCTAATCTCTTTTCTCAGTTGTATTTCGAATATTTATTACTCACATGGAAAATACGGGTTGACTAGACGCAGAAACATATTGTATAAAACGGTATGAGATTGCATACAAAAATTAAACTAAAAATACCGTAAACTGAACGTGAAGAAAAAATAAGGGGAACGTTGGTTTTCTCGAATTATTTCGTCAGCGAAAAATAATTTTTATATATAGTTTTCGTGAAACCATCTCTGGTGGCACGTAGCATCTCCGAAAAAAGGCAAAATATAAAAAAAAAAAATGAGCCAGGGACCTTTGGTGCCGAAAACTCTTTACTTGTACGGTCGTTATCATCACCGACGCCCGAGGCGAAATCTATTTTGACGAACGCATGCACGTAAGCTTCTAAAGCAACCGAAGAAATGTCGGCAGTTATTTGCCCTCTGGGCGTTCAGGGCTGCAACGGACCTGCGGCGTGGCAGGTAAACACTTTCTTCTTTCTTTCTTTCTTTCTTTCTTTCTTTCTTTCTTTCTTTCGTTTTTGCTGTGCGTAAATTGTCGAAAACTATAGTAAGGTGCACAACATTTTGTGAGTTTTCGAAAATGTTAATTTCGAAAACTTCACTCATTTCGTGCCGGTATACACAAACTTGTACTACGCAAACGGTCTGATAACGATCGACGAGTGAGTAATGATTACTTCAATCGACGGCACTTTAGTTCGATGCCTGATAGTGGAGTCGCTATACAAGAAAATCCGTCTAAGTTTTATTGGGAGTATAACATGATAATTTCTATTAATTTCAATATCTCCCGTACGAATAGATAAATACTCGAATCTCGTTCATATGGTAATTTTTTTTTATTATTCAAAAATAAAATCAATATTCTAACATCCATAGGCTTTCGGAACGGGGGCAGCTTTATGGCGTCCGTTTCCCCAAACCAGTCGAGCGTGACGTTGTCGCATAAGTACATCATATAGAATTGCGCATTGCTTTGACAACGGGAAAAAAAAATTGCTCAAATCATATCAACCGAGACGTAAATTGCTACGATTATTATAATTTTGTTTTAAGGTTCCCTTCAATTCTTTGTTGAAACATGTCCTTTGACGAACTCCAGAACCCATGGTCAGTCTGCCGTGTCCACTCATTATTTTGGTTCGCTGTTTCAGTGTTTTATAGTTTTAACTATAGTAAAAAATAAGGTAACGATTTGGTTTGTCTGCAGGGGTGGATTTAATGGTCGTCATTTGTCGACGTTGAAAATAGACAAAACATGTGAAATAAAATCGGTGTTATTTATAATGAGAATAATTGAAATCTTGCACACTATTTATCTGATTTCAAATAACTTGATCTAGTAAACGTAATGTAAATGCGTTCACCGTGTTATTATTATTATTATTATTATACATATTATGTATCCGTCCTTTAATGTGATTGTTATATCTGTAGAGGCGTACTACACCACAGTTTCGTATACCGCTATTGCTGGAGCTTCGTGTGTGCAGGGAAGCCGTTTTAAGTTTGTTCCACCTATATACCTCTTGGAGGTTTTGTCCTCGTTTCTTGACCGCTTAAAACCACCGAACTCGCGGCTACGTCACGGACACGCGGACTCGTGCGGTCGACAGCTTGTACCGGCCAGTCTATTCTTCGTCGCAACAAAACGTACGTGAAATCTTTGCTAAACAAACGTTCGCCCCCGAAATTACGCGCGCGTGAACCCGAAACCACATGTAATTAATACGTTAATCATCGTCGTCGTCGTCGTCGTCGGACATTGGAAAGCGTCGGAAGTCTAGGGTTGCCGCCTCTCCGGGTTTCACCGGTTTCAAATACAATTCTACGGGCTACGGGTTCTTTCAACTATTCTCGGGGTTGTCATTAAATTAGTAGTATTTGTTTATACTAAGTCTATAAAATGGTATGTCGATGTCGATAATCAACCATATTTTGCATCTCTTAACGATAAAATATGTGATTACATTAATATATTTTTGTATTTCGTATTTTCATTACCTACCTATTCACCTGATAAACTAAGTTGTACACATAGGCGTATAGGCATTATATCTTTTGTCGATGACTTTTTTTTTATTTCGCTTAGCTTCCTGTCTCCGTGTCTGCCGTTTTCAAAGGTGGCAACTCTATTTGCAACCCGGTGTTCCGTTGAATTCGCGGGTGAACCGGTCGCCGGTTAATTGATCGCCAAATAAAAACTATTGATTATGATGCAATTCGTGTATCATGTTCATGTTTTTGGATCGTTTTAAACGCTCAGTGTTTACATCCATCGATGTTGAATATACATATATACATATATTTATAATAACCTCGTAGGGACGTAGCTGCAGCAGGGTACATTTTTTCGTAACGCCCGTGACAATTATGGTTATCAACTTATCAGTGATAAAATTATGATAGTAATTATTATTCGCGGTTTTCCTCGCAATCACACGACTCTTGTCGTACACCTAACTAACTAACTAATCCAACTCTTATACATTTTATAATTGCCTTTTTTTTTCATTTATTGATGAGCCGTTGATAAAATTATAAAATCGTTTGGCGATCGGTTAACCTGGCGACTAATTTTGACGGCGATCAATTAACCGCGATCTATGTTCGCGCGATGTCGGTTATTATTTATGATAAGACTCATCGCGATCTTGATATTCACGATACGCTCTCGGGTTCAATCAAACGGATTCCTATGGCCGCTATATAACTGTTAACGCTGCGTTCAAATACTGACTACTGTACGCCGATTAATTTACATCATTGCACCTTCGTTGCGAAATATCTGCCCGAAACGTTCACTGAATATTATACCGTACTCGTATTTACCTTCGCGGGCATACCACTCAGTTCTTGCCCGTTATACATTTCACTGACGTTGAGTTCGAGCGATTCGCACGAGCTCATGAGCGTAGTTACAAAAGTTTACGATGTGCGTACGAGCGTTACAACGTTACGACTTTTAATCAGAAGCAATAACTATTACTATTACTATTATTATTATTATTATTACTATTAAGTTAAATTATACGTACCTAAATATATATATATATGTGCGAACGATCGAGTAATTAAATTAAAAGTTTCAATCTCGACTACGGCGTGCGTTATATTGATGGCCGTGTACAAAACAGAGTATTATATATATATATATATATATATGTATATGTAGATAGTGAATATTAAATTTTAATGATGGCGTGACGACATTTTTTATTCGCGTACATGTTCGGTACACAAAATTGTATTAAAAAAATGACGGCATTCGTCGATGAACGAGGTACGGGGGTAAATAACGCTACAAAGGGTCAAAGGTAAAAAAATAAATATTATGTATCGACGAAATAACAACGAGGGTATAGTAATAATATGGTTCATATAGTTCAGTTATTAAACCATATTCTACAGGTACTCGTGTTTTAATAGTCTGATCGTGCGTTCCAATTCGATCGATTTGAATTTCGCCACGACACCGGATATATAGATTGAAAAGTGTCAGTATTAATTTTCTCGTCTCATCCGTCGTACTCGGTGGAAGTAAAGATCAATACTATTATAATATCATATGCGGAAAGTATATTTTAACGTTAATGATATGGGGCGTCCATGACTACCGTATAGTATTGTATATTTTTTCGATGCTCTGCTATCATTAGCGCGTATACATAACCAGTGATACACGTAATGAGTTATAAGACTCGAAATTATTTAAAATTTTACATCATGAACAATTTCAAAGTCATATAATTATTTCAGATTTGAATTTTATATTTGTGGTCAATAGCGGTTGACGGCGTTTTCCGAGTACATACTGAGCGACTGCCGTAGTAAATACATATATAGATAAGCGTAACGGTAGCTGCCTATTGGTTTAATGGTGTGTTACTAAGCTAGTTAATGGGTTTTATGTACATTGAGAAATGGCGTTTAAACGCGCGGTATCACATAAGACGATAAGTGATCGTTATTTTATTGATGACGGTATAAATACCGCATTAAAATTGATTTTTGTTAATTAGCTAGTTAATCGTTGGAAGAGAGAGAGAAGAGGGAAGAGAGTATGCACTTCGTAAACAATTAGACATTGCCATATGTCAATTTTCTTACCTCATTGTATGAAATAATTTGCATATAATAAACGATGCCGACGAGCTAGGTACAATAATGTTATAAGAATAGAATTTAAAAGATTTCGTTGGCACTATTTTATACGGGGACTTCGAATGTACATTATTGAGCTTGGACAAATCTGAAAGCCACACTTGACTTAAGTAATACTAGCGTTTCGTTCCAAAACGATTCATCTCGAAACTCTGACCGAAAACAAAACCAAAAATAAAACACTCTCTAAAATAAAAATGAAATGCATCAAGACCAAGAACCTGAAACGCTAGATTGTAGTAAATCAAAGATTACCGCACTTCAAAAGAACGGCAAATGTGTTTCATTTCCACGCGGTCTTTTCCGATTTATAAACGAGTACAACAATAATATTTCTAACGACTTCTGGCACTGCATCGGACTCATGCGTTAACATTCCCAACGATTACCGAAGACGCCACACTAAATCGACTAGGTTTTGCGTTGAATACGCACTACTGCGATCGTGGATTGGACGAAATTACACGCGTCGGCGCGTAGTCGCTTAAATAATTTATCGAATTACCGATGATCTGTTTTTGGTCAATATAAAGGTCGCCTCTAAAGTCAAAATTCATTACTAGTGCTCCTTGAAACAATATCTTTAATACCCGGAAAGTATCAAATGAACTGCCTTTGCTATATTATGTATGTACCGCGATACATATTAATATGTATTGTGATAAGTAATGGCGTATTTAGGGGTAGCCTATGTGGCTTATGTCTAGGGTGGATTTTTTTTAGGATCAAGAGTTCGATAATTGGTAAAATTATTTTAATACACATTATGAATTAATATTTTATTTTGTGTTTGGTACGTCGTTTAGCGCGTTCGTGTGAAACAGGTGTATAGGTATTTGTTAAAAATGTAACAATATGATAACTGTTATCGATAATTATCAATGACCGACAATGAGCTAACAAAGATTAAATGCTTTTGCAATATTGTGTGTTGAAAATTAAATAACAGCAGAGTTGGATAACGAAAACATTAAAAAAGCTCCCTTGAAATGAAAAACCAGAAGAAAAATAATGCTATAATATTTTCAGTTA
Organism: Periphyllus acericola; assembly: GCA_949715065.1. Classification (NCBI taxonomy): domain Eukaryota; kingdom Metazoa; phylum Arthropoda; class Insecta; order Hemiptera; family Aphididae; genus Periphyllus; species Periphyllus acericola. Next base: position 8,308,681 of record OX454270.1, on the reverse strand, counting down.
GGTATTTTAACAAAAAAAAAGTGTTTGCACAGATATCAGTTACAAAAAAAAAAGTTTTGTTTTAATACTATTTAAGGTTTTTTGTGTGGTTTTGTTATTGTTATTATTTATGTTTACTATGATTCTATGTTGATTTTTTACTATTGATATCCCCATTTTGGGACTGTACAATTATTGTACGGATAGGTACAGTTCAATATTAGGCCCGAAATGTATTATTTTTTTTTTTGATAAAAATTTGCATTAAAATATTTATAAGGAAAGTTTCACATTAAATATTGAAGATTCCTTGATACCGTGAGGCGGGGAGTGGCGCCAGGAAAATGTAGCCTATTGGCGCCAAAAAGCTAAACACACCACACTTGTGATACGCATACGTTGCTCAACAAACGGTGGTGCGCTGTAGGGTGTAGAGATTATGGTCGATAGTATATTACCGTGTTGCGAAAACGGTGCATACATTGCGTTTTGAATATATGGGCGATTCGAAGTAATGCGATTTAAACATTATTTGTATACGATTGCCGGACTAGCGTGGAACCGCGTAATAATATGTTGGACGACGGGACGTTTAATCCGTTTAAAAATGACCGAACATATTGTATTATTATACGCGTGCAAACTTAAAAGGATCGCGGAGCGTATCATCATTAATATTGTTGCCTCACGTTTTGTACGGGTTTTTTTTTTTTTTTACATTTTTGAATTTAAAATGGTATTACGTAATACGTTACGTTTGCTACACGAGTGTTAAATCGCGTGTGTAACGAATAAACATAGAAAAAGGCTTTGTACTTCCCGAACGCTATGGTATAACGTAAAAATTGCGCGAAAAAAAACCAGTAGAACAATGAATGTTACTAGACCTGGGGTTTTGAGATTTGGCGCATCGGAGAACATCAAAAAAATGTACTCAAAAGTATTTTTATTTTTAAAAAAAGATACAATTTTATGTTTGATGACGTTATTTCAGCACGAAAACATTGGATTTTAAGTATAAATTAATTGATGTATTTTTCTTTTTCAATTTTATCGTTTAGAAATCAAAATTAAATTCGCTCAACAATTGAATATTGTGTTGATATATTATTATTATTATTATTATTATTATTATTATAAGCCATCAACGATTAATAAAAAGTTACATTTCTTATTCATTTATGTTCCCATTAAAGCCTCATTAAAAAAATAAAAACCGTTTATTGATAACGCACTTATTTATACTGTAATCAAAGTAAATCCAATAGATTTACTTCACTTTTAATGTATCATTTTACTATTTTGTAAGTTCAAAGTTCTTGATCGTTCGGTTGTGGATGTAGAGAACCATAGATAATTTTCCGTTAACGCGTGTGTACCAGTGATCATATTGTACAAAATTCGTGTAAAATATTCGAATTCTTGCGAATCGTTTGACCTACGTAGAGATCGTTTCAAATGAAACGTTTTTTGTAAGTATATACAATATAAAAAAATCAAATTCCTGACCTTATTACATCTATTCCGTGAAGATTGTTTTTGACAAAACCAAAACGTTTACGAATTAACTGTGTCGTAGGTAATAATGTTTTCAATTTTCCCGGAATACGAAAACAAATGAATAATCGATTTTCATTTTGCAATATAATAATTATAACACAATATTGTCATACTATAAATTACAACGCAGTTACCTACGCAGTTACGTAGTTTTTGTACTCGTTTATTAATGATGGTTGCCGTTGTACGCGTTACTTTGATCCTACCTTTATACTCACTGCAGCCCTTCGGCGACGATGTATACATATGTGTACGGAATGATTTTTGAACCTTCCTCACCTCCTCTTTTGGCTGTAAAAATGCATAAATTTGAATTTTTTTTTCAATTTTCAAGTAACTAACTTATGTTTTCAATATTTTTTTTTTTTATGCTAAGAGGTAACTTGAACATTAGATAAAAAATAAAATTCAAATTCAAACATTCTTACGGCCAAAAAAGAGGGTGAGCATGGTTAAAAAATCACCCTGTATATATACTACGCGTGGACGGGTTTTCCTGTATCACCCGCGTCATAATCGGACACGGTCCTTTAACTCGAGCGTACACACTACATAATAAAATAGGCCGTCCGATATGCCACATTGTCCGCAACACATTTAGTTTACCGACTGTAAGCTAATTAAAATACGTTTTGTGCGAAAAAAAAAAAAATTCGACCGAGAACGTCCCGAACACGACATGCCTTCCCTGCTGTAATCGTATTATAACGAGCCGGACGCGTAGAGTTTTATTTTATTTTTACCTACCCTCCACCCGCCCTTATACGAAACATGTTTTCCGCAAATAATGGGTACGCCCCCCCGCTCACATCCACCCCTCACGCGCACACGCAGCTACGTTTAAATTTGAATTAGCGGTCACTCCATCCATCAACAGCTCCCCTACGGAAATTTTAAATAATTGTCGCGGCGAAAAGAAAACGACGAGCTCGCGTTAAAACACACCACTGCAGTGCAATAATATATGCACAGTACCTATAAATTGACGCGTTTTAATTAACTTACAAAGACGTCGTTCCGAAGACGGTTAATGGTTATTTTCCTGTCGGATTACCGTTTAAACTGACTGCCCGGCGTGTCATGATATATCCGATCACATTTCCCGCGCAGCCGTGCCGTTTTTAATAAATAAAATTCCGCCTTTTACGGTTGGGACGGCGCGCCGTGGAAACACCGTATTTCGTATGTGTCGAGCAGCGTTCACTTTGCGGTGCACCGTCAAACTTTTTCGATGTCTCGTTGACGACGCAACAACAAATGTATTTTGTTCCGATACAACCAGGAGGGAAAACGTCTAGGAAAAAAAATAATGCAAACTTTGCCGTTCACGTGACCTAAACAGTGTATTGGCGTTCTGTTCAAAACGTACACCTGTATGCCGTCGAAAAAATCTTTCTAATCAAAAATGCCTGGTATACACGTTCGACTTTCTTCGTGCAATAATTTCCCCCGACTGATAAGCCACGTGTGTTTCTGGTGAATAAAACTTTTTAATTTCGCTATTAAATTGTGCACGATAACTTATAATTTTAGAGATTTTTTTTCCCCCCTTTTGAATATACATGTTTATATCTTATGCAATTAATTTAAAAATTAACGTCGAAAAAGAAAAAGTTTAAATTTATTAAGTAAATATTGTTATCTACCGCATATAATTACAACTAAGGAAGTCGTTATCGCAGAACATGATGTTTCCATTCCACCACCTTAAAAGTTTTGAATCTATTTAATTAAATTTAGTGATATTTATTTTACAACTTGAAATTATAAACTCCGTGATTATATAATATTAAAGGTCCTTATCACAGTAAAAATTATAATAATAATAATAATAATAATAATGTAATCATAATGATTCATCAGACTTTTATAAGTTTATGGAAGTTCAAGAATGCAAAAACACGATTACCATCGAGGTTAGCATTAAAAAGAATAAAGTTATAATAGGTTTAAAATGCAGAGTATATGTTTGTATACGGAGGACGATATAACCATATAAAAAATATAAAAAGTATGATTTTAAAGTAGGTACTTAAAAATGTACCGAAAAAGGAACAATTTCAATAAAACTTTTTAAATTTAGTCTTCCTTAAGTCGAATATTTATAAAAAAAAAAAAGTATACGATTTATGCTTTGGTTTTCGACTTTACTCCGGAAAACTCTACGCCAGTGATCCCGTCGTACTAGGACTTACGTATAACATCGATTTCTATTTCCCCGTCTAGCTATATACAGTGACACGGTATCGCTAACGTCTGCATACCCCTTTTACCCTCCTCCGGTGACATGAGCGGCTCCCAAATAATCTAAAAATCCGACGCGACATTGTTCGAAATGTCGTTGCGCTGATTTTAATCTTTATAAATGAGTTTTATTGTTTTCACCGATTTACACAAAATAAGAATGCAGCTATTTACCGACGCGTCGTTTGTATACACGCCAGTGTCAGTGGGTTAGCAGTAAATCTTTAAAATATCTTCGTCTGGCGCGTAAACCGCACGCCTTGGTTCTGTGCGTCCGCGGATTATACGTTTTCAGCCAGTACGACGAGCGTAAAATTAATGGCTGTTTTAGTAGAACCTGATTTCGGTCAGGACATTTTTATATCCTACGCGCATGACGCCTGCAGACTGCAGTAGGTTCGTTCACTTACAGCGACAGTTAAACGCTGAGGATTTTCAAAATTCACTGCACTTACAGTGGGTACGCGCCGTATGGGCTCGTTAAATTGTTTCACCATAAGCTTGTGGAGAAACCTGCAGTTTAACAATGCCACATAACATCGGTACACCGAGCTCCTGAACTGTAATCGTTTTATCGAGTGCACGCAACATAAATATATTATTCATTTACACCTCTAAAGTGATTAAAATCAATAAATTATAGTACGGCGTTCAAAAATAAATTTCCTACTCCAAGAGCGCTGCGTTGAATAATATTATCGAATCTTAACTGAAAAATAAGTAAACATTTCTTAATTAAAACATAATATTAATTAAAATGCAAATTTCATTCATATTTCTTCGGTGTTATATTACGGGTGGAAATAAGTGGATTTTTTTAAGTGTACGCGTTTTATAAGAAAACATACTGCAGAAACAAAATATTACTAAAACATAATTTTAATTGCTTATTTTTTCAAAAGTTTCACTATCGGTTTCACGTGCCGACATTTTAAACAACGTCGTATACCACCTATTATAATTTGTACACCGCTCGCTGTAAAGTGTAAGGTAAAGGTATATTTAAATGGTTTCTAATTGTAACGGTTTTGAGAATTTTAATTGAATATGTAATATCACGAGATGTGAATTTCAATATTTAATTTATGAAAGACGGCTTAGGTCAATGGTTACGCGGGTTTTAATCGGGCGGATGGAAGTTAATTTAACGTCGAAATAAAAACGTTCGTGCCCGAGCTTTTGTACCGATAACCGTTACAGTTAAAGCCGTCGTTTAAGGGTTGATTCATTTCAAAGACGAGTTCGCCGCTTATACACAAAGTAAACGGTTGCCATCCTTAAAATAACAAAAACGAGTTGTCGCCTCGTTGGTAAAATAATCGGATATGGCACGTTTGTGTAATCGTGACTGTTTTGAGTTGACGCCGAGAAAAAGTGAAATATTATTATTGTTTTTGTAGAACACATTGAACGTATCGCGTGGCACCAATAAAATTGGCCGTCCAATCCATCAACTGAATTTATAATAACGGAATTTTGATTTTTGGACGATGAGTGTCCTCAACCGGAGTCGTTGACATTTTGCCAGGCTCATAATCGAATATTTCAGGGAAATTATATACTTTTAGAGGGACACGAGTTAGAGAGACGATTTTTTTTCTTTTCTTAAATCATCAGTTACGAATTTAATCGATGATAGATAATGTTTCTCCGCGATGAGGATTTGTATGGGCTATCCAGATTTGGCTCAAAATATTTTTTTATATTTGTTTTTTCTAAGCGAAAACAATAAACCGTACAACCAAAGTTGTGTTTTTTTTGTTATCAGCGTACTTGTAGTAGAGTATATCAACATACTGATAATTAATTTAACTATTATCGTCTGGCTTTAATATATGTTTTCGAAGAATGTGCTCTGCGGGATACACCAGGACTGAAAGGGTTTAGAGGGTGATTTGTGTATACACAATAGACGGCTATGCTGTACACGTATTGCGACAACATTTGAACATCCACTAATTACAAATAAGTACCCACCTACATTACTAATTATAATTTGATAATAGACATACCGGTTGGATTATACTATATAATTTGTTTAGCTGATCAAAAAAATAAAAATAGTTACGGTTGATGGCTATGATAATTCAAATTAGGCTACCCTGGTACATGTACAATATATACCTACCTAATGTTACAATCATGTATGTGTGCTGTTGTTGGTTTGTATTAATTTGCAACACCTGTTGGAGAATCCCAAACTCGTGCAACAACGACCAATTAGCATACAAATAACATCCTTTATAATCCCTTATATCGTTATTATTATTAGTTTCATTATGTGACTGTAACAACACTACGTTGCGAGAGGAATTTCGAAAACTAACATTCGAGAATCATTTTCGAAACACCCTACATTTCTTACAACAAATCAAACACACACACACACATGATACCTTATATCGAGAGAAACAGTTTTAACACTTAACGGTTCTAATAGTAATACGTAGTGACAAAGAGTATAACGTAGTAGCACCTAAACACAAAATGCCGAGACAAAACAATATTAAACCGAACATAGGATATTAATATTGAACCATATAAGCGTTCGGTCGGTGTTGCACGAATTTCTTTGTTCTGGAATCGAAAATCGAAGAACCATTATCTTTGAGGGATGCTATAGGAAATTAATTAAAATCAAAACAATTGGTAATTCCAATAAACCAAACGGAAGGCCAAAATAGAAAACTGCTCGTTTGCATGATATTAAAATATCTCGAATGCCGACAGCTACTATGGAATTCTATGGAAACTATAGAAGTGAAGCGTTCTTGAACATGTATAAAATAATATTATGCTGTGAAACATTGTATAATTAAAGTTATTTCCGATGAATCAAATACAAAATATAGGAAGCTTCAACTGCCTTAATAAAATACTAATAATAACAATAATAATGACAATAATAATAATAATAATAATTATAATAATATTAGTTATAATCATAATACATAATAATAATAGTAATCACCGTGTTTCATGGACCGATTTACATTTTACGGAATACATGAAAACGTCGAGGCTACTAGTTCGAAATGTAATTGCTGTCTTACGAATGATGCTGAACAATCTGACGTTCGTCTATGTTGACGGGGTTGCGATGGGGAAAGGCTATGACTCGGTAAGATTTAGGCGAGGCACGTGTGTCACCTCACAGAAATCAGTTTAGTTATGCGTCTGTAGTTTTGATGAAAACCTCCAGAATGACTCGTATAGGCCACTTGGCGGCGGTCATCAAATAAGTTCGTAATGGGTTCAATAAAATCGGTATCAGTCAAAGATATATCACTGGATTTCGAAATGGGGAGTAGGACGTTGGTGGATGTGTTGGAATAGCGTGTTGTTCAGGTGCGACGGGCGGAACACGAGAACAAGGTTAGGTATTCCGTTTGTACACGTCACGGCAAAAAGAGGGATCTGAAGTGGGACTCGGTCTCTCGAGGGGTCCGTGCAAGTATGATAGAAACGTAATGACATTGTGCTGCTGTACGGCACGACGACGCGTGTACACGTCGGAAAGTGAAATTAGCATTTTACAGAAACGAATTCGACGTTTGAAGATGATACCTTTTCGTTTTGAAATAATAATAGTTCAACAATAAAGAACTTTTTGTCTCTTCGCACATTTTCACTGAAGTATACTTACTGTTTGTGTTTGGTAATCTGCCGGAAATGTTAGTGTTAAACCTAATACTTACTTTCATATTAGACATCTTAGTGAACAATTGTAATACAAAGCATCTAATTAGTAATTACTTCTGTAAAAGGGTAAAAGTTGACTTGATAATATCGTTTAAATCACTTTAATAAGGAAGTATAGAACTTTATTGTTTTCGGGTAACAAAATTACAATCAAATTAATTATTATGTTAACTTAGTATCTTAACTTTTAAGTTCTAAGTGTCTTTTTTTTGAAATCAAACTTTCGGATAGTAATTCCGCACCATACGTCTCATTTTGTTTAATATCATCCAGGATATTAGTTACAGTTGAAACGGACAATTAATTGTGTACTTCAAATACACATTAATATAAGACCCGTGTAACGTCATCTTTAAATATACTATGAAATGTAAACTTTTTATTTTATTAAAACATAGAGAATTTTTCCTTATTGCTGTTTTGTGTAAATCACTTTTTTTTATCAGATAATGTTACGTCAATCACAATATTTTTTATTTTTTTTGTTATTCTTCCGGTGATCAATTGATATTAATTTTAAAAATTATGTTTACACTTCAAAACCCAAACATGCGTATTCTACGATAATCACCCATCAACGGGAAACATAAAATCTAAACTATTTTGGTGGGGCATTAATAATGCGTCAAGATTTGAAAAAATCGACAATATTTTTTTGTGGGGTCAAGATTTTCATGTTCAAGTCGTGCATACTTTTTTCACGAGATGCATGGGTGCACGTCACGACGGAACCGATGATTGTCGCAGGTAATTAATAGTGTTCTTGTGCACCGTCGTGATTTTTTACCATCGCACCCGCGAAAATAGAATTCGTTCCGGGTCGGGGCCCGTGTCGATGGCCGACTTCCGTAATTACCGACCGTACACGGTTCTAAGGGTGTATTTAGAGGCAAAGTACATCCAAAACGCGTTATCCCTTATTTTTACTTCACTCGTTCTTGGCCGGGTCGACCCCGTTCACCGTCACAGCCAATACCGCACCACCACCACCATATCTACCGAAATGAACTACTCTATAAAAGCCCTTGGAATCGACCGTTAATGTGAATCTATCCATAACACCATTATTATGGTAATGACGACGAAAAGACGGCGTAGCGAAAGTATTTTGTAGAGCATTTTTGTTTTCACTACATACTCGTATACGCACTCGAAAGACACGCAGTTTCGGACCGACTCGGGCAGATGGGCCTCTATTTTTATTTTATTTTTTATTAGGCGCCGTCCCTTTAGCTGCAGATCCCTACGGTTAAATAAAATAACGTACAAAACGGCTGCTACATAATATAGCTCCAATATTGTACATTCTTACGGTCAAACGGCACGTATCGCACGTCAGGAATCAATCGAACGATCACAGAACAACGCACGGTCCTTAATTTATTATAACGTGACAATCTGGTCTATACCGTGGTAGGCCGTGGTGATTACGGCGCTATTTAACATACCTGTGCATATTTGTAGGCACAAATTGATATTTTTTGATGAAAGATATGACCTAGGTCTTACAGGACGATCGCAACCAGACATTATATTACAAATGTGTATCGGTAAAAATTTGTAAAACTCTAAATAAAGTTTGATGAAAATTTTGTTCAGAGAGACGTAATAAGAATTGTATGTTCAAATGGGACCTTCTACAGCGTTTTTAGTCGACGCTGTTAAAGACGTACAAGCGGTACTATACATTTCGACGTAAGAAAACATATTTGTAGTGATACGAAGGAGTTCGTTGATTAGGCATATGTAGAGCTTGGGATTTTAGAAGCTTTGGAAAACATTAAAATATTTAAAAATTATGCCCTAAGGAATCACTAAATATGCTATAAAAATATGCATTGAAAACTTTTAAAATGTATAGTAAATCCTTGTTTTAATGTCTACGAAATGTTTACAAAATTATAAAATGTATTTATATTAAAAAAAAACTTGTAACAAATAATTGTTTTTCTCCTCCAATTGTTCTCTCCTTGCTCCGAGTCTTACTAGATTAGTAACAATATGCAATATGTTCGGATAGTAGAACACGATTGTCGAAAAACGTGCAAACTCCTTGAAGTCCCTAGCCCTAGTTATGTGTAATCGCTTCACTGCTAAGTCGTGCGGTTTTTCTAAATTTTGAAAAAAAAAAAAACCAACAAAAACTGTTCAGATTCCTTTGGACTGGTCGGATAACACGAACCGTGAAGGCTGTCTACCGCATTCGTTTTGAAAATAAAATAATACCGTCACGTAGGACGTGAACACACACATAACTACCCTTCGCGTCTACCGCTGGGGCGCTATGTTGTGTGACGCGCGACGGGGCCGCCGACGGTCGTTACGGGTATAATGTACGTATAGCGTACGAATCATTTAAATGCGACAACGACCGCGGTGTGACGGTACGCGTTTGAATTCGCCTTTGACGCGCGTTACATTATCGCTCAAATGATACCAACACGTAATTTTTCGCATCCGACGGGTGGGCTGGCTCGCAGAACTATATTCTAACCGCGGTATACGCGCACGGGGGCGTTAATACGTAACAACACGCGCGTGCATGTACCACGTGCAACACGAGTGTACGTCGGACGTACCCCGACGTTGGTGACCACCCGGTATCTTTTGGTAGAAAAATATGCGATACTATAATATGTGATTGTTATTCGTAAGTAGTACACTTTCTCGTCCGAACCATACGATCCACGTGCACGGTCGCGTTATAATAATTCAGCAAAGATTTACTGCTGATCACGATCCACGTTCGAAGCGAGCAGATTTACAACGCGCGGTAAACTACCCCCGAATTACACGACGACCGCGACGTGATTCCGTCCGAGTATTGACGTTCATCAAGAGTTCTCGGCCGGGCATGGCCGTTCGTGTACACACCGGGAGCAAGAACTATTGTGTTACACACCGTTCGTTGATGTGTTCTTCCGTGAACCGGACCCGACTCGAGTTTCGGTTTTTTCCGAGTCGACAAACGCGTGTTTTCCGAAAAGCTCGTTACATTTCATATCCCGTTGAGTACCGTTTGTTCAAGTCGAGATGAGCAAATTAATGCGACGATAGTAGCTATATAGTGTATAGCAGGGATGACCATCAATTTTCAAATTGAGATCGACCAAGAAAACATTTCTCCTACGATGGTGGACTTGAGCAGAGAACGCCGAACAGAGTTTCAGTGATGAACAATGATGACAATGATTTGCAAGTTTAAACCACCAGAGACGATCAGTGTATACTACAAGTACAAATTCTAATACATTTCCAAAGATCTACTTTTAAATCGTACGCGATTCACCGGTAGATCGCGATCGACTGTTTGGCCACCCCTGTATAGGCAATCAGTTCGACATTCGATCTATACTTTGCGGCAAACTTGAAGAATACCTTTACGGTTTTTTTTCAAAATAAAGTAAACGCCTTTAAAATACGTATTTTAATATTTTTTAAAATGTTGTCGACACATACATTGGCTGAACTGATTTAGACATAATTTTTTCAAAAACACAAAACTCTACACCGAGGAAATCGTTATCTGTACGAAATAAGTGTTGGTGGTAGAAATCATTATTAATTCTCCTAGATAGAATTTTGTATTGCGCGTACCGCCGTCGCCAAGTCGTTCTCGAACGTGAACGTTTTCGACCCAGGATCCAAAAATACCCGTTTCCTTACGTCGCGACGCGTCACCGCCCTGCAAATGTACAGCCAGACCGCAAAGATCTGCGTATTACGTACGTCGTAGGTACACGACAGTCATATATTATAAAAATTATTATTATTATTATACAATAACAACACGACGTGTTTCCTCCCGTAGTTGTACTATACGGGGATCGATATAATCTCGCGGCACGAACTTCACGTCGCGGCATGAGCGTCATTCCAGATTTATTTCCGGGCGCGCGAGCTTTTAGGAAGGTCAATTTTGACACTTCACCTGGCCGTTAAAGAAAAAATAATGATAATGTATCACATAATATTATTAAATATAAATGTTGTAGGTATAGATGAATATTCGTTTCTTCCCTTTAACAATCCTAATTGAAATCATTCAAATCAACAAATGTACATTTTTAAATAGCTAGTAATTCGAAGAACTAAAAGTGTGCAAACAGCCAACTGACACCGTTTCACTATTCATTGGTAAAATAAAGCAAACAAAGTATAAAGGAACACACTCATAAACAGAAAGTTACTATACATTACAATCTATCTTATTAATAATTATTTTAAAATTTAAACTAGTGGATATCTACTGGTTTTAATGTACGTGAATACGTTTACAGCCTCTTGTAAAACAATGCTACTACCTTATATTCCTTCCTAGCTGCTACCACCATTAGATTGTTTAATTCTTCATCGCCAATGGGGGTCTGTATGTAGGTTTTTACTCTTTTAAGACATGAAAAATATCGTTCGAATGAAGCGATTGATATAGGTAATGTAGTTGATGTTATTTTCAATGTTTCGGTAAAACTTCGGGATAATTCTTCAAGGCATGACGATATTGTGTCTCAACTTAAGAATGGTACTATGGCTGGATGAGATGATAGTGGGCGCCGCCGATGCTGCTGGTGTATGCCACCCAAAGTGACGCCAACGCGTAAAGTGGCTTCACGCTCCTTGGAAATTACATATCATATTATCACGTTTGATAATAAAGCTGATGAGCTAGAAAAAAAAAATTGTACTCTTTTATTTACATATTATTCACTTTAAATATGAATACATAATGTAGAAGCCAAACATAACGGCGCATTTGGAGTACTAATGGAGGGCTTATTAAGAACACTTTTAGTTAGTGGTCCCATCGCACACCCTGCCAATCCCCTCTCCCCAAATGACGCCACCGCGGTCCCGGCGATGATGATCAAGCGGTGGAAACAGTTTCGACTGGATATTATCGTTATGTCGTATAATTTATAACGAGTGAGAAATTCGCAGTACCTAACGCGATGTTATACGGTAAAATGGACGGAGACGGAAACTGTTGTAATAACGGGGGTCAAGAGAGACCGCACGCCACCGACGCGTTGTGGTTAATGCGCCCCACGCGATTGCGGACATTGTGTAGGTACACTTTGAAACGAGTAGCGTGGGGACGAGGGATGGTTCGAGCACGATAATTAATGTTAAACGGCCGCAGGGCCAGCGGGTCACACGTCATCATGTTGCAAGTACTGCAAGTAACATGTCGCGATACAAAAATGGTACAAACACAAACATTGGTATAAACAATTAAAGTTCAAAAGTATTGTAAAATCATTAAGTTACCTTATATTTTCATAACTTAAGTATACCTACGTACGGATAGTTCGACACATATATTTGTACTTGTTTAAATTGTTACTAAACTACTGAATGATGATTTTGTCAGTAATGAATTTGTAATTTGCAATTTTTTCTCGGTTTTTCTCTATGATTCGGTATACTGTTAAGAAATAACTAAAAACTGACCCCATAAAATACTGACTAGACACCATTTCCTATCATTAACCTCAAAAGCTTGTGATGGTCGGAGCTCTCCTTCTGGTCGAAATTGTGACTCGAAACAAGAATAAAATATCAATACATCCGTTGTTTCACTAAGAATCTAAAAAAATGTTCAGAAATGATTTGATATTCAATATAGGAAATTTTTAATATCTATCTATTTTGAAAATCGTCGCGTATTTAATATTAGCATATTGGTATATTCACATTTATTTTTTCGATATTTTGTACTCGAGTCAGTTTCCCGGGATGCGAGTGGGAAGCAGGTTATATATAGGATGCACACAGGTTAGGGGATATTATTATTATTATAATATTGTTTCAATATTCATTTCAGTCAGGCGACTGAAGCTATCAACAAGTGGTCAATCGACAACTCCTCGTTCCTTATTTTCGTTTTTAATTCTATAAGGATATGTATACAGAACGGTAGAAGCTGTAGGGTTTTTTACTCGGACGGGACCCGTTTCGGCCAAAATAAACCTTTCCCTTTTCAGCTATACTGTGATGTCTGTTTTTGATCGGTACACTATTTTGGTCATCAATTTTATGTTTTAAAATATTATTCACGTCGGTTTCTGTTAAACTACATATTTAATAAATATTTCAAATATTTTAAATGACCGGACAACGAGTGATAGCTATGACAACTGAAGAGTCACAAGTTCTCGATAAATATTACAAAAGTTGGCGATACGAATACAATCATAGTATGCGGAATCCACGATCGATTAAAGTGCATAATACATACCAGTAGCTGATGTATAGATTATTAGTCATCGTATTATCTTGTGTCTATAACATTAAGCTCTTGTTAGTAAATTTCTCCATTCAGTTGATAAATATATAGTAAGTGTGCCTACACTGGAGTCTGCTTTATGTTCGCAATTCGTATTAAGTCTCGCATCGATTGTTTTCAATTTTTTTTATCTAGTACGCAAAATTTGTTGAAGGCAATCGCGGTAAACGTGTTTAAACATTTTAATTTTCGTTTTTAACTACTCAACTCGATTGAACAACGCGGTGGAAGTGTGTGGTTCGATCATGCAGTGTTAAATTATGCACAAATAATTTAAAAATTGGTCATCAAAATTGTATACCAGCCGAGAACGAACATTACAGAACGGCCGAAAGGGAAAGGTTTATGACAACCGAGTTGTCGGTCCTTATGCACACAATATAGTCATGCATCATGCATAAATCGAGGCGATTTTTTTCTTTTTTTTAACGCTATGTAAATATGTTCAGAATACTTTTTTATGCCCATACCCGTAATAGTTGTTAATTAATAAGCTACATTTTTAACACGTACATAGTCGATTTATAAAAAATAAAATAACCATATTTAATACGTATTTCGAAATGTTTAAAAATAGTGTTTGATGCGAATTTAATGGGTTCGCATGGAATTTTGGTTTAAAATTTAAACCATTGAAACGTTATTTTCTGTATACATCAATAATTTAACAATGAGAATAAATTCACATTTAGATTCTTTATTTTTAAATCCTTATCTAGGACATGTATTTTATAATTCAATAAATGTCGGCATTGCAGGGGTGAACGATATTATTTGTAAGGTTTTTTTTCCATTGGAATGTTTTTATAACTCCTAGGCTTCCAGAAAAACTCTTGAAACCCGAGTGTTATTACAAAAAATCCGTAAATACAATTTTGGCCGCCAAAAATTCAGACCATGTCGCTGAAGAAAAAATAAAAATCTCGGTTTTATGTGTTGCAGTTTTTTCTTACAACACACATCATCCGGTTCGTTCCGGATGAAGATTATATCGCATTTCCGTTCCATCATTTATGATTGAGATATAACATATTTCATACTTCTAGACTCTATAGTATTAACACTATACACCAGTCGTGTTTTTTCTTTTTTAATTTTTTCACTAACTTATCAACTATTAATCAGAAATAAAACGTATACATCTGTATAAACTATAAACTGATGTTTTCGTGTTTCACGTTTAAAATATTAGAACGGTTAAGATAACAGTTTTGTGGACATGTTTACTTACTTTATACAAAATTGTATCACGTTGGGAACTTAAAGAGAACAAAATGGTGAAATGATAGTTTTAGACTCGACCTTAGACTTAACTTTAGACTGCATTAAGCGTGATATTCGATGTAACTTTTAAATCCCATACGCTTACACTTCCTACACGAACATGGTTATTAACTCGTTTGGATGTTTTATGCATTACAGTTGTAAAAATATTTAATCAATTCGAATTGCTTATGCGTTACCTCTAATTCATATGTAAATACGCATAACCGTCATAATATAACGGTATAAATGGTGATGATTTATCGAATAATGAAGGTATTCATAATCGTCGATACGAGCAGGCGGTCAGTTTTGATTAAAATAATACGGCACCTCTATGGTTCAGAGGAGATCATCGTTCCGCATTCGGATCGTTAATGTTGGCTAATAGAATTACGCTTGAATGTGAACGGGCTGTTTTGATTGGCTTCCATTATTATCGCGAATAAATTACTACGCCTATTATATTATATACCTGATGCAGCAGCACTATTGTGTGTTTTGGTTTATGTGATAATTCGTGAGCATTAAGCACAGTATCTATTCTGAACAATCCCACTAAGTGTAAGCCAACCTCGCTCGTGAAGTATCTTATATATTCATTATGAAAATTACGATTTCGTTTGTATTATGGTAAATTCGAATACGGCAAGTAATTTTTCAAGTGCTTGAATAATAAACTGTTGGATGCCGCATTGTGTGTAGTCTCTGCGCTCCATCGGGCCCTTCTAAGCAGAGCGAATCGTGTGACCAAAACGAATTAACATTACCTATTCCGTAACCCCATTCGCGAAAGAAACTACTTCCGTTACAGTACTAAAGTATTGTTAAATTTAACAGGTTGTTCACCCGCAACGTTTAAAGTTAGTAATTTTTTGTTATTCGATGATGTGATTCGGATTAAATAATATAGATCGGTGGTGCCCGACCCGCGGCCCACGAAGATATTATATTTGACCCGTTACAAATGTTTGAAATAAAACAAAATATTAAAATACAATTATATATTTTTTTTATTTATTCACGAATTCCTTTAATATATATTCCAAAAAATACAATAAAAATAGTTATAATAATTCTAAAACAAAAAAATATACAAAAATGTTCTACACTTATTTTTTATTTTTTATTTGAGCTTTTGTTTCGTTTACTAATAATGAAAAATCTGGTTAGAATGTAGTTGTTCAATACACAAAACGGAATGGTGGTGTTGTCCGTATGTCGCCGTCTATGAACTAATTTTTTCCTTCATTCGTGAAAATATATTTTGTTCACGTAACGGAAATTTTACAATCTAATGTCGATATCACCCTAAAAGAGCATACTGATCAAACTAATGTGTAGCAACAACGTGTACTTCGATCCGTAACATAGTCAAAATATAAGAAAACAAGATCGATTTGTGCTTATATATATATTTTAAGCCTACTATGTGTAACAAAATTATGTAACTAGATAAAGAATGCGACTATTCATACTTTAATACTCGGTGGCCCGCTCAAAGATAATTGTTTACCAAAATGGTCCGCTGAAAAAAAAAGGTTGGGCATCACTGAATTATAGATTATCAGATGATGTAAATTTTGTCGCAACTATTTGAAAAATGCAATTATTTCGGATGCGCTTGGACGTTCACATTAACTAATCACGAACCGAAAACAGCCAACACGGCATTATTGTTAATACTTTTTTGGTGCGATCATAATGTACTCATCTGCTAAACATGCGCGTCAAATGTTGTACGGCATCAGCAGTGGTGCACGATAAGTGAACAAATCGCGATCCCGGAGATCCAACAGAAATCAACTTATGCGCTGCGGTGAGTTCTGAAAGCGGAGCGAGTAAAAAGGCGTCTCGATTAAATTACCGAGCAACGATAGTTCAAATATTCGGGTGACAGGTACGCGTCACACAATTTGTTTGTACCGTCGTCGTATATATTCGTGTCCGCTCGAGAGGAGTGCTGCGTACTCATCTTCCCGTACACAGATATGCGTATAACACAATGATCAACTCAGCCACGGTAAACACGATTAGATGCCAAATTCGATTGATCGACGGCTACAACTCTTCGCACGCAAAAACCCGCCCACCGTGTCGCCGTCAAGACCGTTCGTCAAAGTTTCGGCGCGCACCGTCGGCCGATTTATCGCGTTTTCTGCGTTTTCCGCGAGTACGTGCGATTGGATCGGTTTGTTGTCAAAGCACCCGCGCGACCGGACGACCTAGGAGACCGCGGCGTGTTCTATTTACTCGATGACGTGTTGAACGGGCGGCGAATCGGACGAACGTTTCGTCATCTCGAAGGAAAAGTCCGTGCGAGCGATGAGAGATAACCTTGGTTGAAAAAAATTATGCTTGTGATCGGCTCATATTTTTCAAGTACTTCACCAGTATAACATATGTATGTGATCGAATGTGGAAAGTTATGGACGTCGAAAAAAATTACTGTGTAGACATTACAACCTTAAGTATAAAATTAATTTCATATATCAAAGAGTTAAGAAATGAAACTTTTATTTTTCATTTTTTTTGCATTTTTAGATTTTTTTTATTTTTAGATCAGTTTTTGACATTTTAAGTGCATTAATAGAATTTTAAGAAATTTTATGCTATTTTTACATAATGTTATCAGAAAATTTAATAAAATTAATTTTGATTTCTTCCTAAAAGAAAATTAATTAATATTTCTATTTTTATGATTTTACCAATTGTATCGGATAAATACGATGATAGCTGCAATAAAAAAAACGATAAATTATCGTTCGTCGTCGATAAACTATTTATTGAAATCGTAACTCGTAATGTAGTTGTAAATGCACTATTGTGTTTAGTATTGCGTATAGTCTCATCAGTAACTGATTCCCGAGTGGCTTTTGTAATTCTATATATTTAATATTTATCTAAATTGTCTATTATTTATTTTTGGAAATAATTTTCATGAAAGAAAGTAGATAAGAGAAGAAGAAAAATATTCATAAATTAGTAAAAATGTATATGAAAAAAAATTTGTTTTTCAATATTTAATTAAAATGTTTAGGTCATTTTTAACCTTCTTTTGTAGTATAAGTGCATTAAAATGTATTTTCTAAGTCATTTCTCTTGTTTTTCAGAGCATTTAAATCCGCACCCTAATTATAACTAATTTATTTATTTATTCATAGTGCGTAATGCAAAGGAGACCTAGTCCCGAAGAAATAACTGAGATAAGCTACAGAAAAGGGGAGTACATTTTCATATTGTTGTGTGTTGTGTGGGGGAACGGAGTAGCCAATTCTCGTTGGACCTACGTTTGACCCAAGTTTTGCTATACGACAGCAACGACGTATTGCGTAATGGTCCATTATTGTTTTATTTTGAAATTTCATATGGTTAACTTGAAACTTAACTTTCTTCGTTTCTTAACGTTTTTTTATCGGCTGTTTGGTAATCAATACAGTGAATTGAATAACGATCACTACGGCTCCGGTGTCCGTAGACCATGACGGTAATAACGATTTCCTCAACAAGAGATTTCGTGAGGATGACGAGGGAGTAGAAGTGATTCGACAGAGGAGATATTACTATAAGTGTAGGAGGATAAAAATATATCGTAGACATAAAATCTCCTTTGAAAAGAATACCTGCATTGTTGATAGCGCAACTAAATTGCGCGAAGTTAAATGAATGTTTCTTACGACGTTTATATAGACTTGCAGTAAATTGAAAATAGGACCTATATATAGTATTTAATAGATACGGCCGGTGCTTCGAGAAGGATGGTTTTTTAAATCTCCCAACAGTGTCCGAGAACATTTTTAAAATTGATGAAAAAAAATACTTCAAAAAATAATGGAAATTAGGGTTAATCAATTTTGAACAAAATTAATTATATTTTCATTATGAAAATGATAATCTCAAAGACTTTGATACAAAAAAAAAAAAGTTCTAAATTATAAATTTATTATTCACAAAATAATTAAAATAAAAGGTCGGGGTTAAAAGTGTTCAAGTATTAACTGAACGACAAAAATAATGTCGAGTGATGAATTAGTAAATATAATAATATACATTATTAATATTTTCCATAAACACGAGTAGTTGTATTATAGAGACGTTTCGTTTTTCGTGGGGTACATAAATAATATCTGTTCGCTCAAAGTTCTTGTTTTTATTGTATACCAAAATAATTGCGTTTTTCTTTGTCATGAACAAGAAACAAAATACGTCTGTTTTCGGCTCGATAAAAACATCCGTTGGCGTAAAGAACACTGTTCTTTTTCAACATCACAGCGTACACTGTGTAGTAAAGAGTACGGCGGCGTTGACGTGTTGTTCGTGTGCACGTAATGACGCGACACGTATGTGCCCGAACACTTACCGATTCCGGTAAATCACGAGTATATTAATTAAAAATGGCACAACGTATTTGTACCAAGACGTAGGTATATTGTTGTATAATAAATACAAACACTTTTTGGGTTGTACAATCGTAAAAAGACTTGCGTCACTAGTGGTTGTTTCACATGGAACGGGGAATTTAGAACTTAGAGGCTTCCGGCTATGTTACTTTGTCGGGCAACGAGAAGCATAAAGTGTTTAAGAATTGGCTGTATTGCGGTACATCGGACACTTACTTTACTGGACTCTATTCGTAATTTTACAAAAATGCACGAAATATCGTGATTTTTGGATTATGGCGGGGAACAGGTCGTACTGTTGTACAATGACCGCCGCTACAAGACTTTGCGTATTGCGTAATAATCATTTTGGCGGTGCGAACTATATCAACGATCAACGGTCGATGTTATCCGTAACGCTGCAGAGAAGACAGTTCCTAATACCGATGTCATAGACCAGCGGTTCTGAACCTCTTCTCAACGTCCTAGTACCTCCCGCACATTTTGAAAATTTTCACGTACCGCTTAACTTGGTTAACTATATTTTTACGTATAAAAAATGTATATACTACCGGTTATGTGTGGAGCATTTTATTAGGTTTGATTGGGAAATACATAATGATGGAAACATTATAACTTTTGAAGAACAAAAGTGAAACTGAATAAGCTTACAGTTATTATTAAAAACAATTTGAATTAAACGAAATTATTATAATAACATTTTAATGATGTGGTTGGTGTTGTCTGGTATGCACAAGTACGTCAATATCCGACTCCATGTAGGTAACTTAAAGTCTTAAATCATGTTCTACATTTATTTTATTTCTATACACGTATATATTTATACATAATACCAGTGATAAAATGTATTTCCACGCAGATACGTGCACACAAAAAATATTGGGAAATCGTTTTTTCTCTCCATACGGTTTCTCTTCACGGACCCCCATTGTGCTTTCTGCGTACCACAGATTGAGAAACTCTGTTATAGACAGCGGTACAGTAGTAAGCGGGTACGGTAAATTAAATAGAAACGTATCGGCTTACCACACGCCGAAGGCTATTCGCTTAGGCGTAAAATACATACGTAGGTACCTATGAAGAGTTTTCGGGGTAGCGACCCCGGTAATAATAATTAACCGCTCGAGAATCGACTAGCGAGCAATATTATCAGGTGTATACATTTTACTCGGTCGACACCAACGGACTGGGCCGTGAGAAAAGGTACATATGCGGGGATGGTACGCGCGCGTGGGTAGGTGTATATGTGTAATATTATTATAGTCGCGTATTCGGTCGGGGCGCAAAACTTTCGGCATAGCTGCTCGCCCGTCGTCAAAACTTGCCGTGTAATAAAAACAAAGTCCGTCCGCTGCCATGTATACACGTATATAAATAACGCAATTAAACGACCGTTGCCCGTAAATATCATAATGGATTCGGTGTATTAAAGTTTGCCTAATAGATTGCATAATACATATTATGTAGCGGCTGGGTAAAAATTTAGCGAAAACCGCGCGCGAAAAATGTTTTTGGATAAGACGCGATGTTAGAATATTATAACTATAGAGCCGTTTTAAGGCTGGGGCGAGCGACGCCCATGCCCCGGGCCCCATGCCTTAGACTTTTCGTTGCCCCCCCCCCCCCATTGGCCACTCGTGGATTTTTTTTTAAGTAATGCATATTTAAAAATAAAAACATTTTGGAGTCGACGCGAAATGACGATGTCCTAAAATCTAAATAATCCTAATAAAAGTTATGCTCTCGGAAACAACTGATGACCTTATGAATTCCATAGTATTGTGGGTTATACTCGTATGTTATGAACAGCGGCCCCGCAAATTTAAGGGACGGCCCTGATTATAATAAATTAAGTTTCCGTAATACACGCGATACATCATGTAAAAAAATATAAATAAGCGCACAGATAGGTCCTGGGTTCAGACCAATTTTACGGCTTCTGAAAATGCATCGAGCGCGAATGGGAATACAAAACAAATATTATTATTTTACAAGCCTTCTTTCTCTTTTCTTCTATTCTGCGATGTTGGGCTCAACACGTTGATATACGTATATATAAAACGTGAGACGTTTAAGACAAACGAACAAATGATCATCGCATCTTTCCAGCTGTCAAATTACTTACAAGAGTAAAATATCAGCTATAATAATATGTGCTCTCCCCTCAGTAGTGTACTGATACCGTTGTAAGCCATAAATCAAGAACCATTTTCGTTTTTTAATGCGCACCCACGGCTTATACGTATACATTATATGTGCGTTATTTTTATTTTTTAAAGAAAGCACTTTGCTTTTATATTTAACACATACATGTTATTATAATGTAGTTCAAGGCTACATAGCTTCAATGGTTTTCGCAGAACCTTAACAGACTTATCTCGTTTACGAAATAAAGCATATTATTATTTTCACAAGAACAAAGTTGTTATTTTATAACGCGGTGACTTCACTTATACATTAATAAAGAAATATTTATTTATGAAGAGATAGTTATTAGTTATTATGCAATTTAAAGAATATGACGCGTGCCGGCGTGTATACAACATTGGTTTAACCCCAAAAACGTATAAAATATTAATGCGTGAATAAAATTAAATCCGTGTAGGGTGGAGAATAAAACAAATATCGTGGAATTCTTTTGAAGAACAAAAATGATTTTGTATCCTTTGGCGGGAAACTTAATACGTTTTCCGGGTATCGTATGTGTGTGAGCACGTTTTCGACGAATACACAAAATGTTACATCAAATTTGTATTTTCTGTGTTCGAACAGCATTGGAATTTGTTACGCTCTTTTTCCAAGTATATTATTTGTCGAGCTTTTGAGACCACATAATACAAAGTACACGGAATAATGAGTAAGTATGTGTCAAGGTAAATTATTTCAAACGGATTAGCTGTCATAATCACCGAGAAAACCCGTGGAGTAGACCAAAACGCAAAACAAAAATTAATGAATTCACGAACGAAAATAAAATTAAACTTTATGCTTACCTAACAACAATAATACGTTTACAAGCATTCGTAAAATATGCTTAATGTCGGACGACGAAGTCTACGTGTGACATGTGCACGGTGGTTTAACGAAAACTGGTCGATAGAGGACGAGAAGTTGGGTAAAAAAAAAGACATGTGAGAGAAAATGCGATGGAGAGAGAGAGAGAGGGAGTGGGAGGTAATGAAAGAGATAATAATATTTGTAATAAAACTCGCAGTAAGTCTCTCGTTCGCGTTGCGTTTTCACGTCCCTACAAAATGGCACGGCACCGTGCACACCCCCGTCACGCACCCCGCCATAAATTTCTCAGTCCGGATGCTAATTTATTTAGACCGTGTTCTCCTGCGCTTTTAATGCAAAACGTACGTGTAATCCGCGAGCACGTCATTTATCTCAGGCCCGCTCGTTCGCCGTCAAACAGGCGCCACGTGACGTCGGCAACATGATAATTTGATTAAAAGAGACGATATCCCCATCAACCCGGCCCAGGTCGGTATGAACGGTCGGAGAGGGATGGGAAAACGAGCGCGGTGACACCGATTCGGCATGACGAGACGTCTCCACACCCTCTCCTCCTCTTGGACCCCCCGGATCACGTGCACGCATTCGTTTGTGTGTGTGTGTGTGTGTGTGTGTGTGTGTGTGTGTGTGCGTGTGAGTTTGTGTGCGTTTGCCCATGCTGTGTGTGACTTCAGCCTAAACCATTTCAATCCACCCCACCTACCACCCTCGCCTAAATCGCTCTGCCGCTGCTATTTATGTTCTTTTGAGTATTCTAGTATATCAAAAACGAACACACACACACACTTATTCGGTATAATTTTATGCAGTTAAGTATTATATGTATATTTTATGCAAACAACTATTTGCATTGAGAATATTTAAAATTCGAGAAGGCGAAACGAGGCAGTTAACCGCTCGTAACTAATCTCGTCTTTTGCGCTCTTAACGTACCCTCGACACCCCTTCCCCGCTGTCATGTCACCCATTTCCCCTCCCCACCAACCGTTGCGCCTTACCGTGGGTAGCCAAACCGACCGTGCCACAGTGTCGGCCGGTGATATTTTAAGTTTTAACACGAACAAACATTTTAGGCTCGATGTACAATGGTAGTATATTTTGTTGTACACCGTAGACGCCCGCGTGACACGCAATACCGATTTTTTTTCGCCGGCAAATTAATCAATGTGATATTTTATATTTTTTTATTGTAATATACTGTACTGCACGTGCTTAACATATCTTTTGAATTTCTACCGGCAAACACATTAGAGAATCTTAATCACATTACATTTTTAATCTGTACCTATTGTCTGTTCGCATTTGCGTGCATAATAATCTCGTGCAGTAATCGGATTATTGTTCTTACAATATTATACGTCTTACGTACAATGATCCAGGAACTGTATATACTGTGCAGTACAAAAGAGGCTAAGGCGGAATATAAATTGACTATAAATAATAAAAATTTCTACTCTGAATTTCAAAAACTACATAATTCCGCGACGAGAAATAATTAAATACTCGACTTTACCAGTGAAGTTTATTAGAAATAAAAAAAATATTTTATCGCTCGGACGGATACGTTTTTGAGAGCACGCGTTGATTTTTAAACAATGTAAGCAATTATGGAAATTTTAAACACGTTAACAGTGATTAAAATAATAACTGTACCTACTGTGTTATTCTGTGTAATACAAAAAAAAAAACAATTGTTTTGTACAGTAAATCGATTCTAACCGTTGTTTCATTTTTGTCTGTTCTAGGTATGCATATACGTATTGAGTTCAATAATCCAGCAATTTTTGTAAGTACGACCCTCTCTATAATATGATAGTTTTATAATGTGGTTGAACTGCAAAAAGAACTACTAGTTGGCAACTCAATTAAAATGTATATAGTTAGAAAACATTTCAAGGACTCGTATAGAAACTACTCGACGAATGAAGCTCTACTTCTAAGTGTTCGCAGAGTTCTACTCCAACTCTAAGAATTAGATTTCGCATAAAATGTATGCCTACTCGCGACTCGCATACTATGGTTTTATAAATATTGAATAGAAACCAGATGAGCTTTTAACTTTTGACGTATTACAGACTTTATTTTTTTACCACTGTACAACTCAGGTTATACGAGACAAATAATATTTTTAAAATTAGTAACAAAAAAAATATATCTGAATTCGACCTTTTAGGAACACAATATTATAGGTTTACGATTCATTTTTCCTAAACTTCTTGTGGTTTTAAGCGTCACTGTACCAAATTTCGAATCAAATGCGTGGATGATGCGGTTAAAATAATTCTTTGCAAAATAGAAGTAAATATAAGTTCGCGTATACAATATACAGGATTTCCCACCAGGATTCACACAAAATAATATCTTCCGTGTTAATAGAGATAGGTAAGCAAATTCTAAAAATGTTGACGGTTCAACTCTCAGATTTCATAAACTTGTTGATCTTGAATAATTTTTTTAGTTAACAAGAAAATAGGATACTACTTACACAATTTTAAAGAATAATAACATTGTCAGCAAATCTTATCGAAAAAATTCCGAGGTGATAAAAATGAACTTTATAATTTTGTAAATTAAAAAAAATATTGAAAATCATGAATCCAATGAAAACTGAAAGTTGAACCGTCGACATTCTCAGAAAATTAAGTCCTATGAAATGGCTATCTTCGAATTTCACAAAAATAATAATATAAACAGTTAATTTTTTAACATCTTTAATAATACACTTATATTGATCAAACAATTGTCAACAAAATTACGTTTGCCCAGGGATGGTCATAGGAAAAAAACAGAATTTGATTATTTCCATGAACACCGGAGCTAACGCTCTGTGTGAACCTCGGTGGGACACCCTGTATAAGATGTAATATTATAATGCTGCTCCATGTACGCATTACTCGGTTCTGGCTGCTATCTTTTCGATAGAAAAATCTAATAACAAACGTTACGCCAACCGCGGCTTTCCTGCGGTCACTTTTATTATTCTCGGATCTGACTTTTATTTTATTAATAATTTTCACACGATATCATATTCGACTCGACCGAACGCGGTGATAGGTTTATTTTTCGCAGACCGTCAAAGCCGACCGTTATTAAATATAGCGTCGAGACTTTTCCGCGTACGCCAACAACACACACGCGGTAAATCGGCCCACGAGAGCCGTTTCGGGCGCGTTCATTCGTCTTGGCCACCATTAATCTAATCGCTGCGGAGCAAGTCGATGACGTAGTAAAAAAAAGGGGGTGGTGCGGGGTGAAAAATAGCTCGTTCCGCAAAAAGTCAATCCACGGAAACCGGGTAAACGATGGGAAAAAAGAAAAGAAAAGGCCGTATAAATGTGTGTGTGTGTGTGTACAGGACGTTATTCGCGCGCTGGCGTCTTATGCGAATTGATTAGACGCCCCCAAATGTTGAAAAGGTCACGACAACAACGGAGAATCATGAGCATTGTGTGAATTGTACGTCTGTACATTTTATTTGTTGTCGTGCTCCTTGCAAATAAACACGCTCGATCATGACGACGACGACGACGACGTACGAAACGAAAGTGTCCAAAACGCACGCGTGATTTCGTAAACGCCTATACGAATTGTGACCGTTATTAAAGTTTTATTCCTACCTGTACGTCGATCACTACCCCTTAAACGTGTCGTCTACCGTGCATATCCTTCCCCGTCCCGTCGCGTTGAGCCCTGTCCTAATTGGTCCCGTATACTGCTTCGGCGTGTAAACGTTTGGCGTATTGTACGAATAAGTATTGATCAACGTTGCGCGTTATTGTTTTATAGTTCGGTTCACCCGACGTTTTAGTTCGGTGTTTGTTGTTGGTGCCGTGGTAGGCTCATGCCGCTCGTATAATAATATTTACTTCATACCGCGCGGCTTTAGGGTGGATTAAACAACTGAACGTGTTCGCGCTGTGTGCGTACTGCTGTTAGGGGAGTGCATCGATAATGCCGAAGGATTTAAACAAATGTGATGGATAATTAAGTTGCGTAATTAATCCCGTTCGCCGAATGTTTATTTAAAAAAAAACTATTCTCGCGGTTGCCCACATGGTTCCCGTGATTCCCGTACACACGTAGTTGGACAACATTACGCGATGCGTCGGTTGATCCGACCATAAAATACACTAATGGCAAAAAGTTCTTGGTTTTTTGAGTCCCTCGCCTGGAAATCTCCCTCGTCGACTGAAAATACGGTATCGGGATCACTTGAATACTGACTATCAATTAACTTTAATCAACGTCAGAGGGGACTCCCTTATGAACTATTCTGTGTGTTTTTTATTCAGATGTCATTAAATTCACCTACTGATTAAAATAACGATAAATTATGAATAATCTACAGTTAAATACACATTCGTGTGAAGTTATAAATTGCAAGGGATGGATAAAATACAGAAAAATACTGAGGTAGGTCATTGACGTTTTTTCACTGATCAAAGTCATATTGCAGCAACTCAGTTGTTTAAATGATATTGTTACAAATTTACATATTCACAGATCAGGGATACAAATGATGAAAAGATTTTAGATTAAGACTCCTGCAGTGGAGTTGATATAATTATTAATAACAAAGCGTGTCTATAATATAGGGGTGGAGCGAGCGTTTAGGTGAAGTGATAAATCGCGAATGCTGGTAGTAGTATAGTAACAAAGTAGCGTAGGTATCTTGATATCCTTGGGTGTAAGCCCTAAACATCGTTCGTTTTGATAAAAAAAAAAAAATAATGATTTGAATCATCGCAGCGTAGAGTAATACAATAAATTCGATCGTTCAACGAGTACATTATTAGATTATTATTCCTACGGCCGTCGTTTCCCCGGCCCTTTTGCGTTTTTCGCTTTTCGTTTTGGCGAATCGCTCCGGAACCGTTATCGCATTATTCGAGGGTCAAATCGTCCCTATCGTCAGCGTAACATCTCATCGTAAACATGTTTATATAGGGTGTCTCGTCGGCATTTACACAGTGCAAAATTTCCGGTGTTAAAATAAATAATCAATTTATTTTTATGAGCAGCCCTGGGCAAAGGTAATATTTTTCTGACAACAACTTGGTAAATATAAATATATTATATTAAATAAGTTAATAAAATGTACTTTTTATTCTATTACTTTTTGTGGGATTCGAAGATAGCCATATTATAGAGCTCCTTCTAAGCTTCACTTCTAAGTCAGTGAAAATGTTCAGAAAATAAGCCCTACACAATACGGTAATCTTCGACATTTATAAAGGTTATAAAACGAAAAGTCAATTTTTTAACTTCTTCATCAACACACCTGTACATTTACGAAACTATTGTCGACAATATCGCATTTTCCCGGGGACGGTCGTGAAAAAAAAAACAAAAAAAAACCAGAATTCGATTAGTACTTCCGTCGAAACACGCGAGATATCGCTGCGTGCAAATCCCGCGCGGGACACCCTGTACGCGTGACTCAACAACGTTTACGATTGCAACAGTATAATATTAGAATAACGTGTAGGTACACGGCACACGGGCTGCGGCGGGTACGAGTAAAAACATGTCTCGCGGCGGAGACTTTATCGTCGGGCGCAAAGACGGTACACACGTCGTACACGCGCGGTGCATCGCGATAATAATTTCTCGTAAAAAAAAACTTACACGAAAATGTATGTTGCTTACTGTGCGGTGCGACTCGTTATTCACCGCACTGATGACGTATATTATTATGATAATACGGTCGCGCCGTATCGTTGCACGAGCTTTGTACGACCGACGCACTGTTTATACCCGGGTAGTGTCAAAGCAAAACCGCGTACCTGTGTACAGGGCGATTCGCTGGGCACCGAAAGGGGCGACCCGAGTCCCGGGACCCATCGTTCGGGCCATTTCGGCGTGAATCAAACTTTTTTTGGACTCTTTATATTGTTCAATTTAATATTAATTTTTAAACGTTCCGTACGTAGCTCTGAGTGCGTTATGTAAATTATTCTTAACTAGTTTTACCTGTAATATTGTAACAAGAGTCTTGGCGTATTCAGATAAGCCAATTTTAAAATCTGAGTGAAACGAGAAATTTATTGGTTTTATCATTTTCGGCTGGTTAGTGGTGAGATCATTCTTTGCATTTCTCAACATTTTTCCTACGAATTGAGAAAAACAGGGCAAAAAAGGGGCGAGAAGTGCTCGAATAATCACCCTGTAAGTTTACAATAATATACCAATCGTTTGTCAAAACTCGCGTGCCTTCATCAAACGCCGCTCCGTCAACGGACGTTGCTCGGACGTTTATTAGCTTTGCGTGCGCGCGACGCTGTGTCCTCGTATAGAACTCGGCCAAGTCGTCATATCTCCTGGCACGCAAGCCAACGCACCACCGCCAGGACTGCGGGGACGCGTACGGTGAGGAAGTGTCCATCGATTCGGGGTCATCGTAGACCGCTCCTATGCCATGTATTATTATTATATATCATTGCTTTCCTCGTCATGAGTGGTGCGTGTGTTATGTCAATGTCAGCTAGAAATCAGACTTATCGGCCTATCGCGTGATAATATAATAGTATTTTTTTTTTTGAGGACGCATGATTTGATCAACTCGTTTGAAAAAAAAAATAATAAATAACCTGTTTAAGTATATCGTCGAGGTAATATCATTCGAACAGTTTACGTTTTATTTTATTCTGCACGCTTTCGAAAGACTAATATGATTTCTTATGGAAAAAAAAAACATTCCCACTTAGTATTAATACTAATACCCAAAGTATAATTATACCGGAATAAATTGTACAAGTATCATTAAAACTGATTATTATTAATCATTTAATCGTGAATTTTTTTCTTTCAAATTTTGATTGGGATAAACATAATACTAATAATAAAATAAAATATTAAGAAAAATAAGTTTACACGATATCAAAACGAAGACAATAAAATATTTGACTACTTTAAGCGAAGTGCTTCTGATGGTGGCGGAGGGTTACATTTTACATTTAACACATGTTACAACTAATACACTAAATATAATAACCTAATTGAAATAGAATGGCAGAAAAAAAGTAACTACGAGAAACAATGATAAAGTTACATTTATATTATATTTCTTAAATTAAAATAGTAGTGAAAATAGGTATAACTGATCTTTTTTACATGTATTTTTTTAGATTCCCAATCATATATAATATGTTATGGCATCGAGTAGAAATATTTTAAACACAGAAAATCAACATATATTTGACCAAAGGATTTCTTGTAGTAATTTATTTAGACATCAAATGCCCTATTTCCCTATTTATTCTTTAATATTTTCTACATCCATACAATATTTCCAATTTTTATTATGAATAATACAATTATTTTATTGTATTCACTCTCAACTGGTAACAAATCCAATAGCTTAAAGTTTTCCATAGCTGATCCGACTAAGACATTTTTACATATCGTAATCATTTTATTTCGTAGCATTTGTAGCGGTTAAACCACGTTTTATTTGTGTATGAATCTGAAATCATAAATCATTGTATAATAACCACAGATCAACCGGAAGGGATACTTTTTCATTTTAGCGACACTAAGCGAAACTTCTAGCTACACTGTTCGCGTAATATCACGTTTATTTACAATGATGACATCAAAGAGTGTGTAAAATCGGTTTGAGCCGCAAAGGAGAATTTTTTATTATGTGAAAATGTATTACACACCAAACTTTTTCACCAATTTTCGAGTTTTTATTGAAGTTTCCCTTCTGGTTGTTCTGCGCAATAACTAACATGATTCCGAGCCACGATCGTTCAAATTGAATTAATTATTTTATCAAAGGAAAGATTGAGTTATATCGAATGTAATAGTATTATGTAAATAATACAGTAATATTGATTCAAAATATTTTTATTATTTTTTTTTTTTTTTGTCGAGTCATATGCTTTTATTCTGCGAACAGCACTACTGTGCGTGCGAGTGCGCTCGTGTGTGTGTGTGTGTGTGTGTGTGTGTGTGTGTGTGGGTTATTCCATTGCGAAATTATTATTCCTATTCCCGTGCGCGGCGTGCGGAAAGGATGACAGGTGCAAATGATTGAAATCGGTTTTCGCCCACCACAAAATTGTTTTGCAGTGTAATTTTATTCGCGACCCCCCGTATCAATCACTTTAATCGTAGTAAATCATAATTATTGAATTATATCGACGTGCTAAAAACAAACTGACGCCACCCGCGCGTTGCGAGCGCCAACAACGTTTCTAGATTAAATAATTCGTAACGCATTCAATCACTGCTGCTCCACACCGCTACGGTGCAAGACCGGTCGTTCGATATCCGTGATATTGGGAACGGTGGTCAACGTCCAAGCTATTTTTACACCGGCAAATCGTCCAAGGGTGTCCAGTCGAAATTTCTATAATGAACAGAATCGTCTTAAGAAAAAAAAAAAAAGTGTTTACCCTTAAGCGTGTATTATTACATAATTTATTACACAATTTATAAAATAGCAAATCGTTGAGGCATACTCACGGGTTTCGAGTCGATCGCGAATGTATCGTATGATCCATGTTTTGCCGTCTGGCTCGGTGTTGTAAATAACCAATTACAAAATGTTAATTTCTAACGTTTCACTGTAATTGTTGCCCCGCGTCTAACACGTTTTCATTACGATTCGTCATTTTTCATCCCTCGCGCAGGAGATAAAAATCTAAATGCAATCGGCGCAGCACTAAAAAAACGTAGTTCAAAGAAAAATAAAAAAAAATAACGTATAAACCCTCGGAAAACAGATTAAAACCTAAATCCATTATGAAACGTCAAAAAGTTTGTTTTAATTTATAAATATAATATGTAGGATTCCATTTTCACACGTATATTACCGTAGATAAAATATTTTTGGTGATATATAATATGTATCGCATACATCCCTTTTTGAGCGTGTGCACTGTGCATGTATAAACTTGGAGGAAAAATGAATCGGTCGAACCGAGCAAAGAGCAAAAAAATAGTCGTACTGAACAAATTAAAAACCTAAATCCGTCGTGAAACGTGGAAAAAAGTTCAAATTTATAAATATGTAAATTTCAATGCCATAACACGGGTCGCTACGATTTTGACCTTTGGCAGAGCGCCATGCTATGATTATGGTGCGTATGGTAAATAATCTTCTGCCCAACTTTTATTAACACAGCGACTCGAATATTTCAACAAAAAAAAATACAAGCGCACCTACCGCGACGTAGGTCTTCCAAAACTTTAGCCATTCCCATTTTCTGGTTATTAAACATATTTAACACTCGAATAATATCTCGTGTCGTGCGAGTTTTGAAGTCTCACTAGCACAGGACTTCCATGCTTTGCCGCCGTTGTTTTTCCCATCTACCGGCTTAATCGTGTCGCAGCGATACGTTGTGGGTGGTACACCTTTATTACGACACATATTATTTTGTTCGTCTCTTCGGCTCGGACCGTGTTCACCGGGTCATAAAATAATATACTCGCGTAATGGCACGCGCAATACTACCCCAACTGTTTGACGAATATGTATAAAATATTATGATATCATGCAACCTGCGACCCGCGGACGCGCCGAATCAATACGCGACTGCGTACGAAATATACGCATATTTCTGAACACCGTGTTGAGAGTTATTATTAAACAAATACGAGGGAATATCACGCGTGCGCTCGAATTGATTTCATTGCGTCGTTATAGGTTCCCTTCGTTTTTGGTTATCCCGCACAACTCGTACACCATCGTTATATCGTGTTACATCTTTAACGCGAGGTCGAACGTTTAAATTATTTAGCGTTTCCCCATCACGCCCCATAACCCTGTTTGTGTCCCGCTGCTGTAACACGTACCTATATCCCTTTTATCGGGCTCTGCATCTATTTTCATAATTCACACTCCGCCCTATGTTTTTTCCACCGAAAAACGTTCAAGGTAATTATTTTTTCAACGAATTCGTACAGTACGCCTTACAATACGTACGTGCGCGTATCGATGACATTTACCGCTGTTGAAATGCATCTTTACCGACTCTTTACGTTGTTGGACACAACACAAGTCGGCGAAACGAATATTATTTCTTATTTTCAACATGACGTGAAATGGCTCAGGGCTTACATTGAACACGATTGCCCGGCCGTAGAACTTAAAAGCACTTATTTAAAACAAAAACAAAACCGTTTATGGCTGTAGAACCCAATCGCATCATAGCATGCATACCAGTTTTTCCTTGCACGTTCGGAAATCCTACTGAGAAAATAGAAAAATTACCCCTGTGGTAAGTAGGTATACCATCTGCGCCCAAACCTGAAAAGTTATTTTTTGAAACTTTTGGGTACAGATTTATTGTTCGTAAAGTGTTTATACAAATGAAAAAAAATACATCATCGTTTATTACAATTTTCGGTTCACTTTGAATCTGAAACGTAATTTTTTTTTAAAAAACAGTTTAACGTATGATTTTCATTTTGAACAGAAGTTGTAAATTCTGTAAGCTTATAAAACAGTACGCTGTACTTGGAAGGACGCAATTTTGTGTAACATTTTTCTTCGTCTGTCAGAATGAGTCAGCAGAACAGTTAAGTCATTTATCTTAAATAAATATCTTAAAACTGTTTATTTAAGCGGAACTACGTTGAATTTGTTGATAATATATGTTGTAGTGTGTAAGTATATTCCGGTTATTATCTTAATTCTTTTCTTTTTTTCTCTCTCTTTCCTTAATTATTTTCCTAATAATTGCAAGCGTGTGTTATACGATGTCACATAATTACAGTGCACTATTGTTTAATAGTTTATTTCCAACCAAGCACAAATAAAATACATAATGCATAAAAATGATTTATCTACACGGCGGATGGGAATTTAAAATAAAAATATAGCAAACGATTCTCATTAATAATTTATCATTTTATGCAGCCGTTATTCTTCATTAATTGTTTATTAAAGCCGGTGTTTTGGTTGTGTTCAGACTTAAAGTCCGAGGAATCAGCAACGCGAACCTGCATGTTTATGATGTGTAATATATTCAGCGCGCTGTTTAATACTCGCCAGATTTAGCCGTTTAGCACGGTTTAAATGAGCCATAAATTATCGGACTAGTAGGTACGTGGGCGTGCGCGTGTGTCAATAAGTAAACGCTGCGTGGAGTCGTACTTCATATGGGTACCCGATCAGAATTAAATTCGTAATTTATATGGAATTCGGCAATAACTTCGTTCATACATGGGATTGGTGGGTTTAATTTTAGGTCGGTCCCCCTCGATTACGTTCTGAATCCGGTGCCACTGATGAACGAGACGTTCGTTTTTAAAATTGTTTAATAATTAACATGTCGACTCGTCGTTGTGTTATTATGGTCGAATTAATCGTTAGTGAGAATCATTCGGGTTATTATCGGTAATAATTCGATTTAATATGTCGTGCGGCTTTTGACGACCCGAGCCTAATATTTCGTTGTTCTTTAGCCTGTCTTTTTGACCGTAATGATTCAACAGCCTACTCCGGAATTGTGTTCGCTTTTGCTGGCCTAAGCGAACACAATTCTAAATATGGCTTTTGTACCGTTACGGTCGTCGAAACGTCAAACTAAATAATACACGAACAATACAATATGTATAGTCGAGTGTATACCACCACCCATACAGTTATTATCTACAGTAGTCACGGAAACGTATAAATAATACAAAATAACATTCTTAACGTATTTTCAGATAACCATTATTTTACTTTAAATTCAAAACTTAACTTTAAGGCTCTTGATGATCATGAATAGAAGGGATTTCAAATTTTCAAAGCTCATAATAATATAATAGCTGTATAAAACTTATATAGTTATATATATTATATATGTATATATTTATAAATTATAATGAGTGCAATATTACTCTAACATAAGCACCTTAATTATTGTAATCAGATTTAAAAACAATATCAAATATCCCAGTGCTTCAACATATTACATTGAAGAGTTGTAGAAATGTATTCGAAATATACTATCAAAAACAAAATATAAATATATTAAATCATTTTATCATATTATGTTCCTAACCTTAAAATGTTAAAAAACGTTTATTTTCTTATATTAGAATATAATAAGACTATTTTGATACTCCTTTCTTTATTTGACAAAAAAAAAAAATTAACTTAATTAAAATTCGATTTTTATTGTGCCCATTCAATACACACTTAAGACTGCCAATCCACTTCGGTAGTCATATCCAGTGCTACTTATTTATATTTCTTATTTTTCCATCTCTTCCTTCGCTTCTTTAATTTCCTGCTAAGCCGTCCCATATAGTTTGGTTCACCGCCACACAACTCTAACGTTTCTATTTCCTTAATAATTAATAATAGTAGTATTAGTGAATACGAGAACAATACTATACTGTACATACTTTTTTCTCTATTTTTTTCTTTTTACTTAAATTATTTTAATCAATAAACTATCGTATCCGGTTTCCGGTGGACACTCATTTTTTTTTCGTCGGACGCTGGCCAAAAGATTTCAGTAATTCAAGAGATTTTCAGATAAACCGCGGAAACAGAAACGCAAACGAATTTTTAACTATACTCTCCGCCTCTATACGGTATAACATAAATAATTAAGGTCACTGCGCCATTTTTGGTTTCCTTTGTTTGGTCTTCAGTCGTCTCGTTACAAATGGATTAATATTCAACTAACGCAGTTGCTATCAAAACTTGCCTCACTTACACCTA
The DNA here is from genome assembly GCA_949715065.1 of Periphyllus acericola. NCBI lineage: Eukaryota > Metazoa > Arthropoda > Insecta > Hemiptera > Aphididae > Periphyllus > Periphyllus acericola. Next base: position 8,273,556 of record OX454270.1, on the reverse strand, counting down.
TCTCTGCTTGTTCTTTCCAGCCCTTATCATTGGCAATACTATTTTATTTGCAATTTTATGGTGCATCCGTCGACGACTCTTAATCCATTCGGTAGAATGTCATTTTGCGACTGAAAGAGAGAAAAAGAGGCAGAGAGAAAGAATGAGGGAGAGAGAGGGGTGAGGAAAAGGCAAAAGGAGAGAAAGATAAAGGGAAAGAGAAAGAAAGAGAGAGAGAGAGAGAGAGAGAGAGAGAGAGAGAGAGATGGGTTATTAAGTACTTATACGTTACACATTGGATGGATGACGAACAATGCACTTTTCACGGAGCCCATGGCATAATAAAACATTTCACGATGCAGTCGCATACTTTATGTACATTTTTAAGTACTCCAACGTAATAATAATTATGATAATAATAATAATAATACACGACTGTGCTGTGTACTCGCGAGGTCTGAATAAACGTACCTATTACGTACGACTGCGCCGCTGGAATTATCCGCCGGTGTTATTGTAGCTCGATGGAGGGCGTCAACTAAAGCTAAAGGTTGGTTTTTCATTGTTATTCTTACCGGTTAACTTAATCACTTAACTAGTTTAAGTATGATAAATTCAGTAACTCGGCTTTTTGCAGTCGATTCAAAAGGCAATCAACTAATCTAAAATTAACATATTTTCGATTTGTTCCTGTTCAAATGAAGTCTTACATTGATATTTATATATTTTAACTATAAACACGTGCATATAATTACGATGAATATTTATCAAAGTGGTAAATTATAAATTAAAAATTGAAAATAATATAATTATTTTCCTGTTATCCAGATGACTTTAAAAATCTAATTAGAAAAACGTATTATTTTTTTTTTTTTTTTATGGCCAAGTCGAGTAAATATTTTCTTATCCTCATTTTTAATTGAAACTTGTGAGTTAATTTTTCATTTGATTAGCCGTAAAAAACCTGCCACTAAACGTTCTTGTGTTGTTTTAACTCCGATGACCTGATCGTTGAACTGACAGAAGTGTACCAATAGCGACTGTATCGAACTCATGACAAAAATTAACAAAAAGGTAACCTCGTGGTACCAGGCCCGGATGATATGGTTACCAGGTGAAGGTAACGTCGGGTGAGCACATGTGTTCACCAATTGCCCTCAATACAGATAATTATTAAAATTATCATTATATTATACTATAAACGCGTAAAGGCGGCAACAGCGGTTTTTTCCGCACCCCTGCACCACGCTTCTGAGAGCTCTCGGCAGTCGTTTGGAACGAGGTGGTCGTGGTTGTCATCCGCGCGAACGTTCGTTTATACGAAAAAAAAATAAATAAGAGTGGAAAAACGAACAGCAAACAGGTGCTCGTATATCAGTCGCTGTCGGTTGCAGGGAAATAGGAAAACGTGGGGGTGGTATATATAGTGTATACTGCAGTGACGTTCCCGTGACGATTATATATAGTGCGCACTTGTCCGTCCTCCCCCTCCCCTGTACGGTGGCCACCGGGGCGTGGGGAGGATGATGAAAAGTGAAAAAGTATAAAGTAAAAGTAAAAAAAAAAAATATATCTATAAATTATTAATAAAAAATTATTAATATTTACGATCGATCGTACGCGTGGCTGATTACGCGACGGGTGTTTTAATAAGGCTCCGTGAAAATCGCTTCCGTAAGTTTTCAATTTCACACCGTATTGGAAAATACTAACCGGCGGTGGTTTTTTTTCTATACAACGTATAACCACTCACTTACCTGTAGTTAAAACCGTTATCGTTGAGACTCGAAACTGCAATAGATTTACGAACGTTGTTCGGTTCGATATATTATAATCACGTATTCCCAATGGACGCACAGTATCCTGAACGTTATGTATAATGGTATAGTAGACTTAAATAACCGTTGAAATAAATAAATACTAGCAGTCTCGCCCGAGAGATATTTTACTATTTTAGAATAGAGCAATTACTATTGTGACGTGAAATTTTGAAGTTGAAAAAAGCGCACATTCTTCGTACATTCCAACGACATTTATTTTGTTTTATTTATTCTATGTTAATTTCCATAAAACCGAATTGGTAATTAAAAAAAATCTTCATATCTAACAAACAGTTTCGACCCTTAAAAATACGATTTTTGAATAATCGTTTCTTATTGCACCTGATCATAAGTACCATTACCCTAACATATTGGTATAATTTGATAGTTTTGGGTGAACGCTGATCAGTGAGTGAGTGTTGATCACGAGTAATCTTCAAAATCAACCATACAACCGTCATGCTGTTTGTTTCGGAGATAAAATATATTGCGGAGAAGGTTTTGGCCTAACTTCAATTCTGTAAATTCATTGAGTAACTAACTATTAATAATATGTTCAATTCCGGCGGAATTATATGACGAATATCTATAATGATAATAAAAATAATAATAATAATAATTATAATAAACTTACGCAGTCTTGCCATGGAAACAAGAATATTATAATCTATTATTTCATAATCATCACATGGCCTATACCATGATAGCTAGTGACTTGAAATTTTCAGAATATGTTTGTATCATAGTCTAAGCACGCAATAAAAAAAATTTCTGAAAAATTTTGATTTTATAAGGGTTGAAATGGGTAAAATACAAAAAAAATCCATGATTTTGGAAAAAAATAAAATAATTGATCAGCGGATATTACCTTGGTAACACGGGTTAAAAAAAAGATGCAATGATTTAAAGGCAGCCACTACATGTAATAAAATAGTATAAAATAAAATGTGACGTTTACAAAACAACAATTATTTCATTGATATTTTGCACGAGAGTTAAACACGGGAGTTTAAGGTGTTAAAATGATCAATTTTTTTTTAATTTTTTTCAGTTTTTGGTTACCTAGGAAATATTTTATTTTGTTTATTATGTTCATAATTTTCCGGTCAAGGTACATCGTATATTACGTAACTTAATTTAATGTATACATAAATAAAACAAATACCATTTAAGTATACAACATTTTTGAGCTTTTTCAACCTACATTTATTTTCTTACACAAAAATTTAATAATTTCTCAAAAAAGTAAAATATTTCCCGAGCGAGGCCGGGTATTCAGCTCCTATAATATATAATATCACATTTATAGACCACATAATTATATAATGACGAGTGTATTTCTATACCATTGAAAGTATGAAATGTACCGAAATGTATTAGAATTCATAGAACTACTAATAGTGCCCGTGTTGAATGCAATGTTTCTAGCGTCCATTGAAAGTTAAAATGTGTTCTACTCGTGTAACGCGTGTTCACTATAAATGATAAAGTAACTCGGGCAATATAACTTATAAACTTGGTAAATCTGCTACTATATACAATATATTATACTGTATAGTAGAAAGTGGTGTTTGCGCGTGTTTTTTTTTTTAGTATACATTTTTGTTCGACATCGAAGTGTTTGAAAACGATTTTAATTGCACCCGTTTGTTAAATTTATTATTACACAAGCGTCGGGAAAATATTAATTGCACGTGTAACACTTGTGACCGTAGCAAGTCAATAGTGTTTTTTTTCATCCTAAGAAAAATATGCAAATATAAATCACTTGACATTCACTATATTGTTGTGTATAAATCGAAAGCATATTTGCTATAATTCCCGTCGAAATATTATTCCAATCAATCCCTATTCTACATAATATAATCGGTACACTGTACGCGTACAACTCGAAATTAATACTGAAAACATGAACAATCGGTAGGGGATTTACGGTGCATAAGAGTCCACGTGAAATATTCTAATGAACCGAGATGTTTTTCACCAGGTTGATCTACTACATGTCTTGTACGTTTTATCGAATGTTAACTTAAGGCTGAACGCTCATAGCGCGGCACTTCATATACACATATGTACGAACTATTAGATATTCTAGCATTTCGTATAATAATAATAACGCTTTAGTAATCCACTTACACTCGTGTTGTTATAATATTATACCGAATAGCTTCACAGTTAACTGTTTATCATATAAATAATGATGATTTACCACTCACATGAATGATTATGTACCTCATATACCTCAGGTAAATGTTGAGCATTTTAAAATTAAATTCAACGCTCGAATAAATGTTATTTAAATATAAAGTTCGTTTTTTATGAACTTTACAACCAAACATAACGCAACACCATTCGATGTTTACCGTTGAATAAACTTCATACCAACTTACGGTTGTATATGTGAAAATGTAATATTCTAGATTCCAGAAGACGATTCAACCATTTAAAAAGTATAAAATATTTACATATCGAAGGGTTGTCAAATAAGGTCAAATTTTAATTTCATGTCATCGGTTTGTGAGTCAATAGAAATTTTGTAAAAACGATTAAATGAATAATAATTTATTCGCGTTCGAAATAATGTTTATTATTGTCTTTCATTATGCGGATTGGGCTAAGACCATAACAACTATTATTTATTTATTTTAAATATTGACGTTTGGCTTGAACAATTGTAACGGAATTCAAATATGTATGTATACACTATACATATACCATCAAGTAATTATTTTGTTCGACCTTCATTAGAATTGAATTATTTATTTTTGCCATTTTGATCACATACCAATTTATCGTTGTGAAAATGTTTCAAAAAACGATCATTTTAAATCATCATAGTACTACTACGGTTATTTCAATACAGGAACCGTTTAAACGTCATCTACGATTTATTGTGATTGCAATAATTAAAAGTAAAAGTAAAAAAAAAAAATGTTTTCTCCGCCATAGTTTTATTTTTATTGATCAGTCGCTCTTTAATCTTCCATTCAAATAATTGTCCAAGACATTTTACTCGTCTATTTGTCAAATCTGTTGCTCGGAAATGTACAAATTATATAATGACATTTCACCTGTTCGATATCGCTTTAATGTGACACTTTATTAATACAACTGTAATATTTGTTTTGTTCATATTTTAGTAGTTTTAAAAAAACTAAAGTAAATTAAAAGATAAATTACTGTGAAACTAGATAATTTTATAATTTTTAAAATAATATTCCAATAATCATTGTGAAAATTTACATTTACTTTAGACGTATCTAAAAGTTGACCCCTCCTTAAAGATCCAATTTTGTTTCGAAAACATTGGCGGATATAATAAGATTATGAATAGTAAGAAATATTTTGGTGCGCTGCTGAGTAGAGTTTCTCTTATATTTTTTGCATTTGTAGGCAAATAACAATACCGGTTTTTTTTTTTAGTATTATTTGTTGCGTTTGTATTTTGTACAATCGAGTCTATATAATTTTTAACCCATTAAAGTTTGAAAGTTTTAAATATACCTATATTATAAAACACTGCAATCACGGTAGTTTAAATCAGAAATATATCTAAATAATAATAGTATATGTAATTATCAAATACAGTTCAATTATTTTTCTACTCTCGGGCTGAGTTCAGTATTCGTGGCAACAAGATATCGAACCGATACCTACTATTTAATCGTTGATAAAATTGTTTTAAAGTTTAATGCCCTTTAACTATAACTATAACTTAGTACTAGGACTAGAATTTTAATGAACCAAAAAATTTAGATAAATAACCCAAAAATAACCTAAAAATGACTTAAATAAAATTCTCCAAAGAAAAAAATGATCTTAAAATGTTATTAAAAAAATTATTTTAATTATTAACTACTATTTAAATACAATATTGATTAAAGAGTATTGATTTAGCACACTATTTTTATAAAAATAACGATATGTTTTCTGTTACAAATGTATAACTACTACAGAAAACATCTAGTGTGATTGAAAATAAATAAAAGTGTTATCACGATTTCAATAGAGCATAAAAAATGCCCTTAATTTTAAAGAATTACCCGAAAATGTAAAAAAAAATACGAAATAAAAACTATGTATTTGAACCTGTAAATGATCAGATCATATTATGTGCCTGTAAATCATAATAAAACTCTTATACTATTCTAGACCTACAGTCATGACTATAACTTATTAAAACCATCCGGCACAACCGGGTTCTAGCCGCGCGCCGTATCGCGCCGTATCGCGCTGTCTGTCAAAGTCTGGCTTCTGCGTACACGTGCGCTATAATGACTATTTACACGCGGAACAACGACGCTAAGGCGTAGGGTTAAAGGATATTTTGGACGGAACGACGTAGCGCGGTACCAACAGCACTTTCGCTGCGGCCTGTAGTTATACATACAAACATAAGAGATTTATGTACGGAATAAATAACGTGGGAAAATAGAAGAAATAAAATAAACTTTTTCGTCTTTGGACGGTCTATACTTTGTACACGTTACGCGGTAAGATAATATAATGCTTGTGCGCACCGCTATATGTACATGTGCTATATACGCGTACGCGTGTAATAGACCAACCGACGAGAAACCGCACCGGCCGCCGGTGTATTTATTGTTCTTGTTTATTCAAATGTTTATTCACCACCGTGTGGGCTTGCGAACACACACGGTATTATTTTTATTAATATCGTTCGCAGTTTTTTTTATCGTTTTTTTTTTTTTTCACTGCACGTTATCGTAACGCTATTGCTGCGGACACGGCTGCAACCATTCGTCGTGGTACGTGCCCTCTGCACGCACGCTCAAACGTAGAATAAAATTTTCACCCTTTAACCGAAATCCTAAGGGATGTATTTGGTAGATGATACTCATAGGTATACAGGGAAACGGGACTGAGCATCATACATTATATAGAACTAAGACGTAAGATCAACTATATCCTAATTCTTCTAAAAACAATAAACTTTAAAACGGCAACACAATAAAATAATTTGAAAAAAAATTGATTTTTGATACATTTGAGATTTTTGAAAATCTGTTTATGTAAGTCACGTCGGTCGAGTAATAATCCTACAGGGGAAATAATATCTAATCGCACCGCGCTGTCTCGTTGTTCTGTCATTAGCATATTTACGAACAAAAGGTGCGGCAAGAAAAAATTTCATTCTTTCAAAAGAATGAAAAACCACGCAGGCGTTATAGATTTTTGTTTAGGTATTTTTCGTGACAATTTTACGCTATTTCGTCGCGTGCGTGATACGCTGCTCTTATTTTATTCGTACAGCCCAGGGGATCACTATTCGTGTATCTCATATCCTGCTGTGCGGGGACGACTGACGAGACCGTTTGTTTGTCGCGACGATGTTTAATATTATATATATAAAATAATATACTTGTACCATCACGGTGCGGTCGCCTTTTGCGAACGTATAGTACACGTGAATATAATAGGTCTGCTCGATTTTTGTGCGCACTGCAATAATGCATCGTATGTACATGATAAACTAGGTATACCCTTGATCGTCGCGGGCCCGGAGCGTCGAAAAGTTGTTCTATCGCCTACTTAGTGCACAACCCCTTGTACGGCGCGTGTGCTCATAAAGCATGTCTGATATAAATACGTACTGAGTTATGCGTGTCGAAAACCAGCCCCGTTGAAGACGTCGTGTTACATTCAACAAAGGTGTTTTCTCCCAGCTGCGGACTAACGTTCAGACGAAATATTGCAGTCACCGCCAAGGCCGTAGCGTTAGAAGAATAGCATGAAAACAATCGGTAGCCAACAGTTTTGAAAATCGAATAATGGATTTAATCGTTTCCCAGTACATTCATCATCGATTCTGCTCGGAGCTTAGGAAAAACACTGCGAAAGTCGGACAATGACCCGTTTAACGAACCGTACCAGTCCGATTTCGATCTAACGAGTTTCTGCGCGAAACTCTAAGTGCACGTTCACCGTCCGAAAAGTGTTCGCAGACTAAAAAAAAAAAAAATATACGTCACCACTATTGCGTTATTAGACTAGTGGATCCCTCGTCAAGCTCAGAATAAATAATATTAAAACAATTACGGTGCCGTGACCAGAGTGACATGCAGGACCAGATGGCAGTCGATGTATCCGCCGAGCTAACGAAATGTTCACAGTAAACAGAACTGTTTGAGTCATATTCGTGTATTGGTTCGCTATTATCATCCGCGGGTTACGTATTATACGAATTTACGCAGAGCGATATCTCCCGTGTTAATAGAGATAATCTAATTCTGTTTTTTTTTTACGAGCATCTCTTGACAAAGGCAATTTTGTTAACAGTATAGTTTGGTAAATATAAGTGTATTATTTCGAAAAAAACTTTTTATTTTTAAAACTTTTATAAATTTCGAGGACATCCATTTTATAGAGTTTTTCTTTCTAAAAATGTCGGCGGTTCAACTTTCAGTTTTCGTTGGGTTCATGAATTTTAATCATTTTTTCAGTTAACAAAGAAATAATGTAACTCATTTTCACCCCGAAATTATTATTTATTGAAAATTTTTTTTACCAGCGGATGCTCATTTAAAGAATATAGAATTTGATCATCTCTATTAACACGGGAGGTATAGCTGTGTGTCAATCCCGGTGGGACACTCTATACTCTACATAGTCTACACTAGGAAGTAAAATATCGTCGCGTGAAGCGTCAATCGTATGTCAGTCCATTTCTACAACTTCGGCGCAATACGTCGATCGTCGACGTACCTCGGTTAACCACAGCAACCTACATCTATAAAACATGCGCCCACTCGCGGTGAACGATCTTAATTAAAATCACGATTCATTTTATCGAAACCCTACGTCTTCTAGTCCACGATTAGTTTCGAACTCTCACCTCCCCCCACACACATACGTGCCGTCTAGTATTTCCGCACTTACCAGTCATGTCGGCTGCGGTGTATCCAGCACTGATGATGATGGTGGTGATGCTAGTCGAGGATATCGCATTAAGTGTAGTGTATTGCAGTGGCAAATACGGCGAAATACGCAAACGTTGCGTAGTCGAAGTGTATAATGAAAACAATTTGTTAATTAACTGTTGAAAACGCGCACCGCTTCAGAGCGCTGCCAGAAATGTTCGTATTCCTCCACTCGGAAAATCGTGTACGATTATTATTATTATCATCGTCATCGTCATCAGCACTATTATCACTATCGTTATTCCAGAGAGAATTACGCGCCACGCCGTGTGTATGTACCGTGGAATTTGTGTTTTGCTCGAGTCTCACGTATAATACGATTGAAATACCACACGCTCTTATTTCATACGACGTGAAGGGGCCATATTTACCCGCGTCGTACAGTTATCGTCATCATCCCCCACGCGCGTACACGGCGAAAGGAATAACGGCGCTCGTGGTCGGAGCTTGTGGGGTGGGGTGGCGGTCGCGTTGGTGGTGGTGGTGGGGAAGGGGTCGTGCGAACACCGTGCACTCGATGTCGTAAAACGTCGTTTACGAGTATTTTATTTTCACGCAAAACCTTTTCAGACGTACGCACGCATATTATTCAGATATACATGTTATATGGAATACGACGCGTCATCTCTCTTATTTTCATCAAAACTTTCGCGTTCTGAACCAGCGAGACTTGTCGAAAAAAAGAAGGAAAAAACCTATTATACGTACAAACAGTCAACCTCAATATTGGTTCGGGTCAACATGCGTGTGGTCCGCATTGAAAGGACATATGTATACATATAATATGTATGTACAGGCATGGGTGTTGGAAAAAGGTGATGTCGCTTTTGTAAATTGCTTTTCCGTACCATTTCAATATTTGACGGGATTGATCACGGTCACCGAGGATATAATCTGACGATCTGCGCCGCGCGTCTAATACACTATCACATTTTTGGAATATCATAATTATGATTTCGTGTAATATTATTGCAAAACAAGGAGACAAAATTTATTTCGACCGGGAGAGAAAAAACCAGATTATTTAAAAAAAAAAACTGTTTTATAATTACTAATTAGTAAGTACACCAAATGGTCCAAATGCTGCGTTCGCTCTGTCATAAATAATTCGTTTGAATTATTCATCAGGATAACTTTTAACGTGGAGAAAACGCCGAATTGAAAGCGTTGTTTAACTCAACTTATTCGAAATCCTCTATAATTTTAACAGATTATATTTTAATGAACCCGCTCTGACACTTTGAACGAACAGCTGAATACTTAGAAGGTGTTCGGATAAGTAAATACAATTTTGAACGTTACAAAAAGTCCGATGAACAAATAATTGTACAGAGTCCATTAGACTTTTAAATACCATAACACACCATTAGTATAAGTTCCAACTCAATCATTCGTCGATGTACAGACCGGTATCCACTTCTGAAACGTCTATACCTATAATTATGTCGTATATCTAGGTTTCTCTTAAAACCATGCTATGTTGCTCACAAATTGTATTTCATTATTAAAAATTTTAACAAATTAACTCTGTAGCGCGTACACAAATCTTTCTCTCGAGAGAGAATTATTATTAAATCGATAATAAACGTAACGTTAAAATTGATTTTTCTATTCGACAAAAGGGATTTTGGTGAATTTTTACCCCGTTCAAGGGGTCTTCAAAACATCTGAAAAAAACCCTTTTGCGCGTGCTTGGTTATACGTATACACTATATACATTACTGTAGTTACTATACAGTCTTTCTACAGTCAAGCTGAAAATCCCGGGTGTCCCGTGGACAACTTTAAAATGATTTTTATTAAAACATTATATTTTTAAAACTAAATTTCTTTTCAAAATTATATATTATTATGGTATGATATTAAAATGGTATAAATACATTCTTTACGACGAGTGGAACAGGGACAAATACGGTATTTAATTTTAAACGTTCCGTATTTCGATTAATTAAAGTGGTGTTTATATCATTTTTCTGACTGCTTTACATTAGGTGTGTAAATAAAAACAACGGACGGTCGGTTTTTTTCTCTCTCTCTCTCTCGTTTTTAATTTGATGCGATTAATAACGGAACATCCGTTACTAGAAGGAAAAAAAGCAACAAAAAAATTGTACAATAAATAAACACACGCGCGCTAGCGTATTTTATACACGTGCGTATTATGTAGAATATGACACGATAACTCTCTGCAGTGATTATTATTATTATTACCACCGTTTAAGACTCATAGAGCGATTAAGGACGAGACGTATAATATTTTATGCAATACGGTCAAATAGCGCACGACGGCGTAAATGTAAAATATTAGGAACATGCGACCTATATGGGGTAATTCGATGACTTTGTTTTCCCGTGATTGTAAGAAATATAAACAGGGTGATTTCTAAGACCCACCCCTCTTTTCGGACGTAAAAATGCTATATTTTAATTTTATTTTTTACGCAAAATATTCAATTTATTATTTTGGAATTTTTTATGTAACGATGGCAATCAAAATTCGGACCAACACTTTAGGACTTATTCAAATTTGTAATTACGTACGGAAGTGTAAAATTCGTATTATTTCGAGTTAGTAACAATTAGCGATAACACGTAATTAAAAAATATATCATAATATTGAGTATTATAATGCTATTTCCCTGAGTAATTAGAATAACTCAAAAACTATACTCGTTCGACTTTCAAACTTTGATTTCGGCACATCAATATTTGTTGAACGATTCCCTCGATAAAATATCACAGTGAAAAAAAGGTGATTCCATTTGAAAAATAAAAGTTTGTTTCTCCACAGGACATCCTAAGGTGGTGTGAAAAATAAGTTATGGAAGACATAGGCTTTGTGGTAACTTGAACATTTAACAAGAAAAATGTCAAATCAAAGCATTTTTACGGCCAAAAAAAGGAGGTGAACACGACCAAAAAAACGTCCTACGCAATAATACGTAAACCATTGATTTCGGAGCACACGGAGAAAACGACGTATTTTATCATTGAAATTGATAACGCCTGGACGCAGCCACCAGACGTCGCGGCAATCACGTGTGTGAATAACCTCGATAAAAACGGCTGTTTACTTAGCTACGGAAAACTATTGTTGTGAAACTTTAACCGAAAACAGTTTTCCGTTGTTGAAAAGCGGTATTTATCGATAGGTGAACGCGCGCGATTACAGCTACGTCTAGTCCACACGCATAGGCGCTATCAATTGTTTAACAATATAGCATGTTAAACGATCGATGGCGTATGCATCCGCAGTGTATCACCGGTCTAAAATCAACGGTATGACCGCGCGCATTTCTGATTTTCTATCGTCCGTGACACGACGTATGCGGTGCGGCGGAAAAATCGATTGTTTCGCTTGCGATATTTTTCGGCCGCAAGAAACGCGCGTTTGTTAATTCGTGAGGACACGGCATTACGTGAACTGTATATATCACGAAATGATATTTTTCGCCGCGTCCGACGGTAAGTGTTTCGCCATTCGCGACACGTGGGACCTCCCCTGCCCCTCTCCTGACCGCCGATCGCACGTCTGCTAGACCGTCTGCTGAAGTTCGCTGCGACGCGGACCGCGCGACCGTGTGCTTTTTATGATTGAATTATTGTATTATCGAGATAATTTTCCTCCTCGTCTGGTTCTGCATTTCGTCCACGTACGCGCTGACCGACGCCGGACACGTGGATTCGCCCCGAGCGCGCAATCATATCGCTTCGTGAAGTCATACAGGGTATCCCATCGGGAATTAAAAGAGCGCGATATCTCCCGTGTTAATAGAGACGATCGAATTCTGGTTTTTTTTTTTAGCATCCCTGGGCAAAGGCATCGTTTGTCAACAAAATTGGAATAAAATATTTTTTAAAACGAAATCAAATATTTGTAACGTAACTGGTACACGCGAGTTCTTATTCGAGTCCGCAATGTACTATAATATTATTACTTGGGTAAGCACTTTACGAAAAATCATCCCTGACCGGTATCAATTTATTTATAATCATTGTAAAAACAAAAACCCTTAAGAAACGATCACTATTTTAACCGGTGAAAAAAGAATCTTTGACCAGTACGTTTCTTGGCTTTTCTGTATCGTTCACTACACGGCACAATGGGTACAAGTTTTTTCTGATTATTAATCGCATATTTCTGAAAGCGTGCTATATCTATTTGTTAAATCTCTATTTCTGCTGAACAAAACCGAATAAATTCAATACATTTTCATTTCGATATGATGCTTTCCTTGACTTGTTTTGTTTTTTTTTTTTGCATGGAAACAATCGCGTTTCCTTCTACAATACAATGACGATTTAATGAAATAGCATGGAATTATTATTGAAATCGGTTATTTATCATACACATCGCTATTCGCTATTTTCATAGTCATCAGACATCCCTCCGTATACTTTTTTACTATAATTGTTTTATCCACCATTATCTTCCGTAATGTTTCGTCTTATATCGGATGTGTACCTTATACGAATATACAGTTTATTCGAAAGCGTTCTATTCACGCTTCACTCGTCTTTCAATTTGTCCAAACAATTCAATAATATATTACATCCAGTTTCGTTTTATCCGACGTATATATAGGTATAGTTGTATACACTTGTAGGAGGTTATTTCAAAAGCACCACCTTTTACACGATAACTAATTTCGAACAATAATATTAATCAAATATTCAATACAAATATGTTGTAAAATATTATTATGATTAATGACAAAAATCTAATTGTTCAGTACTTTTAATTTCTATTTGATTGTTTTCAAACTAAACCCACAGAAAAAAAAGAAAGAAAAAAGATCGTATGTTATCAATTCCCAGAGAAACTATCAGGGATCTATTGTTTTTTTTTTACGTAATACTTTTTACGCATGATTAGGGTAAGAATCCCATTAAACGTCGTATTGATAACCGTGATTGTACAGATCATTTTATATGAATTACTTTTCGAGTAATTGTATAATATAAGCGAAAATATAATTGAGCGATAAGAATTGATCACTCTGAACTATGAGGTATAAATATATTGTTTTCAATCATGTTTGAAAAAAATAAAATTCAACTTTGTTTCTATAAGCCATATATGTGTAGGTGCCATAAGAAAACGATATTATTAAAATTATTTTATCCTTTTATATTTAAACTCCAGGCGATAAACTATCGGGATATTCGGTAAATTAAATAACTATATTATGTAAAATTAAAAACAAAATAAAATAAAAAATAATTTGTTTTATGGTCGCAATTAACATGATTGTTATTAATAATTTATACTACGTTTTTTTTACTACTAGTATTTTCCAAATATTTTACATGGTATTACACATAACTCGTAACAGTTTGGTATATAAGTACAAATTAGTAGACATTTATTGGGAAGACTGGAACATAAATTAAAAACAATGGTAATTTCACGGCATTACGTCATAAATGTATTACTTCTATTAAAAACGCACCATCATATTTCAAAATTAAAAATATAACAACTGAATCTCGGAATATATTAAAACTAAGACTGTAGATGATTTTTTATGACACCGCTGTTTTATAAAATATGTTATACAGCTATTGGGAAAAAACTGCATTTTTCACCGTACTAATATTCTTGAACCAATTAATCTGAGTTTACGTGTTGTAGTATTTTATTAGCCTTAAAGAAATATTCAAACTTGTTCCTGGCTGTTTAATTATTTTTTTATATAAATTGATCGTATTCTTTTTCTGTCCTTTATTTATCAGTTTTAACATTTATCGTTGAAAATTATGTTCCCGCGTTCGTTTCATTAGTCCGCTTAGTACCTACACCGCGTCAACCTAATTCGTATACTTGACAATGAAATGATTCTATTTCTCGTATAATATTATCGTGTTAGTTCGGGCTTTACTATTTTTTTTTTTGTCCGTACTAGTATGAAATGTGGTTTGCACTAAGGGCTTTATGTCAGTGCGTCCGACTATATCGTCGGTGTGCAGTTGAAAGTCAATCCAGATCGAACTCGGTCAAACGTTTGACCGACCAGCTATAACGTTTTTATCGTACCGTATATATACACGTATAATATTCTCGAGTCGGAAAACGTTTAACGGGCAGAATACCTCCGTCGGTTTCTAGACGTTTTGTCGTTGGAACGTACAATACATCTTATCTTACTGTTACATAAAGAGACAGTGTTTGATTGTTTGTTTATTCGCAAAAATCTCAAAAAGTACTCGACGGATTTTAGTAAAATTGTCACTAATAAATAAGTCAAGACTCGTGGAAAGTTTTAGTGTATAATTTGTTTCAAAAAATTAATTAAATGTCAAAAAAAATAACAATATTATAAATATTTTAAGAACATTTTGAAAACGACGGGGGGACTGTTGATCGTTGATTCATTGGTTACCTTGGTAACTCGGGTAAAAAAAGAAGAGAAGACAATGCAACGATCCATAGGCAACCACCACCTGTAATGTAAAAATAAAATGCGACGTTTCCACAACAACAATAAACGTATTGATATTTTGCACGGGAGTCAGTTGCAAACATTCTATATATTTGATGATAATTTGAACGAGAACAGCAAAACTACTGCAAAATTGAGCTAAATAAACATTTGGGACGAGTGTAAGAAGCAAAAACGAGTATTGGAGGCGCTCGATCGAACGTTAAAATATTTACGAATTTACGAAATAATCAGGATCTCTTTGGAGGTACGATGATTCTGCTAACTGGTGATTTTCGCCAAACGATGCCAGTAATACCATGCTCAACAGCTGCTGGTGAAATTAACGCTTGCTTGAAGTCCATTGAATTTGTGAACTTACGTGAAATCTCTCAAGTAATCAACGTATACGCGAGTCGCGTTAAAAAATTGGCGGAAGTATTTTCCAAACAATATTTGACATCGGCAACGGAGAAATTCCGGTTGACGCTTCTTCCACTGGCCTCATTCCGTTTTCACATAATATTATTATCGATTCACTTCGTCGAAGGAAGAATTGATAACGAGAGAGTTCCCGAATATCGGTGCAAATGACAAAAACCATAAAATTATCATTACTATAACCGTAGTGAAACGTACCGTTTTATTTTGATTTATTTTTATTGTGTAATGAGATTTCGCGTTGCGTTAAAAATACTGTTTACTGTAATATAAATGATTTAAACTAATCAACGTAACAAAAATTTAAACTGACACGGTAGCGACGGGTAACAATGAACACATAGTAGTATAATCGATTTACGATTTGCTACATATGTGGAAGTTCATCACTTGAGGACTGACAGCGAATTTCTTTTTGTCGTGTTCGTAATTCTTGGTCTCGGTCGTGCTCCGTTCCCTGCGAACCACGGTTAATTCAGGTTAATATATTATGTATACACAGAGGATTCCGCCGAATGTAAGCACCGGTTAATATGGGAAAAATGGTCCAAATTCGAATGTATACCAATAAGGTTGAAAAAATCGCATAATATGTGTTCGGTTTATGTGGGCAATTTTTATTTTATCATAGCGTTAGAATGTATTTAAAAACGACTAATTTAATCGAGTTTCGTCGTATACATAAGATTGTGATTGTCGAAAGTAATAAAAAGCATTACATATTGTGTTGATAAGATTTAAGCGTGTGCCCATTTTGTAAACCAGATCCACAATAAAACTTACTTAGACAACGAGCAATCACAACGTTTTGTATACATTCCACATCCGAAAAGTGATTTTATTTAGTACGTTGTATTTAGTTTTATTTATACAGTAATTTAACGTGTTTTTCAATTTTAAGATTCACGTGTGCGAAATAATAACTTTTTTTAAATCATAATTTTTTATTTTTAACCGATTTCGGTTTTTACGGGCAACCGCTCAGTGTGGCCAAACAGGGCCCAACGTGCCCACATTAAGCGGAATCCACCTTATATATTTATTTTTTGTTTCCGATGACAGTCGCCGCATTTTATTATTATCGTACGACGTTGTGTACACGATGTGTCAACGTTGCGCACGACTACTGCTGTGTACTCGCGAACTGACGCCGACTGATTGGCTTGTGGGGC
Source organism: Periphyllus acericola (assembly GCA_949715065.1). Lineage (NCBI taxonomy): Eukaryota > Metazoa > Arthropoda > Insecta > Hemiptera > Aphididae > Periphyllus > Periphyllus acericola. The sequence continues at coordinate 8,256,781 of OX454270.1, read as the reverse complement.
GAAACGTGACGTCCCTGTTTAATTTCGGTGAGCACGACGAATGTTCCCCAAAACTTCTTAAGCGCTCCGCGCGAATTTCTCTTCGGGGCGCTCATTTCAAGGGTAAAAAGTTGTTGTTACGTATTCCCGGTGTCGTCGGCCGGCTCGAACGTTTTGTCGCGGATTCGCACAGGGTCTTACAGGGACGAGCGTAAACTGTCTCACCAGCCGATGGCGGTAAATGCCGTCTTACGCGTTCTTTCGAACCTGCATGGAATTATTCTCATCGGACGACGCGAGATGGAAAATGTATTGAAGAAAAATTAATATCGATCATTTATTTGTTTTTTTTTTCTACTTATTATTATTAAAACGGAAAAATACGGAAAAACGTGGTTCGCGTTGTACGCGTTATTGAATTCAATAATTATTTTTAATCATTTATATGTACGTTCGGATATAAATATTTAAATTCCAGTATCCGTCTTCCCCGGTTTTATTGATAAATAATCGAAATCAAACAAATGTTTAACCGTCGACTAATTAATACTATATTATTATCGCTATTTAATTGGAACTACCAGGCTCTATAGAAATTTATATCTATAAAAGTTTAATTACTTTTTTTTTATGATTAACTATGAAATAATGTAATATTTAGTTTACATTAAACAAGCCGATGAGCCTTTGAAATGCTCTTTTGATTGGAAAAAGTTTTTTTCGAAAGAAAAAATCCTACTCAACAGTATACCTGTATAACTATATGGAATTAAACGTTTGCAATCATGAAATAATACATGGGAATCGAGGACATTTAATGCTAAACATGCATAGCTCACTGCCTAACGTAATAAATGTAATAAATATTTCCACTCTCCACATAATACTTACACTGTAGAAATTAGAGCAATCATAATCTTGAAATGTTTTACCGTGTTTTTCAAAACATTTTTCTTTCATTCGGTTCCATAGTTATGACTTCGAGTAGCACACATAATATCGGTTGCGGTTAAAATAGCACCATCGAATTTAATTTAAACGTACATTGAAACAGCTAATCTCTAAGTCTGTTTAATCACCTCGTATGTAGCAAGCTTAAGTCAAATGAGTTTTGACCTAAAACTTTGAGCGAATATCTTCAAAATCAACAAATTCTAAGTCCCTAGGTATATAAACCCTTTGAGAAATGTTGATGGACGGACACATAATTTACATAATGTTCATTTAATTATAATAATAATAATGATAAATCAAAAGGGCATGTTTCAAACAAGTTTGGGTTATTTACAGTATTTAGTTATCAAATTTAGTAATCGCTTAGCAAACACTTTAGCCTGCAACAACGTTTTCAATAGATTGTCTATTATAATATTATAATAAACTGTTCTACGCTAATCTGAAAGTTGTACCTAATGTTAAATATGTACTTTAATGAGTATTAACATATTTTACTTGAAAAACAATTGAAATCAAATCAGAAGTAGACATTGTGGTAACTGATAATACACCACATGCGGATTTATCTTGTTTGAATGAGGGTGATTTTTTTTTCAAAAAATGAACAGAAATTAATCAATGTAGTTCAATGGGTAATGATATATATTTTTACATCCTAGACATTTTATTTTACATTCACTTTACCTCTTTTTAAATGTATTTAACGGTTAAACTGCTGTATGTCTATTGTTGGCATCGATTTTAATATTTATTTTATATATGTCTATTGTCTATAGTTCCGAGATAAATTTTAACGGACTTACAAATGTATTTATTTTAATAGTACGCCACACCCGCATGTGTGGTCACCGTCTTACAAACGTACATTTACGCACAGTAGTTCAGATATACGGAATGTTGTTAGCTTTAACATTAGAGTAAACCTATTATTAAACATAAAGTGAAGCACATAATCTATATGTATTGTCGGTCGGGTTTTTACTCGTCAAGCTAGTAATGAGTATGTGAAATATTATAATTTGAAAAAAAAACTCATTACTCTCTTGAAAATTAAGAAAACACCGAGACCACCAAAACATAGGCAATTTTCTTCTCTTTGGGGCATGTTCATAGGTCAGTATTGTTACTGTTATATTAAATAGCTAACAGCACTAGGTTTGAAAGCTACTGAACGTGAATTCGCTTTGTCGTGTACATTTGTAAGTCGGAGACAACACGTCATGTGGCGTCCTCCTAAATCAAATGGATTGCCGAATAGACGTATGTATAAATAAAATCGCCAATACGTGTTCCGTTTGAGAAAAAATAAATATACGTGTACGTTATATTTTGTACGTACGTCAGTCATACGCCCCAGCGTGTTATGCGGGAATCTCTGGTGAATACGTTGAGACGAATTCTAAGATTTACGTATTTTGATGAAACCGCATGTCAAAAAGTAAAGTGGAAGTGTTTTTGTTGTCAACCTTTTGAATATTTTGATAGAACTCGCGTTGTTCGTTTTACGATATAAGTATTACAGAACGTATTTTTTTTTTCTTTATACAATTTTTGAATACATAAATATTTAATGAAAAACACAACATATACAATATAATATTGTATTGAACTCAATATTGGAAAATTGTCAAAAACACGTTTCGTGCACATTCGCCTGTATATAGGTAATAGACTTCTTAAGAGCAGCTTTAATTAATATTATGTTATTTTGAGATGTACACGGCCAAGATGAATTTGATCACCCGATAATATAACATTTTGATTAATGTATGTGAAAAAAAAAATACTTTGGCTTTATTTTTATTCGCAACTTAATATCGTTAAAAATACACATTTTTCCACGGGAACCAAGCATATTTGGTAAAAAGTTTGATTGATTACGCACGAAAAAAAAATCATCGCTAGTTCACTTTTAACCCTTAATTATATTTTGACGTAAAAAGAGAACGAAAGCTAAGTTTTCAATACGTCCCGGCCGATCGATACCCAACTGTGATATTTCGAAACTTTTTTCCTTCCCTTTTCTGTTTTTTTCCACCGTTATATCGGTAACATATTACATAAATTATGTTGCGAAAAACCGTGTACACGGTTCGATAAGGAAATCCATTTATTTTTGCATCGATAATTAGTTCGCGTCTCGCCTTGGAAAAAGTGGAATTTTCATCCGCGGTATCCTACACGCGCAGTCGTATATCTGGTGTTATGCGCTGTGCGCGTACTGCCTTGTCGGGGAACAACTCTCGTCTCGATCGTACGAGTATAAATATAGTTTATCGTTACGCCGTTATACGACCGGTAAATTTAACGTTGGCAAGCGCGCATGCAGCAGTAAATTTGATCGTGTGGTTGTTATACGTATATATCGATAAATATTTAATACCTTATATCTATATAATATGTGCGCACGATCAGCTGATTTACCGACGTCGCCGATGGGTGGGTCTCTCCGAACACAATTTTTGGTCACGCCCTCCCCCGCCCCCCGTCGTAGGATAGGATAGGGGATGGAGGGGGGCTGTTCCCGCCGTGTACGCAGACAAGCAATACGCGATTGATAATTAATCAACGCGATAACCTAACCTCGTGAAATACGCGTGCATCGTACGTATTCCATATAGGCGGTTAGGATCATCGGTCCCGTGTAGCGCAGTGATGATGGAAGTGTACGTAGAAGACGCGCTGGTGTTGATGCCGATCGAGACAATAATAATTAATTAACGGTCGCGCGACAACCGTTCGTATGCGACCCAAACGTACGGCGGGGTATTTCGATGAGTGATCGCGGACGATATTACGTTTACCGTGGCGAAACGACCGACGATCATTTTTCTGACCGATTTCGCGTTACCGCAGAGCGGCTGCGGCTGATGCGGCGAACGAAACGTGATTAGAATCAGATCCACAAGTAACCGGCAAAAACATATCCATGATTCGAGGTAGGTGTTTCCGTGAAGCGGAACATTTTAGTTGACTATCGGTGCTTTCCGTCGGTCGTTGATTTTCAACTGGACACGTACATAACGGTCGCACATTTATAACTCTGTTAGAAACTCACAGTGATCATCCCTGGGCAGAGACATTTAAAATCGTGAAAATGGTACACTATTTTCTTGTAAATTAGAAAAATTATTAAAAGCCATGAAAACCGGAAGTTGAATCGTTTAAATTTTCAAAAAAGAAGTCCTATATACAATATGGCTACCTTCAAATTGTATAAAAGTTAGGGGGAAAAAAGTAAATTATTTAACTCTTTTAATAATACACACTTATACTTACCAAACAGTTGTCAGCAAAATTACCTTTACCCAGTGATGCTCATAAAAAAAAACATAATTTTATTATCTCCAATAATACGGGAGATATCGGCTCTGTGTAAATCCTGGTTGGACACCCTGTATATGATATTATTAGCCATACCATGTAAACGTTTTGTCCAATCGGGCTCGCGCTCATTTCATTTTATAGAGTAAACGACTATTATTATTATTATTTCATAATATTATACCAAACAAAACGCATATTTTCTCTAAACAGTTTGGCATAAAACAAAGCTCCACAGCTCCGTCGCACGTATAAGGTGCGTAGAACTTCGATCGAAACGAAGTCAGGTCCGTCAACAACTGTTCGTTGTGCTGCAGCTTCGTTATTCGGCCAGGCGCGTGTGTACCACATGTACGGAGTTGTAAGTACCTCTAAGTGGAATAACGGCTGACGAATTCGTACACAATCATCGGGAAATATTATTTTTCCACGAAAACGTTCGGGTGCGCGCGTTTCCGTCGTCGTCTATCCGTCATGTGTGCACGGCCGGCTTATCTGTGTCACGTAGTCCCCGGGTGTGTGTATGTGTCTTTTTCTCCCTTTCCCTAGGTACACTTTTTCTGCGGACCAATTTCCCGTGTCCGATTATATCGTGCATATACCATGCGTACAAAATAAATAAATAAATCCATCCCCGGGGTAAACTAAAAAAAAAAAAAAACAAATTAATAATAACCGTATGACTACGCGAGCGCGCGCTTGCACGCTCGCCTGTGTGTGTGTGTGTGCGAGTGTAAATGAAAAGGAAAAAAAGGAACGGCGTACATCGACTATTAACATTTAACTCCACGGCATTGTTGAGCGATGAAATAAAACGGTCATATATAGCGTTTAATTTTCCGATGGACCGTTGAATAATTCATGATGTTCAATAAATGTGTTTCCGGTCTCGTGACTTCTTCGTGATTGTTGTTCACGTTAAAAATGTCCATTAAGTCCGGGTCTAAGGTATATATATATATGTATAGGTACGGGCCGTGCGTGTGCGTTTGACATTATCATAACCCTATCGTCACCCCCGTTTTAATGACCACCGTGTTATACAGGTAGGGGCGGTAGAGGTACCTACTCCGATAGACCGACGGTTTTGTTCGCCGCTTTGCTTTGCCAAACGACCATCGTTGACGTGGATTCGACTGCTTTTCGTCAGTACAATAACAGTACTCGTCGTAATAAGATTCGAATTAATTGCACTAGAAACAACTGTTTGATGTAGGTACATGCACAAAATGTGAATAAAGTTACTCGATTGGCGAAGAAAAAAAAAACAAGTTAATCACATGCACGTTATACGTGCTTGCCTACTATACTGACTAAATTGATTAATCATCAAATGGATCGTCCGAGGGTCATCCGATCACCATAATATATATATATCATGTATACATATTTTTTGTACGTTCGGTGTAATTTGTGCACGCATGCAGATATCTTTTTTTGTACTCGGCAGGTAGAGAGGGATTCAGTGTATACCTACTTATCCAAATGAAATAGAGATACTGAAACTCAATTAATTCTCAACACCACATGTCGCTTCATCAGCTATTTAGTTGATTTCCTTTTATTTTTTTTTATCCCCATTACACAATTCAGTTAAACAACGTAACCGAGTACAACAATAGTTGTAGTGATTACATTGTTGAACTTTTTAAACAACAGGAAGTAGAGGGGCGATTTTTTCTTACGGCTAATACGCTGTTAAAATTATTTTGATGGGAACAGTGAAAAGTTTTATATTTTTACTTAGTTATAACTTCGGTAGAAATAAGAATTATTAAAAGAAAAAAATCATAAATATACTGGGAAATTTTTTTCTTTAACGAAAACAAATCGCTTGGTTTTGAATTATATTATATTTGTAAATAAACTACATGTAATATCATGGAGGAAAAACATTACCACCCCTAACTTCCTAACGACTTATGACACAATGATTGCTTCCGACGGATTGTATTTACTTTAAAATACTAAATATGTTTGCTTCATATTACAAGCCACGTGAAATAAATAATGCATGATTAATAGCCACTACGATATTTTTTTTCGGTAATTATATTCTTGGTTTATTTTTTAAAAAATTGGTACATTTTTCCGTGTTTTTATTAAAGATAAACTAAAAATGATAAGTTTACATTCCATTCCATTCCATTTTAAATCTCAATAAGAAGGTGAAAAATCTTTTGAAAACAAATTACGAACTTGGCATTTTATTAATATGTAGAGAAAAAAAAATGAAAGGATAATATCTAAAGGAATACCACAAGAACCGTCGATAGATTCTCAATTCCAACATCGGTGTACTGCACGATCAAGTATTATGATGTTTTTCGATAGAGAAGAAAATTTATAAATGATTTCGGTACGTAACATAATATTATATTCTTTCAACATCCATACGTTTCGTTTATAAATGGTACGGGGTACGCGTGTAATACGCGTATAACAAGACTAAAAAAAAAATCCCGTTCGAGTTAAATATATTCGGTAAACATTTATGTTAATTTCGACTATGCAGCTTTTCTTTTTTTCTTTTTTTTGTTGTATATTCCGTTATATTATTATTCTTTCTTTTTTTCTCTTTCCTTACCTTTTTTTCGTTTTGTTTTTTTTTTTGGTTTTTTTATGTAGGAACATGAAAAATTATTATACCGGACGAGCGTACCATTAATTCATCGCATTATATACCTTGGTGAACACTTTTCGGCGGAGGGGTGTAATAGTTATTAATAAATATAAGGTTGCCGTGCAGCCGCCGCCGCCACCGCGGCCGCGCGCAATAAATTATCTCCGGTGGTCGGAAGCTGCAGGTCGTGGGAGCCCGAGTCAAAAGTCTATCAAACAGTCCGGGTGAATAGGCACGCGAACAACACTAACAATGTCTCGGTGCAAAACGTATAAACGTCTATGGGCGAGCGCGCGACTAATAAATACGCGCCGGGGAGAGAACGTCGTCGACCAAAAAAATTATTAATACACTATACTCGGTATTTCTAGGGAAAAATTTAAATCTTACTCTCCGGCGCTCTCGTCTCCCCGCCGCTATCCGGAAATCGTTTTCGCCCCGTCAGCTCGACGTTTTCCGCTCCACGGGGTGCACCGCGATCGGACGCGCGCGAGGCGAACCACGTGCAGGTACGCACCTACATGATACGGAGGCTACATTGTGACGGCTTTAGCTGCGAAACAAAAATGATCGAGCGCACGTGCACCGCCCCTCCCTCCCATCCACAACTAACGCCGATAATATAGGTACGAGGGCGTCTCCTCGAGATTAAAAAATAGGGGTGATTACGGGCAGTGACGTATTTAGGGGTGGCGAGAAGGGCCGAGCAGAAAATTTCAATAAGGCATCAAATTTTCATTTGAATGTAGTGATTGAAATTTGAAATTATATGTTACTGAGTTATGCCATGTGAATGTACGAGTCTGACGCTCGTACGGCGTCTAGTAGGTCCGTATCGAATAATTTTAAAGCTTATCTACTTGTATTTTTAATGTTGTCCGGTTCGTAACACTTCAGTCGAACGGTCATTTTGTGCGTTCAAAAGAGTGAAATCCTACTCGGTAAGGTCACTTAACGACAGTCACTCGAAACAATTTCGCCGTTGCAAACTTTTCCGTCCGAAAAATCTCATCTTTGAGTCAACATCTATATCTGTACGTTTCTTCCGTTCGATTAAATAGTTTGTTATGTTAAATATTTGAGCATGCTTTATTTATAATTTTATTTAAACATCTTGTTATTTTTTATATCAATATCTTTGTAATAACCAGGGCTCGTGAGTTCATGCATTTGCATATCAATCTTGCTAAGTCGTATTTAATGCTAGGTGACATAGAAATCCATTAAGTAGTTAAGTATGTGAGATTTTATGTTGCATATTTTTGCATATTTAGAGGTTTTTTTAACTATTTGGCATATTTATGCATTTTTCTATTTTATTGTGCATATTTTTACCGAAATTTGATCAAAATGCAATAATTTATATTTTTACACAGTATAAAAAATATGGGAGTTTTCCCAACGTCAAATTATTAAAAATAAAACGTATAGAGCAGATAAAGCGAATACAAACGTACATATACGAACGTATAGGTACGTAGCCCGCATTATGATATGAATGGAGATTTTTTTGATATTCCAAAATTTACTTATAGTATTTTTATTTTTTAATCTACATATTTTTGATACATATTTTTAGATTTTTAGTGCATATAAATGCATATTTCAATGCATATTTTCCCAGCTTTTAGTGCATAAGTGCATACTTATTTAGGCATTTTTTAGAGCATGAACTCACGAGCCCTGGTAATAACCATAAAAAAATGCTATCAAAAATATATAAGCTTTGGGGGCAACAGATTCAATGTACCCTGGGTATCAAGTCTCTAAATACGCTAACGGTTACAGAGCATAAATGTGTACATTTTAGTTAAAAATTTTAAAAAAACCAACCATATTATATTTCCAATACATAACTATAATGCAACGCGTCGGAATTATACTAAAATTGTACACGCTCATTAGTATACATTATATATATACTAATGTAATTCGATAACAATCGCCATATTATGTTTGGTACGTTTTCGCTACGGATACAATCGATGGTTTTTTTCTGGCCGTTTTTGCATTACCACAGAGCGGCTGACACAGTAGATAAAACATGATTTAAGTCGATAAGCATAACCATAATAATAGGCAAAAACATATCCATGATCCGATGTTTATTTCTATGAAACAGAAAACATTTTAATTTGTCACCGTTACCCTCCGCCGGTCGTTGACACACACACGCATATTTTTTACAATATAATTCACAGTCACATTGTTCAAATAATAATGAGTTTATCGTATTCCAGAATAAATACCATCTATGTATAATACGTGCTATATTGCATCCGTGTTATATTGTTCATTTTTTTTTTCCGAATACTGATGACTATAGTTTTTTCCAGAAAATATCAGGTCCGGGGAACGCGGCCATTATGACCCCCCTCACTCAAAACCGATACTGATTGGTACCCTGTGTACGTCATTATGTTTCGTCCGTACTCACTGACCATCGGAGAAAGGATCGTCTCCACCACCTCTCCTCCTCACACCTGTCACGGTCGTCACAGCGGTTACTCGCAGGACCGTCTGTCTCTCCTCGTTATCCTTACGGTCCCGACACGTCCGATCGACCGGTAATATTATATGTACAGTGCATTAGCGAATTGTGTTCATCTCGACATTTTCGGTCGCCGCCTCCGCGCGAATTATTGCCACTGTCGTTTTATTGTTTGAACGTAAAATGTAATTCGCTCATCATTACACCTTGTTCACCCAATCGTCCACGTTATAGAGTACGGTTTACGCAGCGATTTCTGCAGATCAGGAAAGAGTGTAGGGGTCGTTTGCAGAAATCAGCAACGGTTATTTACGTTCAGTGTCCGCTTAGAAACTCGGCAGCGAATCCATCGGGGGAAAACAAATAATTACTCTGCTGGTGTATAATGCCTGCAAATACGTGCTTATAGAATAAACTACAATCGCTGTCCTTCTTAGTCGACGAAATTATTTCGCGTATACAATCATCGGACCATCGAAACATTTCTGGCATGGATCGTTATCAGAGCAACACCACCTGTTATTAAGAAACTTAAAAATTTCATATTATTCACAAAATGCGACCGTTTACAGTACAAAATAATACAGCGATAAAGCGATTATGATTATATAATGATAAGTGTATACAATGATTGTGGTATTAAAATTACCGTGTACACGCGTTTAACACGAAACGGTGTGTTTCCGTATAAACGTGTAACAAAATACGTATTTATGACCAGTAAAAATAACGCCTAATCCTCAACATATAATCGCATTGCATCATGTACATCATGCGAGTCGGAGCTTGGGCATGAAAGATAATATGCTTTCTTCTGTTTCATAAAGTATACATACGAGTATATGTGGTCTCTATGCTCTCTCAGTCCCTATCCATCTACTATCTCGTTCATAACAAAAGTTCTTTTTTGTAGGCTAACACAACAACCCATTGTTTTGAAAGCAATGCCTCACCCTCGGGATAGGGGTTGAGTGAGCCAACATATAGTTAAGTGGACAACGTCCTAAAAGAAAAGAAACCCCGCAGCCAATGGGGTTAATTTTGACTCTTAAGCTGTAACGTATTCGAGCAGAATTTAAAAGTCAGTTAGTGAAGAATGTAATTAGGTGTATATATATATATATATATATATATATATATATATATATATAAGCCATTTACAGACATGGCGATTGCTGGATTAAAGAAAAGAAATAAACGCAGAAAAAGTTATCGCCTTGTTTTAATTGTGTTCGTTAGTCTACAGCTAATGTTCTGTATTTTAAAGATAATAATAATACATAATAAAATGACATGGAACACGAAAACAACATGTTTGTACATATCATCATATTGTATAAGTCGAAATTGTGTTTTAGTTTAGTATTATGGAAATTATATTTGTATGAAACAATTGTTAAGTGTAATTTTATTTATTGATAGCATTTACTAATATTCTTGTTCCGCAATACCCAACTTGACGTTTACGATAAAACGTATAATGCATTCATACATGTAACTGTCAAGAATCTGTTTAGAAAAACAGCAGGCAGTTCGAAGAACAGAAATAAGTATGATATATTTGTATTAGTTATGCGTATTAATCTATATTCATGTATTTAGGTTTAAATCGATATTAAACAATATTTATGGCATAAATATTTATGAGGGAATTCGTATATCTGTACAACAATTTACATTTTTAATGAAACTGTCCAGAAAGATGTATCGATGAAAAGAACCGCATAAAACTTACATCGTTTTTTATTATCTTCCTCGGACTTTCAAAGCTGCGGCGCGGCGGGATGAAAAAAAACTTAAAATAACCGTCAAAGTTTAATATCACCATAGCACCTTTACTAACTCGTCACAGCTCACATTTACTGTGGACTATTATACGTTTTCATTCGAATCCAACGGAATCTTAGAGTTAATACTACTTGAATAGAACTAATTTATTTTCTCACACACAAACTGTAATCTTTCTAAACATCACTATCAAATGTCAACGATTCCTTGTTTCAAAACATAATTTTTATCGTACCATTTTTGACGTGCAATAATTTTTAATCGTTTTATATAGATGCATTTGTAATTATCGTGTTTATTTACGTATAAAACCAAAATAGTATCCGTATGATGTATATACTTCAAATATAAAACTTTTTTGTACTTTCAACAGTATTTTTCAATGGCTTATAGAACCTATATTGTTATTAGCTTTTATAATTTATTCTCAAAACATTAAGTCGGCTATTATACTTTGGAATTCTGTTGGATCTCCCATTAAGCTAATTATAATATGTAAGTGACGTAAATTGAGTGTCAACTATCCCAGATTTAGGCAAAAAAAAACTAGGTTGATTTTATGCAAAAACTACAACGTAACTGTGATCAATACTGTCTCTTTTTGGTTCACTTTCATTTATCGTAACTTGTAAGTTTATATAATACGCATTCGTATACCATACATAAAGATTAAAGTGATTTTATTTTGCTGTAAAAACTCGATTAGACGGCAATATTCTTAAATATGTTTCATTGAAATTTGAAGTAACCTTTTGTAAATAAAATAAAATTCCGGATATAAAACTACGAAAAGCATTAATATAATAAGCATTTACATAATAAATGACATAATGAAACCAGCCTGAAATTCTCATTGTGTGATTTAAAGTTTTAATATGGTACGCGTTATAATTTATTCGGACTCCTCAAAGTTTTTTGTGTATTATACGTATATTACAGTAAATAATAATTATATTTCAGCTTCTTGAAATATCCTTTTATAAATGTATACAAATTATGTTTTACATTTCAATAGATTTTTTAGATTATTAATATATAGTATTGTGAGTACATAAGTTCAAAAAAAATTACAATGAGTAATTGTTGAGGCTAATTGTATAATATAACTAAGTCAAAAAAAAATAAAGCTAACTTCTCTTTCGTACGGTAAAATGTCTCGTCCAATTAATTTGTTCAATTATTTACATAAAATGTGACCTGGACAACTTTGCATAACAAACGGCTATACACTGGAATTAATTAACAAGACATGCAAGCACTTTAAGCTCCTTATTAAAAAGTAAAATGTTAAACTAATAAAAACCAATTATTTTATATGGTACACGAAGGACGGTAACTGTAAGTGAAAATCAGAATTGTATACAATATTATAACGTTATTGTAGTTTTTAGATTACAATTGTTCGTGTACAGCTTGAGTGGGTTAGCCGAGTGCCACATTCCCAGATGCGCATTCAACAGTACACGACAAAATATGTTGATTTTACACCGAATTTGAAGAGTCAACTATCTGGAATACAACAAAATAATAAAAGTAAATTATTTACTGTTGCAGTTTGTTTAAATAAATTAAACATAGATTAGAATCTGTAAGAATTTTTCATATGAAAATAGTTTGTTTAAAATGTTTGGATAATATCGGTTTTCAGTGTTGTATAAAATAAGAATTCTTTTGAGTGGAAAGTTGTAATACAGAAAACTATCCTTTATTGCAATCAATAAAAATTTAAAAAAATAAAATTAAAAGCTATTCGGCACGATACCATAAAAACGATAAAATATTTATGTTATCTTTCTTTACTTTTTCCTGTTATTTACCTTTTGGCATACTAGTCGAATACGTAACTGACTAATAATCGTCCAATAAAAAAAATATTTAAGCAACATTAAAAAAAAAACTAGCTGTCCGTTTTAAATCTTAGTAAAAAAATAAAATTGTACGATTAATTGTTGATTTTTTTATTAAAGTTTCGAGTTTGTTTAGTATGTACCAGCAATATTATAAGAATTCTAAAAGCGAATAAATATGAATATAAATATAACAATTTGTAATATTGCATTTATCAAACGTTAATTTAGATTTTAGATGGTATCTGGCCTCTTAATAAATATGGCATTGCATTGTACAAAAGTTGAAACCAACATTTTAAAATAGTAATAATAGAACCAATAATTAGTTAATAAACGAATTAAACACTATAAACATTTTTCAACATCAAACATTGCAGAATATCGATTGCCAAATAAAAACGTGAACATAATTTTAAATCTCAAATGTGTACGAAACGCATCGATATACAACCCAAACATCTGAACAGTACCCGCAAGTGTTTGTATCATATTTATCCTTAAATATTGTTTTCAATTATCTCGAGAAGTACAAGATTGTTACATATTATTTCACGTGACTAGATAAATTATGTCGGCGTGGTTGTGCGCGATTATTCTCAATATTTCAAAAAAACGCAGAGGTTTTCTGAACAAATTATTATTTACAACCGCTTCGTCCTTTATGCCGGTTGAAAGAATAACGCACGTACAGCAGTATTTGGCGTACCGTTTCGGCCGAAAAAAACACGTGATGTTGCCAATCAAATATAACACTGTATAGCTACTGGGTTTCATAACCAGTGGCCCAAGGACCTTTAATTGAACCGTGTGGTCACTCGAGGGTCCGTGAAATGGTTCTCAAATTAGTATTCAACATCAAGAAAATGATATTTTACAAATAATAAAACTTAGCTACGTACAAACCATCTGAAATGTTTATTAGTATCCTAATGAGAGTTTTAGATAATGATATTATTAAAATTTAAAGTAAACATAAAAATATTAAAATAAAAACGAAAATCCAAGGTTTGCATTTTATAAGGGGTGAGAGGTGGAGAGTCCGAGGCTATACTTAATGTCTTAAAGGGGTCCGCGACTCAAAAAAGTTAAGAACCATTACTGTTGTACAAGATAGACCCAAATAAAGTAGTGCTTGAGGGGATTTTCCCTCCCTACAAATACGAATATTTTCAAGTCATCATTAATTGTTTAAATGTAGTTATTATAACTATCATGGTATCCAATCAACTCTGCTACCTGTTTAAGATCATTTTCCACTGAGGGAAAATTAAACATATGGATGAGATCAACAACGTTGCAAGAACAATTTAGTTGTTCCTAGGGTTGATTGATATTTAATATTTAAAATAATGTTGATATCAACACGCGTTATATCATCATAAAATAATTTTGCCAATTCCAACGAAGATCAATTTGATATTCTATTTACATTTATTGATTAATAATGAATAATATATGTTAAATAATTATAGTATATTGCGTATTAAAGTTGCAAACAAATATTATTTGTCAACAGTGGTAATATTTCGTTTTGATGGCGGTAGTGGTGCGGGGAATACTTTTGTCAAGAGATAAAAAGGCTTGATCTCTCGTCAATGAGAAATTCCCTGTTCACGCCTATGCTAGTGCATTGGTTCCACTAAAACCTAGAAGAACAATAATTTTAATAATTACAGATTACTGACAAAACAAAGCGAGTATATATATGCCTTTTTTTCGTTCCAAAGTTTCCGTCGCATCGGTGCCACACGGTCGTCTCCCGACAGTGTTGTGTGTCGCAGGCGATGCCGGTCGTTAACAATTTTCGCCCCCTCCATCCCCCGTTCACGCGTGTTATGCATACCGCATGAACCCCGGCCGTTACCGGAACTAAAACATATTATCAAAATGTGACATTACGTTTGCAATTATTCGTTGTTAGCGCGTGCAGTAAAATGTGTGAAACTCGTTCCGGTCAAACCCCCTCCCCCCTCCCCCGGTCACGAATCGTAACACCACCATAAAGCTGTACATTTTCAGCCTTTCCGCGCGCACCCTTTATCGACACGCTGGCCGAAAAACGTATACGATTACGCAATTGTTTATTTTTATTTTTTTCATAGTGTTATTTTTTTCCCGGTCGTCATATTAAAACCACATACCGCCGCGTCGAACACCACAGTTTATTACGTAACAGCAGAAAATGTAAATATAAAAAAATTAAATAAACACCGGTGGCCTTAGGACGTGTAACTTTGATACGAGTGTATAGTCACGAACTTACGATACTTAGAAAGCACCGCGTGAAAAAAAAGTGTCCGTTTAGCCACCGTGAGAACGTTAGGAATTTCTGATCAAATTTATTCGCAGAGGAAAAATAAATAGGTGATACTGTTAAACTTAGACCATCCGTTTGGATTTTTTCGCATTTATAAGCTTAGTCTTGCACAGATTAGAAGTAATTGTGTATGATCTGAAAAATATAATACACCTACGTGTACGCTTTTGACTTTTGTATACGCACAAGAATTTCTTTTGAAAACTGATTTGCTCTACTGAGATAACAAATAACGTGTTAACGGCTAACCGTGTTCCAAACGGACGAACGATATTTATGATAAAAAACTATTGAAAAACTTTTTTAATTTGACATTAGGTATCTTTGCAAAAACAAACGGATGAAGGTTGTTATTCATTTGGAACTCATGGATCAATAAAACTGCCAAATGTAATAATGACACGAAATTAAATCATTTTAGTGCATTGTTATGCAAACATTGTCGCAACCTAGTCGGCGTATTATTACTGCATTATATTTGTAGCCGACTGCCAATATAGCTATAACTCTTACAATAATAATTTAAATTCAAAAACCAGGAACTCGATTCGCTCGAGAAATATTGTTTATACGATTTGTTGTGTTGTTCGGGCGACATAATTATTTACATTGGTACATATATATAATACCGATTTCTTATTTTCCAACTGAAATTTAAACTTATTTATTATTAAAAATCCTCGTCTTCGTTAGTTAGCTAGTAAGTCGAGTAACCGTGAAAATGAGATAATGCATTCAATAGTATCTAATCTTTGTGGGTTTACATGCCTTTAATGTATATTATCTCATTTTCACGGTGCCTCAACTCACTAACTTATTCACAAAGGAATCGCATTGAATATTATATACAGTTTTAATTCATAAGTTTGTCATGTGCGAAATACAAATTAACTCGTTCAAATTACGTTTTAATAATAGTACAACATATCTCTATGTTTTATTACTCAAAGAGTACAGCAACGTAGATAAGTCGCTAATTTGTGTTTATAGTCATCAACTTTACCTACGTTGTCGCCGCCGCAATGAGCGTCAACGCTAAACAAGATAATTATAGTAATTCCAAATAATTATGTAATTTCGTTTCAACATTAATTTTAAAAGGATTTATTGACATTTTTTATTTCAAAACAATTATTTTTTTTCTCACATAAGCACCGTGATAACGGGTTTACAATACATACTGTAGTATACGTAAGTCACTCCACTGACAAATAGTCTTAGTGACTGTAAGCTTACGCAAACACTTTATTGCCTTGGTATATTAAATGTATAGTGTAGGACGTCCTGTTTTTTTTACGTCTTCGGAGAATTATTCTGGGACCGAGGACGAGCTGAAGTGTATCGGGTTATGTTGGGATATCATTGTGAATTAAGTTTTAGAATTTTTTGCTGTTTTCATAATTTTATCAACACAATAATGAATATATAATACGTCTTGTGTATTTAGTTGACCGAATTGAGAACAAACAAAACAAATGTTTTGCCGCTGCTGCGCCTCGGAGAGTTTGTGGTTGAATATAAATCATGGAATTCAGGCATGGGTTGAATGGATCGGATTTTCCGGATACTCGGTGAATCAAACACCAAATTTTGTTCCTATGTAGAATACGTGGCGTTATGGAAATCAGGACTTTGTAAAGGATCAGTTTGAATTTTAGATTTATATTGGATCTTAAGAGTATGTGAAGTCTGGATTTTAATAATGTATTTATGTATTCAGAAACAGTTATTGTACGGAGTAGGCACTCTGCACGAACACAAGTTGTAATAATTGAAATATTCGGAATTTCAAAACTATAATATGTACATGCTTAATATGTTAATATGATAACTCGAGTGTTTAATAACATCGGCCGTACGAACTAAAAACAGCATGTTCAAAATTCCCCCCCCCCCCGATTTCCGAAGAGCTCTTTACCAGGCTAAAGATTTTATGAATATAGTATTCCGATGTATGTATATGTAATTAGCCAGCGATCGATGTACAATACTCGTGTATATGGTAATTGGTATGGTGAACTCAAGACTAAAAATAATCGTGATTTCGAAACTCCTCGAAGGTGGTAATTAAATGGTTTTGTTACGGCTGCCTAATAAATCTGGTATTAATCTTGCGATGAAAAAGTTCCTCTCATCCACTACGTCGCACCCGTAGTTCCGTTCCTAAGACGGCCATGAGTTCATTAAGCCGCTAAACTTTTAGACTTTTATCAATAGAGAAAAAATAAATACTTTTACTTGAAAAATAAAGTTTTTTGATTTATCGACCATTGTTTTTACGCCCAATTATTAGAGCCGGAAGTTGTGCGCGACAATATTTTCCCGACCGGGGGGAGGCGACACCCGCGACTGATGGGAACTCGAGCGAAGTACACACTATATAATATAAAGAGCGCCGTACAATAAGGACGAAAATGAAAGCGCAGTGAAAACGATTCACTTCGCTCGCGAATCACTCTGTTTACTGGTTGCCGTACACACCGCGGTGGGTCCGTTGCTTCGACAGACGGCCGCTCCTTCGAAGCCCGCGACAGGTACCATAACTCCATGCAAAACGTCCAATGATCCCTTTCGCGTCCCGCGTGACAAGGACCGCTCGTCTATGACGACATGATGTATTGTCACGGACTCGGAGGTGGTCGCTCGCTATAATTCGATCGGTGGTGTTTTAATGCGGTCACCGGCTAGTCTTACGGACCCGTGTCTTACGAACGAGCGCCCCAAGATAAACCACCCGAGGGAAATTATCGTCAATTAATTTACATCCATCGAGGGAAAACAACATTTTAACGTACGAATAAATATTATTCTATAGCGAACCAATGACGCTGTTGTCGTCCGAGAGACCAGATGGATATATGTTTCATATTTCCGAGTATCGAATGCATAAGATTTATTTAAGTTATTAAGGTTACACGAAAATGTAGGACACTGTTTAATTTTAGCGCCAACAGAGCAAACGCGTAAAGCGTACCATCAGGCTATGGCCAACTAGGGCGGCAAGTATGGTATAAACCGATTTTACGGTTTATCGACCGGTTGTACGCGGCGAAAAGCTCTCAAGGAGATGAGGCGGCGGTGAAAGGATGGTGTTGTTGCGCAACGCGCTTTGTTTTGATCTTAAGAATTGTTTACTGTAATGACGATGGACGATCTCTAAAGCCGACCGGAACTCGTCAAGTGGCACGTTCAACGTAGTGCAATTTACACGTTATCAATATGCGGCAGTTTCGATCCAAACGGCTTTTAGTCGAATAAAATATTGTTGCGCGGAAAAGAATAAGAAAACGGATAAGAAGAAAAATTGCCACGATGGTAATCACCCAATCACCCGCGCGGCATAATTAATAACACTGTTGATAAGACGTCTTACATAAGAGACCGCGTAAAATTAGTGTGGCACGATAAATCACAAGCCTTATATTACTGCAGTTGTCAATTCCCTCACATCCGCCCACCTATCCACTTGCCAAACGATGTACACACACGCAACCCACATGCGCATACACATATACTTAAAGTCTTCAGCAAAGCTGTATTTATTCGTTTCCTTTCTACGCACGGCGTATTTTTTTCCCCCCATCGAGAGAGAGGGTTGTTTTCCACTCTTCTTAATATTTAATATTGACGCTCGGTTATTTTGATCGATCTACTCTTACCTAAGAAACGGCGTGATAAATTATCACTTCCTCCTCGTGCTGCATCACCACCGACAGTTTTATGCTGGCTATAAGCTGCTGACGTACTTACATATTTTTTTTTTTTATTATTATCTTTTTTTTTTTTTTACTTATTTCTCAACTTGGTTCGTGCGTAGAATAATGGATTAGGAGATAAATCTGTGCGAATGTGTAGAGACCAATTCCCTGTAGGGCGGGTGGGTCCACGCAAAAGCGATGTGATTATTATTATTACATTAACGAGTTTTATTGCCCTTAACACGATGGATCACGTAGGTACTTATGGTTTATCGGGCACATGAAGAGGACAATCAATCAAATTACCTTTTTGCCATTACGTTTAATATGGACGAAAACACAAAACATATACAACGCATTTGTTTTTTTCGCCCTTTCTCGATTGCTGAAAAGTTTTGGTCCCAAAGGACGAGAAAATTAAAACAACGCGCGTGTCAAAATTGTTTACGAACCTAATGACAAACTGTGGCGACTTGAGTAATTCAATATAACATAAAAGGATAGGTATAGCCATTATCCAGCCACAGACTAGAGGCTTTTTCACAGTGTCTTAACAGGTAGCCGATCCCTCAAACGGAAAACTTCTTGCGCCAAAGTTCTATTCACAAAGGGCTCGAAAGGGTTGATCAATGTGTTTTGTACGTTTCTACTATTATTACTTCTATTTTTTTTGTAATCCATTGACGATGTACATTTTTTTACCGGTGGTACAAAAGTAAGACCCCCATAATGGATTAAATTGCACTCAGACATTGAAACCGTCTTGGTAGACAATCACTAAAACTTTATAGGTAATGGTAGTACGTCAAGAGTTCTCGTTTTTTTTATTTTTTTTTTTACGCTACACCGCGCGTAGATCTTACGCTCCGGAAATGATATTTCCGCATATTTCCAGTTAATCGCTTTACATCTTCCAATCCGAATTTTGAATACCTTTTAATCTGTGAATAATAATTAGGTACTGTACTACCGAGGTTATACCGTGTAAAAATTGTAATCCGTTTACTCATTCTGTTGACTAAACGCTGTTGATAAAACGTTCAAAATAAATTTATTATTTCCTTTTGATGATAATTTACGTACCCGAAAAAATTACATTATACATATTACTATGATGTCGATAAACTGGTCAAAATCGCAGAAATAGTATGGTAAATAACGTCAAACCATGTGACGTTTGCCGTGTGCGTTTCTTCGGGTCCTAGGCTCGCTACAACTGCAGAGTACAGCCGTATGTATTTCAAAAATACATTTATATAATATACAGTATACACCGTCTAATTTAAGGAGAAGATGATTTCACGCGAAATAAGCTCTTGTTTGGTTAATGTTTGCGCTTTGGGGTGATTTTAGGAAGAAACGGAATGCGTTTATTATGTACACAATATACAAACATCTGGCACTTTCTCCCATTGTCAAGAGATTTCAAATGGGTTTTCATCGTGCATTATTTGTTCAAAACTTTGTCTTAACTCATTATTTCCGTTTCAATGTGGATAGAGTTACGTTTTCATTTATACCGCCTCGTACTTGCAAGTGTTTCCGTGGTGCAGTATACGTACGATGGGATTAGGTTTCGGTAATTTTACTATTGCTGCAAAATTTCCGATTTTTCCAATGACGCCACAACGTCATCGTTTGGATTACAAACGAAAAACACGCATCGCGTTCGGAACAATCGGAACTGAACTATAATTACAGGTGTTGCAGTGCGTGCGTTGTTTTAATTTTTCAATCTAGTAGACATAATTATAAAAAAACGTGTCGTACGAACCGCGTTCGAAACGTGCATTAAAACGTAATCGCGGGGTTGCGCGTGGATTCGATTGAAGTTCAAAGTTGAAATAACGGGTACCCGTACGCTAATTATGTACGGCGAGTGAAAAAAACGTATTACGTACATGGGGACGAAATAAATTTGTATTTTCGATTTATTGAAAAAGAAAAGCCCGTTCACCGTGGTGCCCCAGTCGTTAACGGCCGATGTGTTCATTATTACGCCGACGAACTGACTATGACGTGGTGTCAAATTATTATATTACAATAATCATTGCTGAAACACCAAATATTATTGAAATTAAATAACATTCTCTGAAATCAAAAAAACTATTGCAACACGCACTTACGTTACTTGGCAAAAACGTCGGTTGCAAAAAACTACAATATTGAGTGAAACGAAACAATAAGTAAGTAGAGAATCATACGAACTCAAACTTCCAGAAAAACAGTCGCGATAATCAACGGATTCTGACGTAATGGACAACAAAGAAGCAACGATTCGCAGTGCACGTAATGAGACACTTACAGTTGAACACACATAATTACGGATATTCTACAACGCAAGAATAAAACTCAACGTTCCACCAAACATATACGAAACCATATTGGACCTATACGATAACCGACGACTTTGACCAGGATACTGATTTAACAAAGCATTAAAATATATATATACGTACAGTAAAAATGTTAATTCATGCACTACGTTGTAAAAATCGTAATATTTGAATGTAAACTTTAAGAAATGTGCAACCGAAGTTTGATAAAGATTAATAAAAATAATAATAATAATAATAATCGTTTGCAACATGATGTTTTAAAAGATAAAAATAATTACACTGGAGGACTCGTTGCCCGGTGAACTCGTTTCGGGCCTCTCGGAAATTGAGTGTAATTAATTGTCGCCAACGTGAAATATCGTATAAAAACGTTCGGTTTCTATAATATTATGGGCACCGAGAACAAACGCAATGATTGATTGCCGTGCGCACGACACCGCGTGCGGTGACCGGCAGTTTTGTTTTCACCTAAATCCGTGTTGCGGTGCCGCGTGTCAACAACCCGCAGAGGTATGAAAAAAAAAATTAAAATCCAATACTAGACCAGGTGGTGGCGGTGGCGGTGGTGGTGGTGTGACACCGAGACCGCTGCGACGTTTCTCTGCAGTGCAGTTGTGATGCATTTAAATTTCAAATTCATTTGAACCGGGTCCCGGTGCATTGGGTGTAGCTGCAGTTTGCGCGAAAAACCGATCACCGCGTTATATTATGCTCGTGCACACAGAACCGTAACACGTTTTAATGGGATCTCCTTTCCCTCGATCGTCGCTGCTTATAATTTTTCATTCCTGCGATCGCAGTTGAACAACAGAAATAGCAACACTAACAACAATAATAATAATAGTTCTATTGCACTGCAGTCTCCGTGTACATAACGTCCGATCGTAAATGGACGATTTATCGAACGACTTTAGACGGGAGGTATGACTTGTTCGTCGTTGTGCTAGACGATAGTTTATTCATCTGTGACGTTAAGTAGGTACTAAAACTGCGCACTCGTGTGCCCCGGAACAGTATTTCCGGACGAGAAAAAATAACTATTAGCGAGTAAAATAAAGGTCAGGTACACTTGGTATGCTGCTGTTTCTTTTGATCCGCTGGGGTTTCGCTCCATTTTTGGTTCAAACGTTGATTTAGTTTTTGATTTTTACGACAAGTAATATACTACTGCGGGTACACTGCGTACTACAGTGTTCGAATTCCTATTCCTGTTCCATTTTCAAAACTGTCGTTATACTACCGCGGAAATAGATTTTATTTGCCACGCGAACCTTGTCTTTATTGCACACCACGTGCGATATTATAATACGATGCAATATCACTTGTTCTAAAGAGTATTTTTCCGATTTTCGATTGTTTGCTTTTAATTAATTCTCCCCTAAAGAGATTTGAAATAAACAAACTCTCGCCTGCAAGCTATCAGCTGTAATGTTATTTCGTTCTACTTGTTGTTCACCCGAGGGTGAGCGAATTAAAATTTAAAACTTTTTTTTGCTATTCATTATATTTTCGAGGTTCAAGTTTCAGATCACACGGCATTAAATTAATTATTGTTCGATTGCTCTTTTTAATTTTAAATATTGCTACGTTCCGTTAACAAACAATACATATAGTTCATCGTTTTACCAATATTTGTGAGAAAATAATTGAACAATAACAATTATAAAATAATACCGATAAATCATCAAACTTAAATGTGTACAAACAAATTAGTTTTATACGACGCAGCTAACCCTCGAAAGGGATACTATACAGTAAACTAGAATCACCTAAATCTATTAGACTATGATAGTTTCATCTATGAATTATTTCTTTAGGAGTACGAACTAGTAAGTTTTATACTTATAAGCGTCTCAAATAAAAGCATAATCATTTATTAATTAGGTCAATTTCCCACAGCTCAGCGTTATGCGTTAATATTATGTAAATAACTTGATAAAATAGTTTAGATTATTCCATAAGTAAACAAAATCACAACGTTATATAATGGTTTTTGAGCAATAGATAATATTATAACAAACTGTACTCGTATAGTATGCTCGGCTATTGAACCGATGACTACTGATAAAATATTTTCATATTACATTTTATTAACATCATCAACAGTTGCTCTCGAAATATTGCTGTTGTGGAAATATTAATTTAGTCCATTGTACGTACGACAACACTGTGTTTAAATTAAGAAACTTAATTTTTATTTCACGCTGAAAACTAAATATATTTAGTAGAGTTAAGTTTCTCATTCAACCCTACTATGTTTATTGTTTATACTTAAAATGCTTGTATAACAGTCCGTATCGCGTTGCAACATTGATTTAAATTCTTTAAAGTTTATATAAATAATTTTAATTTCGATGGAAGAATAGGCTAATTAAAATCTATTGAGTTCATTTGGATTTTCCTAGAATTAATTTTCAACGAACTTTTAATAAAATTACTGTATATTATATCTTCTTTTCTTCGTATACACATACACACACACACACACACACACACGCACACGCACAACTCTTATACACGAGAGAGCGAACCCGGGCGTTTCCGATAAATGACATTTGTCCGTATTACCGTATATTATACAATATCAATAACGATTCATTGAACAAACTCTAAGGACATCACTGGATTCCATATAAATCATTTTACGTAAGAATTTATATCATCCCGAGTTTAACCGCAGGGCATCCTATTAACTGGAGAAAATCGCCTAGAAAATGACCAAAAAAAACTCATAACCTCCATTACAAAATGTCTATAAATCGTTTCGACCAGAGCTGTGCCGCTGTTGTTGTTTTCGTTGTTGTTTATGCTGCTGCTACTGTGGATATTACGACATTTTTTAATCTGTTCCATAAAAAATAAACAGAAAAAATAAAATAAAACGATAAATTTTCATTCCTTCTCAAAACTGTACACCGAAGAATACCTAAAACGATAGAATATTTTGCATTCTCTGACCTAAATATCTGTGTTCTGTCATATTGTCTTATTACGAAAGACATTATGTCTGGTAAAATTAAGATTATTTATCAAATTAAATTTAAATTAAAAAATATATGCATACACAAATATTAAATTACATATAATTATTACAAACACATAGCGTTTAGCTGAAAAACCACGTACCATGTTCACGCATATACTATGGCTTTATCAAAACAGTACAGATCTATATATCTAATGTTTGATTGTATATTTTGATAATCTCGTAACAAAATAGTTTCGCTATTTTACTATCTAAAAAAAAAATATAAATATTAATGTAATTTTCATACTTGTAGTAATTATAAATAAAAAAATAAAATAAAATAGGAACCGCAATGTTTATTTATTTTATGACATTATATATAATATGTGTATAGAACTGGAATGATTATGCTAATCAATTGTTTTACCAAAGGGTTAATTATAAGTTTATAAAACAACAGTATAGGAATCGGCTTTGAACATGACAAATTTATATCCAAAACTTTATAACAACATAACTTATATAGGCACTGTTATGTTGTGTTTTAATTTTAGTTTAAGTACAAGTTATATACATACATGTAGACTATAGTTATTTGGATATTTTCCAAATTGGTTGACAAATCATTTTCGGGCGATATCATGGTTTTCATAAAGATAACTAAATATGTTAGAACAATAAATAAAAATTAACTGCATTATTCCAATTTTTTTTTTTTCATGGATTTTCAATGAACCAATTGTGATAGATTAGTTGTGTTTACTTGTAACCGAAAAACATTTCGAAATAATTATGTTATAAGTTACATCAATGTTTCTTTTTTTTATGAATTATAAGAACTTAGAAATCCTTTCTATAGAAAATCAACAAAAGTTTTAAATTACATTTCACTTGTTATATACGTCCCATTCCATGACCTTTGTCAATAGAAATAGAAATTAAGTATTATTTTTCTTCGAGAATGAAAATCAAAAAAAAAAAAATTACTGTTTGTTTTGTTTTTATTTCGAATCAATGTGGTGCGTTTTAAACTTTACATGGATAATAAAAAAGTGTACCATGTTATTAAAAGTTATTTACGATTTGAACGTAACATAAAACCATAAATTACTTATAAAACCAAACTTTTAAAATTCACCGAGTCACACAAGTGACGTAGCAGTAGTCGTGATTTTGGGACAAACGCTATTGTTTACAGTTTTAACTTAATTTTTTTCAGAGAAAAGCATAACCAAAGTCAAAAGTTGATAATTCGAAATATTTCGAGGGGCGCTCGTTTTGCAGTGATGTGAGCTGCGTGCAATGTTTTTACACGTACGTCGTTGAATTTTCCGAAAGACGACAACGAGCCTAGGCGTGCGCAGACTTCGATTTCCGGTCGAGCCTGAAACATTATTAACACCCCCAATACTTGGACTTTAACCCTAGTTACGTCCCCTCCCTTTAACTTAATGCACACCGTGTTCAGTTGAAAGCGGTTTATTATGAACGAATATGGGTTTTTCGGGCATAGCTGTGTTATAATTTTCATAAAAAATACGTGTTATCATGATATAAACCGATAAGTAATTTTATTCGTTTGTTTTGCTCAAAGTTTTTGTTAGTCAAGTTTGTTCACGATCATAATCATGTTTTTTTTTTTTTGAAATCTCATTTACTGTGCTCGCGAGGGGTGAGTGAAAATATTTTTCTAATCTCATCGCGCTATGACGACGAAAAACAATTACCAAGATCTCCTCGAAGACAATAATAACCATACGATTTGCGGTATGATAAGACGTGTCTAACCGCTGATGTGGCTAAAAAATGTAAGTTCGAGACCAGGGCTGACCGTACGCCCTTTGGGCACGTGCGACGACGGGGATGTTTCCGTAATGTTTAAAACAGCCCCTGTAGAAACGAGATATTTTATAAAGGGTTCTTCGAATTCGTTAGCCATCTCCATTCTCATCGGAACGTCAACAATTATTATGATGTGCGCGCCGTGCAGCAGCGATTACCGAAGACTGCAAACCAATGCGGCTCGCTGCGTCGTTAAGGGGTAAACCGTTTTCGCCTGAATGCAACGGCTGGTGGGGGGTTAAAAGGGGAAACACGCGGACGGACCCTATACTAACCGCAATAGGTGAGTTGATTCCCGAGACCTTTATCATGTATTAGTTGATTCCCGGGTCATTAAGAGGTACGTACGAGTTGATTCCCGGGTCATTAGATATTTTATTCAATATTTAGTAAAATATACAGCCTATAATAATATAACACCACGAGGAAGTTGGCTGACAAGTTTCTCAAAAATGTTGTTTTTTTTAGTTTTTTCATATTTTGAATATCATTCAATTTTTATTTATTAATTATTTATTGAATTATATTATATTTATTATTATTAAAAACATTTAGTAGTAATTAGGTAAACAATTATTATTAAAAACATTTAGTAGTAATTAGGTAAAAAATTATTATTAAAAACATTTAGTAGTAACTAGGTAAAAAAATATAAAAAAATTTAGTAATTTGGTAAAAATTTGTAACACATTGTTTTTATAAATTGGTATCTGGTAATGAGATTACCAGTATACTGTGACATCTCTTCTCTTAAAAAAATTTGTTTTTCTTGTTGTTTTTTAGATTTCTTAGTTCCATTACTCCTGCATTTAATATACGTTTTTTTTTGTAAATTCGCGCGTGGTCTCGGTGGACAAAAGAGCAAGTTGTGTGTGACGGTCGAACTCTTTACGATCGTAAAA
This sequence comes from Periphyllus acericola, assembly GCA_949715065.1. Taxonomy (NCBI): domain Eukaryota; kingdom Metazoa; phylum Arthropoda; class Insecta; order Hemiptera; family Aphididae; genus Periphyllus; species Periphyllus acericola. Next base: position 8,229,703 of record OX454270.1, on the reverse strand, counting down.
TTTTTACTCGTGCAATCTATTGATAATTGATATACAACAATAGGGAATCAACTCGTACGTACCCTGTAATGACCCGGTGCAGGTAAACAGGTACCCGGGAATCAATTCGTACGCAGCCATACTAACAGCGTAACAGCGGTGTACGCGCGTGATAAGACGTCGACTGCAGCACAGACGCTTTTCATCGTACGACGGATGCGAATTAATGAGGATCCGTTATTTTCCGTCAGTCGCTAACCTAACCGCCCGACGAAGGGGGTGTTTATCGTAAAGCATCGCGCCCCGTTGCCGCACGTTGTTATCACGCGAAATATAAATAAAGACGGACGGGGACGCGGGCGCACGTGGGGATGCGTGGCGATGGGGTGGGAGAGGACGAAGGCGGCGCAACGAGTGGGCGTGTGTCGCGTGTGAGCGCGCGATCGATGATATGTACGTGCACCGTCGAGATCCCAAAACAACGTCGTCGTACGTACACTGTGCGTAATAATACATTACGCGTACCGCGATTAACCGTGATACACGGCGTACAAGGTTTTCGCTCGCGAGTTCCACGTCTGATGTTGACAATATAATTTGTATACGATACCGGTTAGGTTAGACTAACCCCGGCGACGGGGTACAATCGTCGTGGTGATGATGTAATGACTTTCAGCGAGTTCGCGAGGTCTTACCATCAGCGGCAGCATGCGTCGCGTCGAAATAACTCTCTCTCTTTCTTTCATCCTCCACCACCCTCACGCCCGTCCGAGAAATTCGTTTCTCGAATATCTCACGCGATTTATGTCTGCCCACGCACACTACAAACCTACCCGTACACGTCGTGCGGTCCCGCATAGAAATGCGCGCACTCGTCGTCACCATGTTTTTCCATACGTGTCGCGACCATATCTCTGTGCGCGCAAGGGTGTGCGAGGGTGAATGCGTGAGGGTGTGTTTGCGCGTGGAAATGATGGCGGTGACGTCGGTAAGTACCGACCAATGTTGTTCTTCCGAACGGAACGAGAATGCGACGCCGTTGCGGGTTATGCCTTTTCGGCGTAACTTTTGTTTTTTCATCCGGGAGGAACGTACTACGAGCGGCCCCTCGAAAAACGATTTTATCCGATGACGAGAAACAACAACACAAAGCGTATACAACTCCGCAAACACCGCAGCGCACAACAGCTGCACGTTTCTCGACCACTGTTTTGAGGGGGGGTGGGGGGGGGGGGTGCAAGAGAAAAGGGGGAGGATATAAGACGTCCAATTGAGTCCCGAGGTATGCTAAACGACGCGAAATGTGCAAACACTATTCTGTTCACAGCGTTCAAATATTGATGTTCGATAAAAATTTAAAATTAATTACATATTGTTTAAAACGCTATTTGTTTGTGTTCATCCTCGTGCAATTATTTCTAATCAAAGTGTTATAGTGCGTACGTACGTTGTAATATCGCGCACGAGGTGTGTATTTTACGGCGTGTCGCAAAGTATGAAACAAATTAGTAGTGAGTATCGTCGTAGCACGCAACGGTGTATTATAGAAATACGTGTTTGCGGTACGCGCCTTTGTATTCCCTCGTAATGCGGGCATGTAGTTGTTGAAGCGTGTACATGATATCATAATAATTATGCATACTAATCTACTATGTTTATTCATAGATGCACGGGTCGATAAATCGTCAAATCCTTGTATTGCACGCGTGAAGTTTTAAAATCGTAACTGGGCGGAAACGCAATAAGTATCACGTGTTAAAAGTATAGTTTACTTTTATTTTTTATCTTTCGGCTTAAACTAATTTTCTACACTTCACTAATCGGCTTTTAACGAGTTTAAAACTATAATTGAATAACTGGATATCACAATATTTCAATCAATTCAAAAACCTATAATAACTGTATGCCTGTTACAGTAATTTTTTAATATTTATAAATGTTGAAGGTTATTTTTTGAAATACAACGCCAAAAACGAACGAAATCGATTTTTCCCCAAACTTAAAATGGGTATATCGTAAATGTCACAGTTTTTCGTCGTTTTTACAACTGGGAATTGCGAAAAATGTCCTTTTTAAAGTACCAACTGGATGAGATTCCCGATCGATTGATAAAGTTTATTTGAAACCTTTGGAGCACTGTTCTATAAAAAAAAAAAAACGCTTTCTTAGGAAAATAACATTCTTCCGGATAAATCATTAAAACCATAGAATATTGATTGAAATCAAAATTCGATATTATTATTTTTCAAGCAAAATAAGGGATTAAAATATTTTAAGTAATACAATATTGTAAATAAAAACCCCGTCTCGTGTATCAGGGAGAACCAACATTTTCTTCAATGTATTATAATTCGACGCTCGTCGTAACATTATGATGTGTTTCCTAGATTCAATGATTTTAGAGTTCTGATTTTTTACTATAAACCACTACCGCGTACTGTTCTGAAATAATTCCGTGACACTGTTAGATATTTTCCACACAAAAAAGTGATCGTTTCATTTGTTTTATTTAAACATTTGTTTCCTTGGTTACTGCAAATATTATTCTAAACACATTTTATTTTACATGATGCGAAGATATATATGTTATACCCGACGTTTTGTTATAAGGATTTATTTATAGCTTTGATATGTAGACGGCATCAATCTTAATTTATCAGTGTTTGCCGAAAACCCAGACGACAAAGCCACGAGACCGCCCATAAAATGAATTATTCCTTGGTAAAAAATAAAAAAAAGAAAACGACTCTTTGAGACTAATAAAAAAAACTAACCTTAAAAGTCACTATTATCATTTTTGAATGAATTGTTTAAGTTTTATAACCCTCTACAGCTCTGCAACACAATCTCAATTTGTCAAAGTACGTGTAAGAGTAGATCTATTGTTATTATTTTTTTTTTTCTACGAAAAATATCATTCTGCTTAACCTACCGAAACGGCGGTCTCGACCAATATAACAAATTGTATAATAGGGCGTAAGCGATAGGCAATTTATGTGTTTTTACGTGTTGGTGGTCAAGTAAGACGTATCTCCTCCGTTGATCCTATTTGATTACCTCACATCCGACATCTCTAACAATATATTTACTCGTAAAGATATTGTTTTTAAAGTTTTAAGCTATTTAAAATTCACTTTGTAAAAAATGAAAAATAAGAAAAGTACAATATTGCAGTCTATAATAGGACGGATAAAATAATAAACTTGGAAGTCCACATGATTAATATGCATATTTCAAATTAATGCATTCGCGTCTATGTAGGTACTCTTACGATTTTATATATTTTCAAATTATGCCATATAATTGATAATAATGTATTGTAAAATTAACGAAAACAATTGGTTTTCCGAATGACGGTGAATCTAAATTGGAAATCAATAACTCAACTAGTCTCCGGTATCGGGATGGAAATTAAATCCCTCGACGACCGTTCTGTTTATTATGGTCACTGAAATCGCGATTATTTAGTTCGGATATGAATACCATTGTGAAACACAATTTGCACTTAAACGAGTCACTAAAAAGTGAGATATTGGACATCACTGTTGTTTATTAGACACCCTAATGGTTTCCCATCAGTTATACAAGTTAACATACCTCTAATGACCGCGTTTCGCGTATCGCGTTAAAAATACACGTCAACATTTAATTTACTATTTACGTAATTTAATTTTACCGTTTGGATTCAAAACATAATTACAATTTATGCTTCGACCATACGGGTCGTTACAAATGCCCAGAGTATTTAAGTAAAACGCGATCGCTACTCTATTGAAAGACGTATATTAAAAAAGAAACGGACGAAACTCCTAGAGTTAGCAAATCGGTGACGTACGGGGATGAGTGTTTTAAACTTCCAACCAACGTACTATTGTTCTCGAAAAAACGACTCTGAGTGAAAGTTTATTACTATAGTTTTCTAACGATGGTCGATGATCAAATTAGTAGTGGAACCAAAGTCCTTAACAATAGGTAGGTCGAACATTTAATGTTCTAACGCTCATGAAATATATTTGCAACGTTCCGGTAAACGATTTTTTATTTTTTTTTTTAATTGGCTACAAAAAAATCTTACGTCCATGAAACGTAAACGAGTGAAAATGTGCGTGCGAAATGTACCAAACGATGCAGCTATAGGGTACGGTTTTTCTCAGTTGTTCGGGAAGCTGTCGAAAAATTCAAAAAATGACCCACCCGTAGCACCGACTAGACAAAATTTCCTTTTAGAAAAATACCAGTTTTGTGCGTACCTCGGAGCAATCCTTCCGGTCGGAATCGCGTGCCCGGACGCAAGAAAAAAAAAATGAGCGCACGTCTTGACAAAACCAGTACATTGTTCGTTTCACGAGGTAATGTGCTCTGAATGTAAACCGATGTTCGTAAGATCGTGTTTTTAAGACGCGCAGCGTACATTGCAACCAGAGCTTACGGTCAATTATAATCATGCAAATTTTCCGTAAACGTTTTAACGATAACATCGGATGACGTCGGAATTCTTGACGAACGCCTGAAACAGTATTACGGAAGTTAACCGCAACGTCTCGATTTTCGCGTACGACGTTGACGAACACGTGATCCATAACTTTGTCGTTCTTTCACCGAAAACAACGACCGCTAATAGGTACGGCGCGAGCCGCGAGATCCGTATTGACGTTCGTGATGAAATAATAATAACAATAATAATACGATACATTGTCGTAGCAACATCGCGTGGGCCGTACGAAAACGAAAGAGCGTTCGTCAAGGATCCGTCCGTCTGCACGCGTTTCTACGTTCGCCGCGATAATTATTTAGCTCGCTGAATATGACGTGATCAACGGAGCCCGTCCGACGGTCGTGAATTATAAATTGATTGTACGGCGGCCGGTTGCCGCAGCTATTGTACGATAATATTTGCTGATTGATTTAGCCTATCTGCCACGACGCGCTGTGCACTTACACGAGTATGACAATTGTAAACATCCAGTGTCGAATGGTCGCGAGCATAGGCGCAAATAGGAGGGGGGAGGCGCTTGGGGGTGCTTATAGCCCCCAGTTTTAAAATTGGCGCCACCAAATTGTCTTCGTGTTTACGTATTGAAAAATATGGTTTTCTGAATAGAAAATAAATACTAAGTAGTTGTTCCTAAAATCCTATCCGATGTTTAAGTATTTTTGCAAAATTCATTTCATCGTTTATTATGATCATACCTTTTATCATTTGTCTATTTATGGAACAGCCATCCGATTTGTCAATTTTGTATATTTTAAAAGGTTTAACTAATGAAATTTATAAATTGTAGTCATTTCGGTTTTTGCAGCGCAGTGTGATAGAATAATTTCACTATGTTAATATAGTCTTAAAAATACCATAAAGAGTATTTTTTTCCTTCAACTGAAAAATGTATAAGTTGCCCGTGTAAATAAAAGGTACGACTCCATATGAAAATATTCTCTGTATATTAACAGATGTGTCTTTAAAGCCAAGATGGCAAGATGATTACCATAATTAGCGCTAGCAGAGTATATGTTTTTTATATTATATATATTTTTTTTTATTATTATGTCAAAGCCACAACAACTAAGATTATTGGCTATCACAAATTAGCACTTACAATATATTTACAATTATGTGCATAAAAAGTTTAAATGAGATGGTACGAATTTTTTTCTTTTAAAAAACTAAAGATTTTGGAGATGTTCGATGGATTAGGGCTCAGTACTTGGTAAAGGGTTTTTATTATAATAATCAAGCTGAAACATCTAGCTTCACCAGTGCATAATTATGAACCTAAAACTTTAGCAATAGTGAAGGATTAAAATTAAAGGTTTGTGATTACTACCGATGAATTATTTGATTTTACGATTTTAATTTTTTATATAGTTAAACATATATAAACTGGTATTTTTCGTAGGTGCTTAACAATCCCAGATTTTTCTTCGAAATTGCGCCCCTGTGCACGAGACGAGTGTGCGTCTGTGTGCAGTGACGGTCGAATTGAAATCACGTTATTTTACTGTACGAAACGAACGGTAAACTATAATAATAATACGTGAAACGTAAAAATCATTAATTTTTTCTTTTACTTATTTATTTGTATAAACGCAGTATGGCTGATACTAGGACTGATACTTAGTACTGATAGTACTAATTTAGATAGACATAGGTGAAAATTTCAGAAGTGACAATTTAAAGTGTACAGACTTAGGAGTACTGAAGATACTTAAGAAATGACTTACAAATAATTATCAAAATAAACTTGAAAACAATAAATTATTTTAAAGTATGTATACTTTGATTTGTAATGGAAAAAGTCCTAACCGTACTCATTTCCCAATTTCGATATATAATTATGAAACAAACGGTAATAATACGTATACGATAATAATTAACAATAATAATAGCAATAATATTGTACAGTAATAGATGTAATAAATATAATTAATAATGGTACGTTCGTATAGTTATAGCAGTTGCATTAAATTCCACGACGAACAGTTTCGAAAGCTGCTTGTTGTTTCCGAAACTTTATTTTGCCGTATACTTTTGAAAGCTCCGAAACACAAATATTATTACGTGATTATAAAATAAAAGTATAAAACGAATTCGTTGGATAGAAACGTCTGTTAATGAAAATGTGCTGGTTCAAAAATAAAAATTCATGATTTAGATGGTTTCGTTGAGTGGACTGCGTTCGACTGTGTGACCATGATTATAATTAAAGCCGACGTCGCGTACAGCATGATCGGAATTCCCCGTTAGAAAATGGAACGTGAAAACACAGCAAATAATAATTTCAACTTGGTGTGCAGTTTCGAAAAAATTCCACATCATGATATATTTTTCCTGTGCTTTTCTCGTTGCCATGAGAAAAACGCTGTAACGCGAAACTCTGATCACCCTGTACGTACGGTGTCGGAATAAGAACAATACGCCATGCGTTGTCGCACTGTCTACCATAAATCATAATACAATTCGTCACGTATTATCATAATAATTTAGCATTAGTTCACGCGGTTCATTTCGACTATCGCGTACGCGTAAAGTCGTGAAAACCAAACGTATTTTCACTCTTGACGTGCACTTAGTCTGCAGCGTTCGAAAAAAAAAATCAAAACTCTGTTAACGAGAGTTCTACCAGAACCAATTTTTTTTTTTTTTTTGAAGAACTATGACTTTTTCGTAAAAACTAAAGCTCATATTATTGTTGTTGTACTACGAATAGGTCTTAAAAATTGTTACTTGCAAAGTACGCCGTTCATAGGTAAAAACGTTTTTCGAGCCATACGATACGGAGGGCGCACTTCATAATGTACACTAACATACTGCGACTGTATTATATTGTCTATATTATCAATATTATTTATCGTTTATTATTACTGTTACACACGTGGTATTATTTCAGGTTATTATCACACACATTATTGTTACGTATCGGAAACGTTTTGAAAACGAGTTTTTCAAGTGATTAAAATGGTATTTCTTTCGCACGACATTTCGTTAAAAATCTTTTTTTTTTTAGAAATACCGTCGAGTCCTTTAAATACCTAGTGTACGCGTGTATGTATCATGCGCTCTAGTACGTACTTAAGCATATATTCGCGCAGTTATAATATATTATATTACGTACGCTATTCGAACAAACGACCGGTCGAATTAGCCGGTGAAAAATCGATTTGACCACCCGAATGTGAAGTGCGCGTGTGCGTGTGCGACTAGTGAAAGCCATTACAATCCAAATGAGATAGGATTTCGGCGGCGAGCGGCGGGCGGGCGGGTTTCGCGTGGCGATTTGTATCCCGGTGAGCAATTAAGGGTTTATATACGTCCGTCGCGCGGCACGGAGCGGAACTACCGGATTTTCGGACGTAACCGAATGCGCTCGTCACTTATAGCCGTCGACGCGCTGAAGTGAATATAGGTCCGGCCGCGGTGGTATGGCGAGTAGGTCGGTGGGTGGGCCGAGGGATTTCGGCGCTGTGAGGAGCGGAGTGAAAAAAAATCAATCAGCTCCGCCGTGTTTTGAAATGTAACCGGCCGGTGCCAAATATTCCCATTACGACTACATATATACGATCTCTCCCCGCGCGCTGGACTTACTTACCACCCCCGTCACCTGCACCACCGGGGGCAACTTGTACATCTAACAGGATCGCAAACGGTGATAAAATACCACGTATACAAGAGGTGCGCAAATACGAATAATGCGGGGCGGGAGCTGTGGAGACTTACTCCGTTCCTCCCCGTCAAATCGCTCATAATTAATTCCAAAATTAATCTGCCGCGCGGCAGATAATATTATAATTCTATACATAGTGGGCCTCAAAGATTTAGGACACCGTATACACTGCAGACGTTATGATATACGCCTACCCGTTCCACCGCGGTTATTATAATATCTGCAGTCGGGCCGTGGCGGACGGGGTGGTGAGAAAGATACGTGGTTGTACCCCGTGCAGAGCGGCACGATAATATAACGTACGACGAAGCAGCACACGTAATCCGGATCCGAACAGTGGCGGTAATAATCATTCGGCTCGGTGTACGAGTATAGAACCCGATGTTCTATTACAGGGGTCACCAATTAATATTTTTGGAGGGCCGGATCGGGAATTTCGAAAATTTTCGGGGGCCGTCAAAATAGCCAAACAAATATTTTTAACATATTATGTAATGAAGCAAAAGTTTAACTCAAATAAAAAATAATAAATTGAAAAAAATAAAATACAAATACAAATTAACAGCAATGTTATAAAATAAATAGAAAGTCAGGGTAAAATTAGTGGGGAAAATGGCAAGTAAGTTTGCTATCGAAGTTTATTCGTATTTTATTATCGGTTTTTACTTTTTTTTCCTTGTCTGCGGGCCGGATAAAGTGTGTGACCACTGTTCTATTATGTTATGTGTGTACGCACTTGCTGTGCGTCGGACGCGTTCGGTTCTGCTCGACATGTGCGCGCGGCGGATGAACGCTCTGTCGCCTCGATTTAAGGGTGGAGGGGCGGCCGCGCGAAATGTGATTTAAGATGAAAACCGAAACAAACGTAGAAGCGAGAAAACGTGTTAGGGGTCGGGGAACGTACCCCGTCTCGCCGCGTTTGATTCGAGTCGACAGTGCTCACACCCCTCTCTCGTTCACTATTCACAACCACATGATCGGCCGTTAATTGGACGCGCGAGATATCGCCTACATGCTATTATCTATGTTATACGGGCTAATCTACGGTCCTTGCGTCTGCACACATTGATATATAAGTTGTCAACTTGAGTTACGTACAAAAAAAATACATTATTGTATTGTAATTTTTCAATTATTTTTTTCTATTTTTATGCCATTGTTTTAATACGTTTTTACGGTGCAGTTTTTGAGTTTTTTAAGTCACATTAGAATTTTTTTGAGATTTCTTAGGACATTAAAATCTCACCCTAAGATATAATTACTATCTCGCACGCTACGGCAATAAGTACCTATAATTTTATTTTATTTTATTTATTTCTACGCCTTACGGCGATTTACAAAGAAAATACATAACTTTTAATACAATATAGACAATAGTTAATGGTAAAGAGAACAGTTATCATTAATATATAATTATGTAACATTTAAATAATAGAAAGCAAATAATTTGTTGTTGAAGTATACGATTGCATATTACAATGAAAATAGAACGATATGTGGACCTAGTCTAAGATTTTATTATCATTCCGTTAGTCTAAAAGTCTAAGAGATTAGGGTCTGAATTAATAATTCGCATTAATCTTTGAATGGAATCATTACACAAATAATTTGTTTTACGAGTGCTGATTTCGAAAATCTGTTTATTACGTGATCCTGCCCTAGGTATATGAAATGTAACCCTATCTAGTAAACGGCTAGCATCTATTTTACCATGTACTAAGTTATTAATAAAACGTATATCTAACATTTTCCTTCTAGTTTCTAGGGAAGATAAATTTAAGAATTCTGCTACTGATGCATAATTATGTGGAGGGTGGTGAATTTTTAAAACATAGCCTGTGAATGAGAAAAAACGATTTTGAACCTTTTCGATTCTTTGGATGTCTTTTTGAATATAAGGAGACCATAAAACAGAACCATATTCTAGAATCGATCTTACTAATGATGTATACAATACTGAGAGGCATTTGGATTGGTCAAAGTCTGACGTATTTCGGCGAATAAAACCTAAAATACGTAATGCTTTACTGGTAGTGATCTCAATATGATTATTAAAAGATTAATTATAATAACTCAATATTCAAAAACGACCGAGAGAACAGTATGTTACATACTTGAGTAGTGTCTAATTAGAAATGCTCACGTGTTACTCGTACATTTTATTAATATCGTACGGGTATTCGGTTACGAGTGTTACGACAAATTTTGTGTATTGCATACATTAAGACGAGCGACTTTAAACGAACTTTTGACGAAGCCGTGGGAATAATAACAATAATGCACTTCGGTTCGTGTGATAAAAAACCGCTCTCTGCGCAAGGACCTGAAGGGCCTGCGAACGAATGCATATACAGTAAGAGTATATAGTGGAACTGCGTAGAAATCTTGACTCAAAGCTTTCGTAAGCCCCACGGAAAATCGACGAACACATAACAATCAAGGTCGGGCTTAGGTCCTTGCGTCGTATGTATCATGTTTTAAACGTGGGCTAAGACGTTTGGTCCGTTCTGTTCTGTGAACCGCACCGAAACAATAATAAGAAAACAATTTCTATGACAACAACGGCTCGTGTATATTATCAACAGCGCGAGAACAATGCAATTTTTTACTTGAAGTCGTAAATTCGTAAACAATATTACAAACGTACGTGTCGGACAGTATTACTCATGCAGTTACCGATTATCGGGGTACCGCGTGTTAGACTTGTCGTTGGGGTCCCGAGCAGTAGGTTTTTAACAAAGTAGTGCACACATTTAAAAGTAAAAACGTAATTTTAAAAAAAAAACGAGTGGAATTAAAAATAAATAGTAAATTCGACGACGTTCAAATTATCCTAACAGAAGTTCGCTCCGTGGTATAATAGCAACCAGACTCTGCACAATTATACCTTGATATATGCACACTTTCAACTCTTACCCGTAATAATTATTCAAACTATTATTATTAAACACACACACCCAATCATGCTAACCCACTAATCTCTAAGATCTGTTACTATTCTTGATTATCCACCATAACGACTAAAACGTAACTGGTCTCGTGATCTACTGTTCCAATATTTTTAAATAGCCAAAAAAATTAATTTATTGCTGAAGTAGATTCAATGGACTTTATCAACTAATTTTCTGATTGTAAATGTTTTTGTTTCTTTCTAATAATTAAAAAAAAATGTTAAGTTCTGGCAAGCAACTGAGGTCGTCGATTTCATTGCACTTCGGGTTCCTGCATGGGGGCCCTGAACATTTTAGAGACAGCAATGCAGGTCGTGCCGAATGTATATAGTTATATGGGTGTTATATATAGTTATATGGGTGTTATATATTTTTCACGTGAAAGTCGATTTCCAGTGAATTAATTTCTTGAGTTCTCATTTTTATAGTTTTTCCCCGTGTATATACTGTACGTACAGTCATCCGTCTCGGAATACATTCGCCGGACCCTCACGTGACTTGAAGCGCTGCACGTTACAAGACCTGCATCTCGACCGCATTTCTCTAAAACCTCTCGTGACGTGTTCGATCCGTTGCGTTTTACCCGTCCTGTTCGACTTCTTGTAATAGCATTGAACGTAAAACAAACCTCGCGAACACAAAACGTACAATAATGTTCGCAGTCACACACATATATACATAATTATTTCAATCGCTTTATATTAATTGAGATAAAAATTGCGCATACCATTTGCGTTTCAAGTTCAGTACCGAGTAAAAGCACTATAATAAATCGAAATTCAATTAACTGTACGATGTTTTAATGGCTGACGACAAAATTACGGACTGCGTTCGATATTAATTGGCGTACTCGTATACTAAAACAGTTATTGTATTCAGTTGTGTTTGGCGTACGTACTCGTATACGGATATAATGAATCCAAATATTTTATTGTCTGTAAATTAACTGCGATTACATTTTTTATTTTTATTTTTTCACTGTCATTATTATTGCTTAGCTTTTATTCGGCATATCCTAGAGAGTTTAGCCTTCAGGTATACGTACATAAAATACAATATTAGAGTAAGTCGAAACGTTCATAAATACGATATAAATAAAGATCGCAGGAGACCGAATACATGTTTACCGTCTTAAACAAGTTTCTGATGTTCATCTGGTTCAGCAAAGTACCAATACAGTTACGATTTAATGATTTCGCTGCGGTAGTGAGCGAAAACATGAATGTATCGGTTTCATTAGTGCATTCACTGTATCTACACACTAAATACCATTAAAGTGATATAAGAAAATAACTCTCTACCTTCATCATAAACTTGCTTAGAGAAAGTTGATAAGCCGGAATGTATGCGGAATAATTGTATTTATATTGATTAATAAAGGGTTATTAAAAAAAAAAAAAATAATTAATTAACGATTCGAAGAGAATGGATTCAACATAATCGGTAGATTAAAATCGTGGGCAGTATAATACAGTACATGGGGAAGGTGCATATGTTCTACCCCGGAGGTATTAGTTTACGGTTAGCGCCTAATACGGAAACGTCATCGTTGAACGTTTAAAATACGCATTTGCTTATTGAATAAATTAATCTTTACGCTGTCGCATAGGTGCAATTAGGAGGGATTGGGGGTGCTAGACACCACCAGTATTAAAATTAGCCTCCCCAAATTGTTTTTATTTTTACGTATTGAGAAATATGGTTTTCTGACTAGAAAATAAATACTAAATAGTTGTTCTTAAAATCCTACCCATTGTTTCAGTATTCTTGCAAAATGCATTACATAATTTATTAGGATACCTTACATAATTTGTCTCTTTACGGAACAGTTTTCCGATTCGTAACTTATAAGATTGATAAAAATTAAGTTATTTCTGTTTTTGCAGTACAATAAGATAGAAGAATTTTATTATATTTATGTAGTTTTAAAAATACTAAAAAGAGTATTTTTATTCAGTCAACTAAAAAATTTAGAAATAGTCCATATAAACAAAAAGTATGATTCCACATGAAAATTGTCTCTGTATAATAACAGCTGTGTCTTTGAGGCCAGTGTAGTTATCATAATCAGCGCTGGTAGAGTACATGTTTTCATTATTATAATCTAGCTGAATAGCCTAGCTTCACCCGTGCAAAATTATGAATTGTTCGACCTTACGATTTTAATTTTTTTGTATCTACAATGAAACCCATGTAAACTAGTATCTTTCGTGGGACTTAGCACCCCCCGATTCGGCGTAGTTGAAGACGACAGGGAAATGTTTATGAACGAAAGAGGAAAAACCTTCCATTCGATTATTAGACCAAAATTCGCGCGTAGAAGAATATTACAATACGTCATCTGCACGGCCCGTTTGTCGTACGGACTACCCGCAGTACATGTGTGTTCACGGGGACCATAATGTGTTCTATATCTTTTAAACGCTTACCGGAATCACATAAATATCGTATGGCGCGGACATCAATAAACTATAAGTTACAAAAGTTGGACGTCTGTTCTCGTCTTGCGGATGAGAAATCGCTTTGAGTGTACGAAAACTTTTAAGAAACTCCTCAGATGTGCTATACATACCGTTATGTGTACTACGTAGGCGCACGCAAGCATTATTACGGACCAAAATGATTACCAGCGAAATGAAATACGACCGAAAAAAAAAACTTTGTACTCCATAATACACACCGCGGGTGATACATTAATCCCATATTCAACCCCCCCCCCATCCTCCCTTTTTTAACAATGACAATAAAATCGTCTTTTTCAACTCGTAACTCCCTTTTTTTACTGCGACATTCATTGAGATCGTTTTTCTGTGATCTTTGATGTTTCAAAATCAAAACTCGAACTAGTAGTTTTTAAATAATTCTTATTCAAGAGTCTTGTAGTATAATAAAAATCGTAATTTCATGTGATCGATAATTGCTATTGATTCAAGCTGACGCGAATCTCACGCTTTTTGTACGTAATTTTAAATTTTTATAGTTTTTATTACATCAAAAGTTGCAGGAAAATAAACCGAATAAGTTTCGCGTAAAATATGTCGGTATTTCCATTGGTTTTTATTAAGTTTGTACAGCCCCCAGGACGATCAAGGTGACATGAAAATAATGGTCACAGAAAACAGATTTTTAATGGTAACTTGAACACTGACGGAAAACAATTCAATTTTAAGCATTCTTACGGCCAAGAGACGGGGTGAGCATGCGGTTTAACGAACCCTGTATAAGTATCGGTATCGGTGTTTAATTTTGCTGTACTGCTCGTATGCAATTTCTACAGTGCTCTCGCGGTAAGTAAACGAAAGATTGCGTCGAGTATATATATTATAGTTTTCGCTGCGTCGATGTCCGGACAATGTTCATGATCATTAACGAGAGGTAGGGGAAGTGAGCGCAAAACGTTTGGACTACAAACGGTTGAAAGTTATATTATCGACGGGTCGGTACTCGAAATAATGAAACGAAAACATCATTGTTCGCGTAAGCTATTTATCGGTTTATCATCGGACGGGAACACCGAACCCGCGACGTTTTTGACATCGCACTGACGCAGTGTAATTCGCTCACGCCCTTCGCCGATAGGGTTCTGGATGAACTCAAGCTATATCGGTGTCTGAAACCATCGTTTAGAACACGACAATGATGACCCCGCGCGATCAAAACGCTTGGCCTTGGACTCGATAGCGCGGGCTAACTAGACGGGGCAACGGCGGCGAACGAGCGGACCGCTGACGGACGACAGTTTCATCATCTCGGCAACATCGAATAAAGCTATTATTGTCGTCGTCGTTGTCCTCCCCGGTCAATCGTATCTCGCGACTGGCGCACTAACAATGGTTTGGACGGGAATAATCGAATTCGCGTCTTATTTGCACCGAGATCGGGTAGTTCGGCTTAGAAAACAGTTTCCCGACGAGCTGCAAGGAAATAATAGCAGTTGAATTTCCAATATATTTCACGGGAAAATGTACTTCTACACTATTAATATGCTCCACGGCTCGTTGTAACGTACAAACTATACAGGACGACTTTTAAGACATGCTCACCCCCTTTATTGGTCGTGAAAATGCTCAAATTTGAACCTATGTTTTCAATACATTATTTTATTCGTGCCAAATTAAGAGTGTCGATGTAAACTTGATTTTTTTAAACGGAAACACCAAATTTTACGAAAAATATTATTCGGTTCATTTTTCTAAGACTTTTTATGTGACTTGGTCAAAATTTGGACAAATACTTTCGGAACTTTTCAAATTTAAAATTGCTTATGAAGAGTGTGAAATTTGCGTTATCTCGAATTAGTGTAGCGATTAGCAATTAATACTTCAATTAGAATAATTTAAAATCCACTCATTTTAATTTTTATTCCGATACATCAATACATTATGTCATCGGACATTAATAAATACCTCAGTGAAAAAAGGGTGTTTCAATTTGCAAAATATAAGTTTGTATCGTCACAGAACACCCTTAAGGCAGCATGAAAAAAATAAATGATTAAAAACAGGTTAATATTTAATGAAAAATAACCCAATTTTATGCATTTTTAATGTCAAAAAAGGGGCTGGGCATTGTTATAAAATTACTTTGTGTAGCAGTTATGTATAAGAAATTTATCTAAGTAGCGTTTTAACGTGCTCGCAGTGTTCTGTGCTTTCCTAAATGATGTCGTTGTCTCATACGAATTCTTTGACCGATAGTTTTTCCGAACATATATTCAGACAGATTTTTCATAAATCGGTTGACGGTGAATTTTATAAAATGTTCAACAAGACGATCGGTTGCATTTTTCGTTCCGATTATATCACCACGATGTGCTTTGAAATGAACCAATAATAATGCGCGATAACTCATATGAAATTATAACATCTCCAAAACTATTTTTACCACATAACTGTTATATCATACGTTGTATCTAGATGTATATAATAATAGAGTAAAAGATAGGTTTAAAAATTAAATATGTTTACAGACACAGTTTTTCACTTGGAATGACAATAATAAATTACGAAATTATTGATGTAATATTCGATGGTAGTATTTATAATACTGCGCGTTCATTATTTTAACATTTTTTTTCAAAATATTTTTTATACTTTGACGACGTAAGAATAAAAACACATTTTGAGTAGGTACTTCTAGATATTGACAGTAAAGGTACTTGTGCGCGTGTTTTTTTTTTTCTTTAAATTATTACTCCTACGGGAATCGAGAAATTGCAACACAACGAACAATATTTGTATTCACAAAGGTTAGTCTTACTTTACCGACGAGACGGTACGAACGATACACTGAATTCCCAGATGTTATCGAAGGTCCAACCAGCCGTCCGACTGGCATTATTGCACTCGCTGCGGCTTCATATATTATTTAACTTTGAAAATTTGTTTAAACCGTGTCTACGTTACGAGTAGAGACGGTCCTCGAAAGTGTTAACGGCTGTTTTGGAAAAATGAAAAGAACCCCTGCGCGTGTGATCCGCAGTTACACGTAGATCGTCGCCGAAACATTTCTGACTTTTCGACAATCGTATTTTTATCAACACGTTGGAAACCTACCGAAGTGCGAATAAAACGTACACTTTCGTCCCCGCGCGTAGCTCACATTGTGCAACACGTACTGGTATATTCGTACATAGATCAGCTGTGTCCAGTCCCGTCTTTACCCTATGAGCACGTGGGGCACGTGCCCAGGGCCCCCATCTGGCTGGGGGCCCCGAATAATAGAAATTACCACTTTAAATTGTAAGCTGTAACGTTATAATACGATCGTCAGTGCTAAAATAATTCGAAATTCTAGATAAAAAAAAACTTAAATAAATGTAAATGGCAATTTTAATACGTTATTTAATAATACTAAGTGAGGTAATGATATTACACTAAGTAGGTAAACGATAAGTTTTATCAATGCAAGTTGTAACAGTAATATACCATTTCTAATTCTGTAAAATATACATAATTTTTAACATCTAATAAAGTCATCATATAATAAGTAAGCTTTTTATATTTTTACTCAACTTTTTTTTTAGAGACCTACTAAAAGGGCCCCTTAAGCTCCTGGTGCCCATGGGCCCCTGCACAGCCAAAGACGGCTCTGGCTGTGTCGGTATTTTCAACCATCGCCGTGCAGCGTCACAGTTGTGCAGATCGGTTGCATGCACCCTGTAGTCGGCTACACGCGTACCAGCCCTCGGTCTGGCCATGACGCGCGTGATTATTATTATAGCTTTCGATAACAAACACCGCCGGTGCCCGTGGCTAATAGTCTGTAATGATCGCGTACACGCTCGCCTAACAATGTACGGCGTGAATAAACAAGCCAAAACCGCTGTCTGCGGGCTACTTAAACGTACAGGGTGTCCCGCCGAGGATTCGCCAGCTCGGGTATCGCGCCGAGACAACAAAGATGCGTTCGAATACCTGTTTTCCATACGATTCGCCGCGACTAGATTCCTAGGCGTTGCATGTTCCAATATTGAATCCCGTGTTTCGGTAAACATGTTGAAAAATAATATTTTTTTTAGACAAACTTGGAGAGTTTATTTTTATTATTTTGTACCGTACGATAGATTAATGATTTGATATTGTCTCGTCTCGTTTTCTGATAACCTCCAATACATTTCTGGAAACTGAAAAAAGTTATAGATCTTTAAATTTTAAAAAAATAATTTAAAAAAATTAATTTTATAACCTTTTTACCAAAACATAAAATTTAATTTAATACGAAATATTTGTAGTCCTTGTCCCCGTAAGATGTAAGAAAAACATAATTTGAATATCTTTATTGTCTCAGGATATCGGTAAATCCTCGGTGGGACACCCTGTATAACCAAAACTTAAACGAACTCGACATAAGCCAATATCAACACACAGGTTTTTGATCTCGCAGTAAATTTACCGCAACATACATTCCCCCTCCCCGCCGTAACCATTAAACGCCATATAAGACTTGAGTGCGATGTAATTTTTCGGGAATTATCAAACAGCTAACTTTAATAAAAAAAAAAACCATTTGAAATTGACACCATCTCTAGAGATGTCTTTCAAGTCTCTACGATCAATACTTTTTTAATTACAATGAAAAAAAAAATCGAAATTTTCATTTCGCCGTTTTTTTTTTGCAACTTTTCCTCGACTTTCCGTAATTATTGGGAACACTGTTGAGAAATTCAAAAATTTGCCCGTTTTACGCACATAATAGACAACATTCGAAATCGGAAACCTATACTAAAATTTTTGGTGGGATGACGTTTTCTAGGAAAAAAGCCGATGACACACGGGAAAAAATAAAAATAAATAATTAAAAAATACATCATGGTAAAACCAATAATTCCGAGGTTTCACTCTGAATCTAAAACGTAAATGGATGTAAATGTACAGAAACCTTTTTTTTTAATTTCGTTACAAGAATATCTCTCCGTCTTAACGCTGCGTCGTGTTTCCGTCAGGAGTCTCATAATCTTGGACACAATAAATTGTACACCCTGCACGTGCGGACACTTATAGCACGTAAACGGCGATTTGCAATATCTGCAGTACATGCAGTCCACCGCGAGACGTATTGTTCGCACGTTATATTATTATTATTATTATTATTATTATTATTATTATTACTGCACAAAAGGAGTTGTTACACAATTGTTTATTCGTTCGTAGCCACGTCACGTCTCGTTCAATAACACGTGCTTACGTACACATGCGTGTGCACATAGTTTACCGTGATAATTTTAATTATTTTTCGGTTTTACCATAATATCAGCAGTTCGCATAATGACCAGTTTACTCTCATTTATTTATTTGGACGGGCAAGTGCCCAATAATGAATATATGATGTCAGTCGTACAAGTTTCTAAATTAAAACTAGTGGTTATTACATACTTAATAAATAGGTATTACATTTTTAAATAGCATTAACATCGAGTTAGTACACAAAATAACAAAAAAATATTTATATATATAACTGATTATAGGTTCTAATATAATATCACAATAAATAATTTAAATAGGTATAAAAATTATCTACTTTAGTACATGCAAATAAATCAATATGAAGTATATTAACTAAATCCAAAACTCTATTAATAGGAGAATTTCGACCATAATTGGTAGACTGAAATGGTACATAAAAAGTATTTAGTTGTCTGGTGTTACGATTAGGGACCAGAAAGCTTAAGCCAGAAAGTAATTCTGGACAATAAACTTGTCCATCAAGTAGTTTAAAGATAAAACATAGATCTAACCTTTTCCTTCGAATCTCTAATGATTCTATGTTCAAAAGAGGTAATAGCGGTTGGTAAGAGGAATGAGGTTGACGCCTCATTTGTTTAGAATAGTTTTTTTCTTTTTACTTAGCGATACTTCAGTGATCTCACTTGGAACTCTCAACATCAACTATTTATTTTTGTAACAGTACACTGCCCGAAAACCGTTTTTAGATTAAAATACTAATTGAAAATTGAAAACTTGACGGACTGCAATAACAGATTACCTTTTTTCGCAACTCAGTGTTATATTTTTTTTTTTTTGCCAAAAAATGCGCGGATGTTTCTCGTCGAAATCTAGCGTCTAGTGTAAAGACTAAAGAGCCATCGTGAACGGTGGTCAGTGCGATAACATTTTGTTTTTTGGAAACTCGGTGAAATTTTCGTGATTCAGACAGAATTGCCCGTACATTTTTAACGCTACACGCCGGAGAAGACAAACTGAGACGACTGAAAATGTATTTGCTGCACGTGTTTTAATATTATGTTGTCGCATTAATAAGTTTTAAAGTTCACACATAATACTGCACGCTTTCATACGTGCACTTTCGAATGACAAAAAAGATCTGCTTTTATACGCGGTCCCCCGTCGGCGCGGCGCACTGATAAATATCGAGCACTTGTTAGCTATGGTTTGATTACCGCGATAGTAAGCCAACTTTTATTACTCTATTTTGCAGCTGTTTGCTTTTGTTTACCAGTTCAAATTCTTCGTATCCAGGGACCAATCGTGACCGCTTTATACGGAGAGTTTAATAGCTTTTCTTCTTGTTAATTTCAAGCTGAATGTGTATGCCGGTCATGATTTTCCTCCCCTCACTATCCTCCCACACCCCACCCTCCCCCAGACATTTTAGCATTTCACCCAAGCACGAGTACGTTATTGTCAACAAATTGCTATGTGTATTTTTTTCTTCGTGCATTTTAATCATTCGACATGGGACACTTCAAATACGGCAGTAAAACGTCCAATTTAAAATGTTTTCGTTTTCATTTGTTTTCAAAATATTGCCAACATACGTTTTCAAGAAAATTGTTTTGAGAAATAATTGCCACTCGTAAAAGTTTTTCTGGACCCCTGATTGCAATATCACAATACCAAATAGGCCTTACTATTGTTTTATGTATTATAATTTTGTTATTCAAACACTTTAAGTGAAATAAACAAGATAAATTATTTATATGGGTATGACGTATCGGTAGCTATAACTCTCAATCGATTCGATAGGTAATATTTCGATAGTTTTAATAGCATTAATTCAATTTTAAACCATGAATGTATAATTATTATAATTAGTACGCGAATATAAAACATAAATAATTTGTCGGTTGTAGTTTGGCAAATCGTAGTAGAATTTTGTTTCAAACTTTTTTTTTCAATTTTCATTTGACATAAACAATCACATACAATAAGCACAATAAGTTTATATAATGAGAGTATTATAACACGAAGGGTTTATTAATCCAGCCACCCATTAGTGACTATTGACTGGTTGATTATTTTTTTTTTTTAGTTATTTATTACTTTTTTTTATAAAGCAATAGACATTATAGTTTTGCGAATGAACACGACAAAACTTCCCTAATTGGAAGAACACTTGAATTATGATTTTGAAACAACTCGAAAGACCTCATAACTTAATGTGAAATCTATAGCTACAATAAATGTCTCGTTGAACGAGCCACAGGGGTTTTTAATCGTATAAAAAGGTCAGAAAGTAGTCGAGGTTTCCAAAAGGTTTTTAAAATATGTTCACATTATTTAATTACTAGAAACTCCCCGATTCCCGTGTCCAAACAGGGGTAACAAAAATTATACGTTTTAACTTGGCTGTAGATAGTTTTTTTTTTTCGTGACCATCAATATTTTTTAAATTAATAAATTATTTATATGTGTAATCGAGAATAAAGTTATATTTGAAAATAATCATATATTTTTATTACATTTTTAACACCACGAAAATAAATACCATTTTAAAAAGGTTAAGACAATGTAGATTTTCAAACACAAAAATGTCGTTCTGTTTATGACTAACAACGAGCATTCACTAATTAAAAATAATTTGAGTTAATGCACTTTACATTATCTCGCCATTAAGTTAGTAAATATTTTTGGGACACTCGAGTCCGTACAAATGTAATTTGATGATGTCTTTTGTCTTTTGACGTCTGCTCTATCTTTTTTGATTAAACATTTCCCGAATGTTCTTACTTAATAACAATATCAAACCTAAGGCGTCACTCAATCAAATCAAAATTAACTGTTCATTCGCTCCGGCCGACTATCCTCGGTCATAACAAATGATGCCTTTATTATAATATAATTTAAGCATATAAATCGTACAACACTGCACTACAACTTTATGGAAAATACTTAACGCTATCACAAACTTCGAACAAGTATACTACTATATTCAACGCGAATCGTTCCGTTGGTGCGCGTGATTTATAATTTATAATCAAAACACTACGGCTTCCAACACTTTATTATTATGCAATTTTTAAATCTGTCACATTTAATAGACTGACAAATGATCGTGGCTACACCAGTATAGTACACATCGTTGAATTTTATTACGACCAAAACTATATTTTATTCTATTGACACATTTTATTGCATATCTGGTTAGGGTTAGGGGCTCACGCCGGAAAGTATATATTACTCGCTGTAACAATATTTCATTATTAAAAGTCTGAAATTAAAATCGAAAAGGTTTCACTGGTGTTTCAGCGCCCGCGTTTCCCTTCTTCGCCCATAAACAATATAAAATATCCTAAAAAGGAAACGCCGTTAACCCCGTACACATACAAGTCTGGTCTGATACAACCGTTTTTAAAGTTGCATTAAATCTCGTATGATAATGCGCGGACAACATAATATCGCGATGATCAAGAATGCACGTCGACCATCGCAAATGCCCGATGAATTGAATATATACACGTTTATACCACGAGCTTTTGTGAAGTTTCTACATTTTAAACGACTTCCAACGGTCATTTCGTGGAAGGTGCACTTTTACGTGGAAAACCGTTTACTTATAATATCATTTTCGTTACTTTGAAAGCATACGCTTTTGTGGCCATAAAGAGACTAATATATTATTAAATAAATACAAATATACGAGGTATGGACGCCCATACCAATTAAGTCCTCGGGGGAGACCCTGTATACATAATGTAACCTTATACTTTCCTTAAAAGCGAAACGTTAAAATATTCTGTGCGCCGAACCAAAACATTATTGATACAACTATAAATTCAAATAAGTCTAAAAATGTACCCAATCAATTAGATGTGACTTATATTTTAACTTCCATTTTTACTGCGATCGTGAGATAAAATGAAGCTCTTTAAGTCTCGCAACACAATGAATATAGTGTATATTTTTGCAACATAAAAATAGTCTCATACGATCAAATGCATATCATAAAATGTTCTCATTTTGTACACGGGAATACATTTTTATTCATATTGAAATCAAATTATATACAATTATGACAATAAATATTTTTTTCAGATACATGTTTACTTGATGAGTACTCCAAAATTATTATTATACAAAACTTAACATTCGTATGTTATTAAAACGACTAGATGTCAAGTGTAATTGTATAATAATATAATATGTATAAAAGTAAATTAGGGTTAAATTTAAAATATTTTGTAGGTGTCTCAGTAAATCATAAAAATGATTGGTAAACATATTTTTAAAAAAATTTTTCAAAATATTTAACATAAAATATGATTTATTCATCAAAGCATAAATGAAATCCTCTGAAAATCAATTTTGAATAAATTAATTTATAACCACGTTTAAAATTAAATGACGACACTCCCATTAAAATGTTTCACGTCAAGCAGTAGTTTATAAAATTAATTTGTATGAAAATTATTATTTAAAAATATGGATATTTTTAACTAATAGAACATAATTTAAATTTCTTATATTTATGTACTTGAAGTCAAGTGTGAATGTATGTACATTATGTGTTTTATATTATATATATTATACTTAGTAATTGAAAGCTATTATTTGTATTTATAAATAATTCTTATGACTTAACCAACTGCCTTCGGATAGGTCATTTAATTTTGAATTTCGATACGGACAGGATCTATGAGTTAAATCAAAAAAATCTATTTATTTTCAAGTTCAAAAACCAGTCATCGTCATCACATTATTATTGTATGTGAGCATAAGTTTTTAATTTTACTATTTCAATGGTAAAATGCTTATGAATATGGAAATTTAAGCAAAACAATAATTATAATATAAAGGCAAAGATTTAAACAGCCTACATTTTTAAACACGTTACTGGCATTAAATTCATTTTATTTACGACTTAAATCCTCGAGACTTTATATGTCGCCGGGGAGTAGAATGTTGGGCAGAGATGGGATTTTAATTCGGAATAATTTAATTTAAAGGAGGCGTCCCGAGTCGGCAGTATGTTGTGGAACTGTGGCATTTTTACCCGACTATCGTTAGCTATAAAAAAAAACGAGTTATGTTGCCGTTCGTTTAGGCTATCAGTAATTTATGGAAATTATCAAATAAACAAGTATGAAATACTTTCAAATGAATCGTTAAACCATATTCCGTTGTAAAAAGTTCGTAAAATTATTTATTTCAACGATAAAAAAAAAATGCATAAACTGTGATGGTAAGCGAAATGCTTCTAAGCCCTTTTTTCACAGAAAATGATGTACCTTATGATAAATGAAATATTCTCGTTAAAATGTTGACCATTAATTCATTTTATTTAAATCTTCAGATGAGCTATTTATACACAGCCTATTATTAGTGAGTATTCCTTTTCGACTGATTTGCGCAAATAAAAACCTAATTTCGTATTTTTACACAAGTTTCGTACGTTAATACCAACAAAAATATTGTATCATAATTATTATAGTAATAGTATTTGAGATACACCGGTGACATAACTTCGAGAACAATTCTTTAACAGAGTAGATTGGTCTTGTTAGAAACGATCCAGCCCGGACGTGTAATTATCGTCGAACAGTCGTTGGGTTAGAGATAAAAACTCAATATTGCGCTCGCAGTTTACTGGAAAACGATTTTACTACTGTTCAACATTAAATGACATGTTTTGTGTGTTGTGTGTTACAGAAGAAGATATTGATGAGTTCAATATACACGTATCGAGGTACAGACCAGAAGAGTTAACGAAGCTCACGAAAATCACTAAGTTCAATAAAAAGGAAATTCAACTAATTTATAGGGGATTCAAACAAGTAAGTAATTAAAATTAAGTTGATTTTACATTATTTTTTTTTGTCTCCGTATACCTCCCGTCAGTCTTAAGAACGGTTCTATGGATTTTAATATCTCAATTAGATGTGTTTGATTAACAAAAAGAAGAGCGTTTTTTTTCGAGCCATTGTTTTCTCTCGAGGCATAATGATTAATAGTCAAATAACGTCGAGTTTTGAAGATAAAAACATAAAGCCCATTGCATTCATTAAGTTACTCGTTTAAGTTTAAATAAAAGAGTGTTTTTGATTACTTATAAATGTTTGTTTTTTTTGGACATAAAACTACCATTTAATATTTTAAATCTGTTATATCAGACGGATTTTACAACAAAGAACATTTTTACACGAATAATACGCGTTTATAAACTATGTTATTAGTAGCATAAGTATATTATAAATAGTAAATACATTTTCAACAACAATAATATAAATTTAAATATATTGAGTTATGTCAATATTCATACATCTTGTGAAAAATGCATTGAATCAAAATATGATACAATATATGCGAATATGTTTATGCTGTGTAACATACCAAGTGCTATACATCAAAGATTTACTAATTTTTAAATATTGAGTGAAATAATTGTGACGAATGCAAGTATGTACTCGTATATACTAAGCCATTAATTACGGTAAACACTTAAGTTTAAGTCTGGCAACCCACTGATATGGTGAATTTAACTAAAATAAGTGGAGTAGATATACTTGTTTAGGTGTATTATTATTTATTATTAATAGTAGTACTTAACATTTCAATATCAAACAATAGTTTTCAAATCGGTGTTCTGTCCAAATACATACTCGTATACCCATGTATAGCCATATTAGCCATATTAATAATTTATCTTTATTTCTGATAACTATTGTACGAATTTCATTAAATCACTTGTTATTTTCAGGAGTGTCCTACCGGTATGGTAGATGAAGATTCGTTCAAACACATTTTCTCACAATTTTTTCCCCAAGGTGGTGAGTATAATAATTGAATCACCATAAAATAGAAATAAAAATGTTTACTAAAAAATCGTTAGCAATTCAGTTAGAAAACTAATTAAAATTAATTCAAAATCAACTCTCGACCATCTGCAATGATTGCTTACGGTACAGTTTTCTTTTAAAAAATATATTTTTCCAACAACAAATTTAAAAATAATCATGATATAATATATTACATTTTATGTTTTGTATTATTTAATTTTAATAATCTCCTACGGTTTAGTGATATGTTCATCTATCAAAGATGGGCACTCCATTAAATCGTTTGCATAAATTTGATTCGAACACATGAAATATGCTTAGCACATTTTTTCATATCATATTTTATTATTTTTATATCCACTATTTAACCCTTCAATGAATTTAATTCTAAAATTGCAATTTTCATGAATTGATTAATCATAGTGGTTTGTCACTTGTAATCAAGAATTAGAAAGCCTATATATTCTAACTGTTTTTAATTAACTATGTACACGTTTATTTATTCACAAAATGTATTTTTAGATGCCTCTCAATATGCCCAATATGTGTTCAATACAATCAAGAGAAATCAAACTGGAAAAATTAGTTTCGAGGTATTTTCATTTTTATATATAGTGTTCACCAAACATATACAAATACAATGTAATTATTCATGTCCGTTAATGCAGTACGAGCAAACCTGAAACATGATTCATCTGTGTTTCAATAAAGCATATTATAATACGAGTATATACACAGTTGAGTATAGCGCATTTAGAGTTAGGTGTATAAACTAAGTTATTTCCGGAGCAAAATTAATTTAATTACCAAATTTCCGTAAATTTATGTGTTCGCAGCATTTAATCTACAAAGTAGCTTTAAAATAAGAAACTATGCCAAACAAAACACATGCTGTACTTGTTGCATTACTAACCCACATTTATCTACTTCACAAATAATCATTTACTTCCTCTTGAGATTTTATTTCATCGCTCTTACGAACGCGGTCGATCATTTGCAACACGGAAACAACGATAGATAACACGCATGCAGGAGGATGACTTCGGTCAAGTTTAACTTCTTAATCATAATATGACGTGAAGACATAGTAATTCAATGTTGTCCAAACGTAATTTACAAAGACAATACACGAGTAATTATTATTATTAAAACGTAACAAATTCACTAGGTAGTGTACCCGTTGGCACACGAAGGGGGCGAAAAGGTCACAAATCTTATGGTATTCGGAAAATGTAAAAATATTATTTTCAGCACGTATATGCAGAATTTAAATTATAAATGAAATTTTTTTTTCTCCAATCATAAGTCTAAATTTTCTAAAATATTTTGTAAAGTAAAATTATGTACTATGGCATAATGACATGAATTACATGAGAAAAATAAGTAACCCAGCGGTTACACTTTATGTTTGACTTTTATTTATTACGTTATATTATTGTTTATACTGTTCTATTGGTTTTTTTTAAATATTTGTATTTTTTATTTTGAGGATTAAGAGCTTAGGTCACGACCCTTTTTTTTGTACGAAATAAATACATATACCTAATAAAATATAGTTATAATAATTGATATTTGTTACCGGCCATAATAGTAAGATAATTAAGACATTTTTTTCTCGACTATCTGTAGTCTAAAGATATTATGTTTTTTATCTTTATTTTATGATACGTATAAGAAAATTTACTCCGCGTTTGTTTACTAAGGTTTGATAGTAAATAACCAGAATTGTTTTTTTTTTTTTTTAATGGGAAAAAATAGTAGGTCGATATAATACAGAGTAGAGATCGAGTTCATAAGAAAGGCTGTATAACCTAACCTACGTTTTCATACTCTAAGAAACCCCTGACATTGTTATCCAACAAGGTAGGTTTATTTTTTTAAATTACACTGAAATATGTTGACTATATACAACTTATAACTTCTCTGTTACATTTTCGCCATGTCTACAACTTTATAAAAACGTTTACTCGTATTTTTAATCTAGTAGGGCTTTATTTTTATATATTGTCAGATGAGAAGTCAAAAGGAAAACTTTTTAATTCATCTTGGGAAACGTGGAAAAAAAATATATATACACAAAGTTTTTTTTTCAATGATTTTTAACCAGTCTGAAGATAAAACATTTTTGACTCGTATTCCATTGTGTAGCAGTAATCACGTCTGTTGACATCATCGAAAATCTGTCGTTACGAAAGTTTTCTATTAAATTAAACTTAAAATAATTATCGAAGATAGCAATAATGCGTATTCTATGTACAACATCAAACGTATACCCATATTATTCGCCAGCAACAACAAAACCACGTCTTGTGGAGACATTTTCAAGCGGACAAACTACTACATAGCTGAGCATTGAAGACCGTTCAAAAATTGAACCTCATAACTAGTAAAGTACAATTATTAATGTTAAAAAAGTGGCCGTTGATTTTGAAGAGTAAATTTTTATTACAAAATAAACGGATAAGTTTAACTTTTGTTTTACCTACTTAATTAGATTCGTACAATCTCCTTGGGTGCATGGAACTATAAAAAAAACCATAATATCATATATTTTATGTCAATAATAATTAAAACCATACGGTCTGTACCTTTACTCGATTTTCAATATATTTTTACGATATTTTTTTCAATAAATAACCATCGTCGTCTGGATTTTAATACCCTCCTCGGGTATGGTAGTAATACTGCCGAGGTCATAACAACATATCTATTCGCGTTTTTACACTCCACAACTGTATTCAGTAAA
The DNA here is from genome assembly GCA_949715065.1 of Periphyllus acericola. Lineage (NCBI taxonomy): Eukaryota > Metazoa > Arthropoda > Insecta > Hemiptera > Aphididae > Periphyllus > Periphyllus acericola. The sequence goes on along the minus strand of OX454270.1, from coordinate 8,201,353 downwards.
AAGAGGTGTACGACTTTATTGACATAAGTGGTGTTTTAATAAGTTTTCAACGATATACGTATTCCGGGTAAAATTTCATAAGTATTTCATATTTACATAATTAAAGTGGTAAAAGTAGGGGGTAGTGTGCTATACTCGTAAACTCCATAAATGAATAATTAAAGAATATAATTAATCGTGGTTAAACTTTATAAAAACATTTAAAAACCGTTTCTATAAATTATTCAAATACAATACATGTTGTCATAAAAATACCTATAATACCTGTTCTATTTCTTAATATTTAACGCAATTTTTATTTCTTATATTTTTAATTTAAAAAGTTTCCTCTGATTTACAAAGAAAAAATACATCGTCCTTTAAGATTTATCAAAATGTGTTTAATCCTGCATCTATGGATAATTAATCATAATTTCCTAAAACAGCACAAACTTATAATTCGTTTCAACAATTTTTTCGACCAGTTAATGAATCTAGTTTACATTCCACCAATGGTTTGCATACTGAGACATAGATTTTAATAACCATCGTTAATATATGCTATATTGACACAATTTGTTTGTGATTGGGTAAGCGTTGTATTCATTTAAAAAAAGTTCAAATATTGGTTATAGATAATATAAAATCTAATAGAAAAAAATAAAAAATAATTATTATTTTCATAAATAATCAAATATACGGTGCGTGTTAATTATTAATTTGGTTGTTTTTTTCTGTACATGATAGGTATAACAACAAATTGAATGGATTCATCCATATTATGCATCGTTAAGCTTTCAACACAATGTAATCGCTATTTCAATCGCAAACATAACCTTTTCATCGCATATCCAATGTTTGCTTTAAAACGGATTATATAAACTTTTACGATAGACGGTCACCATACGTGCGTCGACGTTTAAAAAACCATTAGAATCGTCAGCCGTAGATATTACGTCCTAGGTGTTGCGACCTATAAATACTGTCGGTACAAGATACACGTATGCGAAAATACGTGTTAATTGATTTTACCGCGAACAGCCGCGAGTTTCGAACGCGAAGAATCTTCCATTGCCCGTCCAAGCCTATGCCGTAACGTTTCTTAGACGCGTTTAAAATAATTTTTTTTCTATTTTTTGTTTCATCAAAACGCGCGATAAATACAACGTCTAGTTTTGTGGTCCGATTTTCACCGAACAATATACGAGCGATACAGTGTCGTGTTTACGGAGAGGTGAATTCCAGGACACTGTACCTCCCATCACCCCCCCAAAAAAAAGGGTAAAGATTTGTGTAAAATGCAACTGAATAGTATCTATGTGTTAGTTTTTAACAAAACGCGCACTTCCGTCACCTATCCCTCAAAAGGCCCAGCAATTATTTTCATTCGTTCGTTACGTAGTCTATTCCAGTGGTCTTCAACCTTTTTCACTCGCAACCCAACTCTTTTACCATACAATTTTTGCTATGTCATCAGTAAAAAAAAAAAAGCTTAAATCGCTTTATGTCTTAATACGCCATAATAGAGGTATATATCAAAAAATGTTGCCTTTGCAGTATACGATATACTTTTCATAAGCCTGCATTTTCTTTCGTTTATTATTATATTCTATTAATAAAAAATATCGTACCTACGGTTCGCTAATAAATTATACTATATCCGACGATTTTCTTAGTAGAAATAACGTTTATTTATCGCGACCCATTTTCAAAGCTTAAGCGATCCAAAATTGGGTCGCGACCCACCGGTCTATTCTATACGCACGCGCACGAGTATTCAGATGCGTCCGAAGAATTTCCATCGACCGGACTCTTGTTGGAATCATTCATCCCTATTACCGTATACATAGGCGTATCCTCGAGGGGAGTAGGTTGACCACCCCTCTACTTTGGCCCGAGGCTTTTTTTTTAAATGTAATAAACATTGATAAACGTTAATGTGAATAATTTGATCTTCAAACTTCATAATATTACGTCTATATATTTACATTATATAAATTTGCAATCACGTTGAAAAAATTATTATATTTGGTCCATTGTAGATATTTTGTCGTGATAACAGTGATTGTGAACAAAGGCAATCTCAGAGTTCTGTGCTTTTACGGGCATCAGACATACATTTATTGACTGATGGAGAAGTTATTAAGTCATTAAAGAAGTAAGAAGTTTCTATGAGAAGTGTTTTCACGGATATATATCAAAAACCATTCAAATGAGTCAAAATTACTAGATTGAAATTCCAAAATTAAAAAAAAAGAAATGTTTCCACTTAAATTTACGGTTTGAGTACACTGCATCAAACGTCTTCAAAAATTCAGAAATGAAGGTTAAATTGATTAACTTTAAACACAAACAGCAATGACATTTCATTATTTTCCACGGCGTTTGATTTAAAGTGTGATATGTTGAAAAAAAAAATTAACCTTCTTTAAACATACTGCTCATACACTGAAGGTCGAGAAAAACAAGCGCGGCGATTGGGTAAATTCGAATCTATATTTTGACTAACGTCGTCGAAGCATTGAAAATGATTATGAGGTTATACCAGTAACGAGCTGTTCTTGCGAACGTACATTATCCAAGCTCAGTACCATAAAACGAAACACGATCGTTTGGATGGCCTGCTTACAATATTTATTCAGGAAAAATCTTGCTTATATTGTAAACGATGACGATGTAATTGATACTTTCAAAAGTCTTGCTCCCGCGGGCAGAATAATAGAGATGTTCATAGTTATATGTTTATAAATTTTAGTTATCTTACATTTTTTAAGTATGTATACTATTTAAGTATATATTGTTCAAGTTATAATACACATTTTTTGTCGATACCTATTATTATTATTATTATTATTATTACTATGCTGTTACTATTATAATTATTATTTAGTAACGGAAACCTTGGTTCAGACATTTCTCATGTGAAGCGGGCCCCGCGTACAATGTCTGCGCACGCCTATGGCAGTATACAATAGGTACGCGTTTAATGCACTTCAACGTTCTTTTGCCAGACGTCAGCCGCGCAGAAAGGTTTATAATAATGTATCGGAAAAGTTATTATTTTTATTATGCACAGCATCGTACGGTAGTGCAGCGCAACTGTTTGCGCCGGGGGATACGATTTTCAAAAGAGTACTCGAACCGCTAACGAGTTATCGTCGTTACGCCTTCCAGTGACATCTATATACGTTATATAGCGTGTCCGTCACACCGGAAAATAATCCGACGTTAGCTTCCCGGACGGTCGCATGTAATGCCCTCCACTGTACGTCGGCCGTGGTTCGATACGTTTTTTTAACGACTTTACCGCATGCTAAAAATCGTAGCAGTTTCAGGATTAAAATGTAATTCATAGTTCTGACACCAAGGAATCAGTTATGTTATGCTTGCGTGGTTTCAAATCGATGATATTTTAACTTTGTTAGTCGTAAGTCGTACGCTCTTATCGAATAGGTGACAATAGTAAATTGTAGTGTTCGGAAATTTACTACATTTTAGTGATCAAAAAATGTTTATTTTAAGTTTCCCGGCGGATCAGTCTACTAAACGCAGAATATAATAATATTTGAAAAAAAAAATTGGCAAAACTAAACGTTCCGGAGCTACTAATATTTCATAAACGTCGCTTCGGGAAATCGGGGAAAACCATAAATGTATTGAGGACTGGGCACAGAAAACTAACATATACCGACGTCTAATAGAAAAATTAGAGTCCCACTCTGCGTATCAGTAATGGAAAATCGCTCACAAACACTAACAGCATGTTTGCTGTACCTAAATAAACAAAAAAAAAACCCCAAGTAAATCGAAAACCTATCCCCGTTGACTCGTAACTCTCCATCGAGCAGTTTTTTCGTAATCATTAGACATCCTAATGTTACGTTTAATTTTACTAAAATCTATCGGACGATATTATTCGGTGTACTTTACTTGATTAATATATCCGTTGGTCGATACAACTTTAATGTTTGTTTATAGGAATTCTTGGCCATACTGTCTAAGGTTTCTCGAGGAAGTGTTCAAGAGAAACTTCATTGGATATTTGGTTTATATGATCTCAATAAAGATGGAGTTATAACAAAAAAAGAAATGCAAGACGTAGTACATTCCATTTATAGCATGCTGGGCAGACATACTGATCCACATACAGACGATCAATCTGCAAAAGACCACGTTGACCGAATTTTCCACGTAAGTCGTTTTTATAGTGTATTAATTTAAAAAAAAACGACCAATTTTAAAGCCAATAATAATTTGAAAAAAAAAATAAAAGCTTTTCATTTACGAGGATAAAAAAAAATTTACTATGCGGTGCGCGCGTTTATAAGATGAACTTAAATGCATACGGAGTGATTTTATTAACCATGCGCTCGTCCCTTTTGTGACCGTAAAATAGCTTAAATTTGGGATTTTTTTTCTTTAATGTTCAAGTTACTAGTTATGTTTCCCATAACTTTTTTTTCATGCCACCCAGCTTCAGGGTGTGCTGTGGCGATACAAACTTTTATTTTGCAAATGAACATTTTAAACTTGATGGCAATGAATCGTTCGCGTTTGAAAAATAAACGGTTCATGAATACTTTCTTCGGTGACGACGAATAGCCAACTAGTGATTGAGACCAAGAATGTTTGATTTCATTGAAAATATTAAACAGAATATTTAAATATTGAACAGAGTTTATGAAATGTCGATGAAAAAAATTATATACAAGACGTATTCTCATATTTTCATTGTCGCACAACGTACACGATAATGAATATATAGAATGCTAATTTTTTTTTCGTGTAAAAGTACGATATTTCTACTTCATTTTTTTTTTCCTTTTCACGAATCGATCATGTTTTCATCAACCGTATATGTAGTATCAGCGTTCGGGCCTACGTGGACTTACGTTTTACGAACGGGAAGTACGGTACTGACTGTGCGTTGTACATCATTGTTCCGCGTTTTTTGATTTCAGCTGATCGACAAAAACAATGACGGTAACGTGACCCTAGACGAGCTGATCGAATGGTGCAGTCGGGACGAGGGAATACTCCAGTCGCTGGACACGCTGGACACGGTTTTGTGAAACGAGCCTCGCTCGCCCAACGTGCGGGTGGGCACGCGAGATCGGGCGAGCCTGTTCAATTGGTAGACAAAGCGGACGTGCGAGTAGAAAAAAAAAAATAAAAATAAATCCGTAGACAAAAAATAAAAAAAAAAAAAGTGTACAAAGACTAGCCCGCGTGCGCCGTGTACCGCAACAAAACCGTATATAACCGTTATTGTGACCGCGGCGACCCTTTTTTTTAACAATCGAGGCAGTTCGGCGCAGGCGGACGTGAACCGGAAACAATCACATCATCGTTACCACAGCCGTGGATTATTACCCACCACCGGATACGTCATCCTTCTATGTGTACGCGTATATATGCGCGAGAACAACCTTATTGGTCGACCACTGCAGCAATAATCATAATATACGTATTCACGTGTGTATATTTAATTACTCGCGGTTGATGGGTACGACGCGAACACTATATATATTTATACAGGGTGTCCCACCGAGGATTTGCCCGTTTGCGATATCTCCTGAGATAATGAAGAATCTTCAATGAAGATCATCGATTTCCTTTTTTTTTTATTTTTGAAAGACTCGCGCAGGGACTAGGACTACAGATATTTCACGAACTTAACGTTTTGGTTGTAAAAAAAGTTAAGCAAATATAGTTTTTAATTTTATTGTTTTTGAATAAATTGAACGTGACCAATGAATAGATTATATTTTTCTTAACATTTTGACGTTACAACCTTTCACTTTCGTCAATCTTTACGGTTTTTAATCATTATTTTAGTTTCCAGAAACTTATCAGAGGTTAGGAATCAGAAAACGAGACGAGATGATATAAAATCGTCAGATTATTATACTATGCGGTATTAAATAATACACCATTTTTCTAGAAATAAAAAAAAATATTGAAAATCATAAGGTCAATGAAAATAAAATATTGAAACGTCAACATTTTCAAAATAATAAACTTTATAAAATGGCGTCAAATTTTTCGAAAATAATAAAACAAAAAATATTGTTTTCGCTTTTTTACCAAAACGTTAAATTCAATTAAAATATGAAATATCTTTATTCCTTGCACCAGTGAGTTTTATTTAGAACATAATTTAAATATCTATTTTACCTCAGGAGATATTGCAATAGGTAAATCCTCGGCGGGACACCTTTATATATATTAATATGTAAAATATTGTTCGAAATGGATTTAAAACAAAACATGTATTTTTTATCAATTTATATATTACTATTATGTAAAACTTGAAAATGGTTCACTGGAATGACGCGTAAAAATAACAGTAATAAATACAAATCATAATAAAAACAATAATAATAATAACAGTAGTAATTCGAATAAACGTTTTGAATATTTCCTTCGCAGTAAATGGTGTATACATGTAACGGCAATGGTACCGTTACGACGTGTAATGTTATTATCATTGTGCAGAAGTTACTAATAATATTTTTCTGTTTGCTACAGGGTAATTTTTGAGAAAATAAATAAATAAAAAAATGTATCCGAGTGTTGTTCTTCCTATTGGATATTAAAAATGTATATTATTATGTTATGATAATTTGTTTTCGCTTGATCCTTGTTATTATACATTTCGCACAATGAACAAAAAATAATATACATAATATGATAAGTAGGTGCTTGTTAAATAAGTCGAGTTGTTTCCCTTATCCGTTGGTCCACACGACGAGATCGATGATACACGTAACGATTAGCTACACGGGGCAGACGTAAGTTGCGCCCGACGATAGCGAAAAATGGTAAATTAGGCCCAACACATTTTAGGGTAAAATTTCTGTTCAGTAAATTGCGTTCAACACATTTTAGGTATGAATTGCTATGAGATAATTTGCGCCCGGCGTGTTTTTCAAGTAATATTATTTCGATGATAACAATTTAGCATTATCCAAACTCCAGAGGACACCACGACTGTCACTGCCCTCCAAAAATTACTTTTCCCTATCCTTGTATATTTTCTTTGTATTTTCTTTTTTTTTCGATAACATAATTGAAATCAAAATTAAAAATTAAGTTACATAAAATATAAAATCCCAACAATTTCAATCGATTTCACTCAATGATCTCATGACTGTGTTTTACGAACAACTGGTTTTTTGTAACTTATATAATTATCATATTTATATTATTAGAGCCTTATATTGATTATGAAACGATAAAACCACGGTATCGTTTGTCAGTGATAAAATGATGAACTTTCGGTTTTCACACAAACATAATGTACAACCACCGTGTGTAAAATCGGTAATAATGAATTGTTCGTTATGACTATGAGCGTAAATCATTAAACACAAAATGTATATCAAAAAATGTCGGGTGCAAATTCCTACACACAAAATCGATATCGAAAAATGCCGGACGCAATTTACTATTCCACTTTTTTTCACTATCTGTTCACTGTGGGCGCAATTTACAATCTCCAGACATCATATGCGTCTTACACACAACACAAACGAGTAAAATGCACAGTTTTTCCCGAACAACGATTTGGTTCGGTCTGGTCAAAATTCATGACCGATTCTGCTCCTATCCAACATTCGTTTTATAATATTTACGATGATTTTCACTAGGAATTCACCGTGACAACCTAATCGTCGTTAAGGGTACGGTACGCATCAATCGTTTGTACTGTTCATTTGACGCGAGAGTGCAGTTTCGTACATCCGATTTGACGTTTCGGACAAAACGATAGCACTGACCGCCAGCGACAATACGTCAATATCCGTATCAATATAGTATTTATACGCACGCGCGATTAGGCGTATCACTACGTAAGGTCTGACGTATCGCACAACCAAAGTATTAGGTACGAACTGACGTACAGGAAACGTCGGGTCATATCCTGGCTCACCATATCGTGTATTTCGTACTGACCTCCTTACTAAAATTTCCCCTTTTCCCCGTCGTATCCTTTCGTAACCGTTCGCTTTGAGCTCTATACGGTCCAAGCGATTTGATAGTCACTGCACTTGTGTTAATCCGTTTTGAAGTCGATCGGAATGTGATATTATCGTCGAGAAGGCAACAAAAGATTTTGATCGCCGAACGCGTCACCGCATTTGTTGTTTTATTTTTATTTTTTTTTCGCAAGAGACACATATCAAAATAAGATTAACTAGAGACTCATAGGCGCCCGCTGAAATTTTTCTAGCGGTTGAGGGGCGGTTCGTGAAATATTAAATAACGACCCAAACAGAATGTATAAGTTATTAAGTTAAATTAACATATTGTCATTATGTCGTACGGTTGATTTTAGTTAGTGAGGGGTGGTGGGCAGACGTCTTGCCGACCCCCCCTCCGAGCTCCATGACGTACGGCGTGATTTTTTCGCACCGCAACTACCGCGCGCAGAAACGGTGGTGACCATGTTGTTGTTCTTGCGTTTGTCGGTCACGATATCCGCGCGTGGAACGTACCCCGGCCACTCGGTCCGAGACCGCGGAAACACTAGACCCTTTGGCGGCTGCACGTTTGTATTGTAAACGGTCGACGAAATCTATCTCCGACCATCGTCCACGTCGATATACCGATAATAATGCGACGACGGTACACCATTGATTGCAACATAGTCGTGTGACCAAGACGATCCCTCCGCCGACGGACGGGACACCGTTTCACGTTTTTCAATGCGCAAGCGGAAATTTTTCTAGGGGTAAGGGGAGGGGGAGCGTGGCAAAGTTTGTAAAGTATTAAACGACGACATAATGTGTATTCAGATTAATTTACATACTTTCACCATGTCGTATGTTTGATTTAAATAAAAAGCCAGAGGGGGAAATTCCCCGTCTTGCCACCCCTGCGGGCGCGCCTATGGGCCCGTTCGTCTACGATTATACGAATCTGAGAAACGCAATTTCCACGTGTACCATACGTTACAATGTCGACCTCGCCAGTCGTTTACCTCGCCCTGTCCACCGTTGTTATTTATCGCGCTAAACGCATTTCGATGTGAACGAGACGTGAGAGTTTTATTGTGTTCGTTATGATTACGTTTTCAAACCGTTAAACGAGATGTACTAAGCTAAGTTTAATGTTATAATAATTATATACACACATATACTATGCGTCGTTGTTGACAAGTCGATGTTATTATTATTATTATTGTAGAACACTGTTGGAACTCTGTATTTTATTCAATGAAAATAGGTTGTGCTAACATCGCGGTGTTACTCGTCCATTTCGTCACCCGTTTGTGCATATTCCAATTCAGTCGTTTAGAAACGCAATACAATGCACTCGGTAGCTACGTTATTAAAACAATAATAATAATAATGTAGTGAATTTATTTTAAACAATAATTGCCGGCACAACCTATCTTCAACATCGATATTTATTTTGATTTTTGAAATTATTTAATCGAAGTATTTTAAGAATTTATTACCGTGTATTATTATGTACAACATAAATGCGTATACTATTATATATGCATTTTGGACATGTGATGTTTTACCTGTGTTTCAATGAAATTTATTGTTCTTTATTGTAAATAAAAATTCTTCCATTACAATTAGTATTTTCCACCGGTGTTTGATCGTTGCCTGTCATTGACGTTAATACCCACCCATACGTACTATTGTATTTTAATTACGAAATAATAATTTTTTTAAAGTTATGTCTTGTTTTTTTTAAGCCCGAAAAATATTTATGTACATTATTATTCATATTGATTTTGTTTTTGTTTTTCTGTTCTGTTTTTAATGTTGCATATTATTATTGAAATAAATTTTAAATTCTAACTTTGATTTAAAACTAGTACTCATTGAAAAATTGCAATTTTTGCGTTTATTGCGAAATCGAAAATATAAATGTTTCACGATTGGTACTGACAGCACAATTTATAATTTCCAAGACTCGGTAGGTATTCCTGCACGTGCATGTATTAAGTGTAAGGGATTGCGCCAACCAAAACTTACTTTGTTCAATTAATAATTCACTATGTACTACTATATTATAAATAATTTGTTAAAAAAAATATCCGGTAAAATGTTTTCCAATTTTAAATGATAATTGTAACGTCAAACCTAAGAAATCAGGAAATATAATGATAATCAACGTAATGTAATACGTGGTTGGTATTTTGAACGGCGAATCACTTTATAAAATATTTAAATGAAAAACCGATCACTATTACGTATGACAAATACGTTATATCACCGATTGATTTGAATTTAGAACGTTTTATTTATGTATAACATTTTTAAAAAGAATAAATGTTTATAGTAACTTTTGAACTTCAAATGAGAATCTATACTATTAATCCATAACTTGCGCACAATTCTTACTCAAACTGTCACTGAAAGAACATAACGGTATAAGCAATTTAAAATGTTGATTATGTGAATAAATTTTAATTTAAAGTTTGTAACTGTGTTCAAAAAAACAAAAATTCCAAGAATCTTTTAACATCAATTGCTCAGCTATAGAATAATAATGATTACCATTTATACCTCATTCAAAAAACACAATTATTTATTCACTTTTTGTAAATTTATAACAGTATTTAAAACTTTTAACACGCGTATTGAAATAACACAACAAGTAATATTACACGTTAAGTTTGTGTCATAAAATACTATAATCTAGACATTATAATCCGTTCGCCTATCGTACACAAACTCAAATTAACAATCAAACTTTGATCTTATTTATGAACGTATTTACAGACATATCTTTATATAAATAACGTTTTTATTGATGACTTATTTATTAGTCCTTTTACGTTTACAATTGCACAATAAAAATATCCATCTGACTACTATAAAATTTGGTCAGGTAAATTATACAAATCTATAATATAAAAATGAATCGCAAAATGTGTTGGTATGCGCATAACTCAACAACGCCTGGACCAATTTGGCTGAAATTTTTTTTGGCTGAAACCTGACACTTTTCTGAAGGTTTTAGTAACACTTTTGTCAGTAAAAAAAGTTCATAAAAGTTTTTATACGCATTTTTCCACACATAGTGTTTTATCTAATTTTTTTTTTATTGATCTTTATAACAACCCGGCAACTGTTGCCATTAGTTACAAATTACAATTGGTAATAACAATTATTTACAAGTATGTATATTTATATGTCAGTATATACTTTTAAAGCTACCTGTTTTGCTCTTGGGCTTTTAGAAAATGACGAGCAATGGAAAAATACTCTAGCGGATGCAACTCTTTCAGAAAGTCCTTCAAAATTAAGAGAATTATTCGCAATAATCATAGTTTTCTGCCAACCGTCTGAACCTCAATCTTTGTGGGAACAGTTCAGAAATGATTTTTGTGAAGATATTCTTCATACAGAGCGCACTCGATTAAATGACTTGCAATTTACTTTTTCTGATGAAATATTTAATAGAGGTTTGATTGAAATAGAAGATAAAGTTGTTTGTCTGTCTGAAAAATATTTAACTGAATTTGGAATGAACTCACCTGTTCGAAATGAAAATGCATCTGATCCTTTTGAATTCTCAATTTTGCGTTCTTACGATAATAACCGATTACAAGAATTTGTAGAAATCAATTTACCAAAATTAGTAAATGATCAAAAATATGCTTTTAATGTTATTACAGAAAGCGTAATGAATCATCAAGGAAGAGTTTTTTTTTAGATGCTCCGGGTGGTACAGGAAAAACATTCCTAATTAATTTGTTGTTGGCTCAAATTAGATCCTCAGGTAAAGTTTCATTAGCAGTAGCTTCATCTGGTATAGCAGCAACTCTCCTTAGTGGCGGCAGAACTGCTCACTCGACTTTCAAGTTACCGTTAAATGTATTATTTGATACAGAATACGTTTGTCCGATTCGTAAAAATGGCCCTCTTGGAAAAATTCTTCAAGAAACCTCATTCGTTGTGTGGGATGAGTGTACAATGAGTCACAGATCACATATCGAAGCAATTGATCAAACATTGAAAGATCTTAGGTGTAATAATAAGTTTATGGGTGGCATAACATTTGTTTTCGCTGGTGATTTCCGTCAAACCTTACCAGTAATCCCTAAAGGTACTCTAGCTGATGTCGTTAATGCTTGCTTAAAATCTTCCCCTATATGGAACTATGTTGAAAAACTTTATTTGCGAACAAACATGAGAGTTTATTTATGCGGAGGGGACGATATTTTTCCAGCACAGTTGTTGAAAATTGGAAATGGAACTTTAGAAAATGAAAATGGTTACATTTCTGTCAATCACACGATTGGACGGGTGGTCAATAACGTGGAAGAGTTGATTTCTACAGTTTATCCTGACATTTTTAATCTGTCCAATAAATCTTATCAGTGGTTATGTGAAAGAGCTATTATCTCTCCAAGAAATGTAACAGCAGAAGAAATTAATGATATCATCCTTCTAAAATTCGATGGACACTCACGTGAATATCTATCTATTGATACAGTTACATCAACAGATGATGCTATTCATTATCCACAAGAATTTCTCAATTCTCTTTCTCCTTCGGGATTTCCTCCTCATAAACTAAAATTAAAAATTGGTGCTCCAATTACATTATTACGTAATCTTCAACCACCGAACTTATGTAACGGTACAAGATTACAAATAAAATCTATTATAAAGCTATTATAGAAGCCGTAATTCTTACAGGGCCAGCGAAAGGAGAAATTGCATTTATTCCAAGAATTCCCATGATTCCCTCTGACTTGCCGTTTTCTTTCAAACGGCTTCAATTCCCGGTTAAAGTTTCTTTTGCCATTACCATAAACAAAGCACAAGGTCAAACATTCAAGTACGTTGGCGTAGATTTTCGTACAGAGTGCTTTTCACATGGGCAATTATACGTGGCATTTTCTCGAACTGGAGACCCGAATCATCTTATGATTTTAATTTCAACAGGAAATATAACAAAAAACATCATATACTCAGAAGTCTTATAAAATTCTTATTTTAATTCTTTTTTTTCTTCATCAACTTCAATCAAATTCTTTATCAACCATAAATTATTTCTTTTTTATCTGTATTTATTTTTATCATTTATAACGCTAGAAAAATTTCAATCCGTTTTCATTAACCGTTTTTTATATTTACTTGCCGATCACATTAAACAATAATATTTGAATAAAAAATTCTACATATCATGGTCCGAAGGCAAAATAAACAACCAATCACGGGCGAAGCTGTGACAGGTCGGCTAGTATTAAATATTTATGTTATTGTTTTTCAATTCTGTGAAAACCGTTCAATATTATTTATTATAATGTTGACATTATAATATGTAAAATATCAAAATATCAATGTCATACTAAAAGAAAAAAAATCGAAAACTGCTTGAATGTGTTCTAGTACTAATTGGCTTTTCGTTGGGAGGAGGGATTATGAATTCCAATTTACATAACCATCACGATGGTTGGAAAAAGTAATAATAGTATCACTATCCTGGACGAAGGATTAATATTATACGGTGAAATTTGTCAACAAAGACTATATGGAAACGGTTTTATTTAAAAATATTTTTGCTTGCTGAAAATGTATCTATGCATTCAGTTTTTATCGTGTTTATGATAGTTAGGCGCGTGCTGTCGGCATTCGCCTTGGAACAGGACGAACTCGGTAAAAACCACTTATATTTTAAAAAAATTATACAAAGCGTGATTTATAAATTACAATGTCTAACAACTCGAGCTGACAACTTTAATATGATAATCAGGTCGAACAATGTGCAGGCGTGTTAAGCTCTTTTTCATATTTTGCAAACATTTTTAACGAACTTTGGTTTAAAGTGTTGAAGAAAAGAAAATGATGCACTTCGATTGACGTACGATGATGCATGCTGCAGCTGTATATGGGATACGACTACCCCTATAAAAATATTCGTAGGATGCGCGAACCCCAGTGCGTACGTGCACAATAAAGGTGTAATATTCATCATATAGCTTGTAGAATTTTCCTTCGATGAAGAGCGAATTTCGCTAAAATCTTAATCAAACACTCCTACAGCTATAAGAATATGTAAGATTCGGATTTCACGTCAATGTTTATTGTAATTTTGGGGCGTGTACCAGTTACTCCAAAAAGTACCTTTTTTATACCAATTCCCCCAAACTATACTTTAAGCAGAATGCACCAGTTACCCTCAACCAGTCTTGTAAAGTACTTGAGTAAAAGTATTAAAACACTTTTTATGTAATCAAATACGTATTTCAAACACTTTTGAAAAAAGTACTTGGTCGTAGTATTTTAAATACATTCACAGATTATCTGTATTTAAAATCAAATACTTTTTTTACAAATTATCATTCAATTCTGTCCCGATAAAATAATAAATTAATTAGTAGGGTTATATCAATAAATTAAGCCGTGCTGTATAAATAAAATCTATATTTGTATATGAAATAATAAGCATTTAATGCTTATGTTTATCTCGTTGTATTTAGAACACTATACTACCTATACTGCTACCCGCATAAATATATTAGCACATAATATGTGTTGTATGGCATCACCAACTAATAGTGTTTTAATAATTTATGATAAGAATAAAATTGTTCCGAAAAAAAACAGTGATGATAAAAGTTTTGAATAAATTTGATTCAGAAAACGTTGTTCAAAAAAAATTTCAGCCATCAGATACGGTAGGTAATCTTAATACGTATTATAAAATATTCGGATTCTCTTATATTTGTGTTTAAAAATTTTAATTATTTTAATTAATCTAAACCCACGGACGAACGGACGGAAAGATAACACTCGCAGACGGCCGCCGACGCAATACTATATAGCATATTATATACACATCGTTTATCATACTATTTTTGACGTATAGACCGACGCTTAATATAAAATAGTAAATAAATATTTAATATTATAAACGTCAAGTCTGTACAAACATAAGTCACACACACACACAGGCGCGCACGGTCGCACACAATACGATGCATCCACTTTGCATATTACGATTATTTTGCAATAAAACGAATACACTATTTTCACATACGCTAACATCGCATTTAATATAAGCTGCATTCCTTTTTGTGATCATTATTGTAATTGTTCTGTTTTCGGTAGATGAAAATAATAATAATCTGTCGAAAATGATGTACGCGGGTAAAAGTAATCAATAAATATTTATGTAACAATTAAGCATTAGCTACGCTTACGTTGGTCGTTCCTGGAACAAAACACAGCTGTTAATATATTATGTAGGTGTACGGGATATTTCTCCACGTCTTAAATATTCGAACGCGAAACCCGTGACGACAAAAATGAAGACGAAAAGTACCGTACAGGTGAAAATATCTTTTAAATCCCCGAAATGTACACGGCAATAATTTATTACTGTGGAGCAGATGATGAGCACAATTTTTAGTGATTAATGGGAGCCCGCTGCGCACCCGTGATCTAAGGTCGGGAAGTTTTCCAAGGACGAGGGAGCGAGCGGTATATAAGTAAGTCGTTCCAAGACTCGCTCATCATAAAAAAAAACACCGTATCGTTTTTTTAACAGGAAAATAAATCGCGTATACGATCGCCGCGGCTGTAAAAATAGCAATAATATTCGTACTTTGCCGTGCACACGTCGGTTTCGGTGGAACAACCGGACATACGTATTTCCGAACTGGTATACAACGACAATGAAATAGATCCTAAGTATATCATGTCTGGGTGTTCGCTGTCCACCAGAAGAACAAAATTGTTATGCTCATAAACGTTATAATCCGCCTTATCTACCAATTAGGTTGGTATTTTAGCGACAAGCACGTCTATATGTTATATGTATATAAAATATAATCATCGCACAGCCTACACTATGATGGCTAGCGAATTTTTAACATTTTTGTTTTTAAAGTGTTGAAATAGGCCAAAAACCAAAATAATAACATTTATTTGTTGATTCGTGGGTTACTTCGGTTACACGGATAAAACATGAGAAGGCAACGCGATGATCTAAATGCAACCACGACCTGTAATGTAATAGTATCAAATAAAATGTGACGTTTCCACAACAACAATACATTCATTGATATTTGGCACGGGAGTCAGTTGCAAACATTCTATATTTCCATATATCTGATAAGAATTTTACCGACTACGACTATTTCAAAGTAATCATTTTGGGATGAGTGTATACGATGGGGCACAATCGAGCTCCAACACTCAATCGAACGTTTAGCGAAAGATTTGCGAAATAATCAGGAGCTCTTTGGATGAACGATGATTCTGCTGGCCGGTGATTTTCGCCAAACGCTGCCAGTAGTTCCATGATCAACGACTTCTGATGAAATAAACGCATACTTTAAATCATAGAATTTGTGGACGTACGTGAAAACTTTCAAGTTATCAACGAATATGCAAGTCGCTCTACAAAATGATGAATTTGTGGAAGTATTTTTCAAGCAATTATTTGACATTTGCCACCGGAAAATTCCGGTTGACGCTTCCACTGGCCTCATTCCGTTTCCACATTATATTATTGACAATTCACATCGTCGAAAGAAGAATTGATCATGATAGTGTTCTCGAATATTGGTGCAAATTATATAAACAAAAAAATTATCAATACTATTACAGTAGTGACAACATACCATTTTATTTTGATTTATCTTTTAAAAGTGCAATTAGATTGAGTGAAAAAAAAATACTTTTTACTGAAATTTAAATATTTCAAACAAACATGACAAAAATGTAAACTGAAACGGCAGCGTCGTTGAACAATAAATATATTCCATAATTGATTGTCGCAGACATGGAAGATCATCATTTGCGAACGGCTCGACCGCTGATTTTTTTCTCGTTGTGTTCGTAACTGTTGGTCTCGGCCAATAATTTTCTGTGCGATCCACGGGTAATTCATAGCTTATATAATACATGTAAATTATTATAATGGACCGTTGCTTCATTATAATTTATAATAATATCTCGATCAACCCCTGTAGGTCATCATATGTCCGTATTAAAAAATTGCCTATTAGGTATATATTGAACACTTGCTCAACATCCCTCGTGAATTAATGAATTAAAAACAAATCCGCCCTGGTAGTAAAAAAAATAAATTATTATTGAGTTATTATAGAGTTGTTCCTTTCTGAAAACGTTAAAATCAAAAAAGAAGCCTTGCTGTAGATGTGTTATTTATGTGTGTGTGTGTGAAGGGGAGACAACTGGAACATTTATTTCCTGTCCATTATGCAACTCTATACCTAGAAACAGTAAGTTTTTTAATTTCCTAACGATATAGGTACTAGTTTTTACGTAGTAACTAACGATATTACGATTAGTATTCAAAAACTTAATGATCGTTTTATATACATATTAATGTACTATACAGAATTAGCCAGCTGGCAATGCATTTGCACGTGTACCTACCGACAACATGACGCGTCGTTTCCTATAATGTGTTTTAATCTGGAATAATGATATTTTTAATGCACCTACTATGCAGTATTATCTATACGTATTTTTTTATCGCCTTGAATATACGTATGAACTCGTATATTATAATTTATGAGTTATGTAATAAATTTGGTTTTAAAACACTGAATAATAACTAGAACGTCTATATAGTTAACATTTTAAATTAAAATAAATATTTTATGCTATACATTATTTTTAGTCTAGAAGTATAAGTAAAGCTGTATAGTAAAAAATGCACAATTTCAAATATTATCATTTATTATAAATCATGAATTCCTTAGTACACATATCCACTCAGAATTCGAATAACGTGTAACATCTTGCCGTAGGATTTAAATTTCAAATCTTTATTTTCACACATTCTTTAAATAATGTTATGTGATTTGTGGATGATAATGATTACCGATTGATTTTCAAATAATTTGCATTTCGATACGTGAGCGGTATTCTTTAAAGGATTACCGCTTGCCAGTGCGTTTCGATTTCGCTTTAAAGGGCATTCGATTCACAGTAACAAGGCTCACTAGAAACCGTTTTGTATTCGGTCGATATTTTCGTGACAAAAAAAAACCTATACTCTGCTTGGTATAATATCGTGACATTACATTTTCGGGCGAAACAGTCTACAAGCCTTGGTACGCTTTGACTTTTTACTATCGTTTTAAATTCTTAAGTGTTTGCCCAAGACCTATATAATAGACCTTTAGCTCTAGACAATAGCATACTAGCATATCGAAGATAGGTCGAAATCATGACTAGACAACAAGTCTAAAATTAGTAGAGAAAATGGCGACCGTAGGTGAGTAAAATTATATCATATACTATAGGTATATCATGGTGGGTAATCGTTTACTTTTGAATATAAATAAATAATGTTATAATGAATATATAACGAATATATGATTAAAAAGTTTTCTGATAATGAAAGAAACATCTTTCTTCAATTATAATAATCGGACGAAGCTTCTCGTTCGCAGGTGAGATATATAGGTTTATGCATACAGGTCTTTGAAAATTGCAACCAATGTACCATAAAATTGCTCTCTCAAATCCTGAGTGAAACAGAACGGTTGAATCAGTTTATGTTTCTAACAGATGCGTATATATGGGGGGGGCTGATGGGGCCCGGGCCCCCCCCCCCGAAATGAAAAATCGCTTATGCGATAAGATAATAAAAATTGTATAGCCTGTAGTCTGTGTAGTCGGATAGAAATAGATAGGAATTATTGGTATTTGTAATTTTAGCTTATAATAATAGATAATAGATAATAATAGATAGTATATTCTATTAATATTTGATTTGTCCCACTCTGCACCGGGGCCATTCCATCACTGCTATACCATAACATTAATATTATATTCTGTGACCGTAACATTTTGATCATAACATCGTTGATCAGACATCAGTTGTGTGCGGTATCTCCGAGACTCAAGTTCGAGGCTTTCGTGCTTTAGACACGTGTACTCGTATTTTCGTGTTTCCGAGTATTTATATCGTATCACAGTTTGTCGTTTAGCCATATGCTTTAAAGTTTTGTGGGTACGACAGCTTCGTCATAATGAAGAGACAAATGTCGATTCAAAACCTCGTATTTAAAATGTATAATATTCGTTTATTCTTGTAAGAAAATATGTAATTAATTTTGAGTGACTGTAGTAAAAAAATTGTTTACTGCAATGAAGAGTTTTTATATATTTTTTACATTACATTTCATAAAAAATAAAAAAATGAGTTTATTTTTTCTCTGGTGAAGTAATGATGATAGTCCAAATAGTCCAAAGGTCTTTTAGCGTTTAAGCAATATTTGTCATTGTGCCTCCTCCGTCATTTCTCCCTAAACTCTAAATACATAATCGGCCCCCTCCGAAATTAAATCCTATATACGCCACTGGTTTCTAACGATATAATCGTAGAACCAAATTTTTTGGTACATTGAGGTACATTGAACTATTCTTTTTTAATATTCTAACTATTGCAATCAGGGACGTACACAGGGAGGTGTTTTGGGTGTTCAAACACCCCCCGAAATATTTGGTTTTTTGTATGGTTATTTATTTATTCAATTTTAATATTAATTTTTATATTATACTTTAATAGACAGATATAATATTACGTTGTGTTTGTGAAAAACCGACTAAAGCAAAATAAAATATAATATATGTATACTAACAAATTTATAAATAAAATAAAATGATGCCTACTGTGTATTGACGTGGGTATAAAAGAATTCTAAAATGTACACTGACATGGGAAATACCTAAGCTATACAGACGGGACAATTATTGCGAATTGGAGTGTTAAAATTAATGAATAATTAATAAAATGACGTTTCTGTCATATTTTGTTATCGACATTATCGTTCATGTTTTTGTTTTGTATCTGAAACGAGGCACGAAAAGTGACAATATTATACCGTTTTATTTCTTAACTCTCAAGTTGGTGTATACTATTATACTAATACAAAGTATGGAATCGTAAAAAAACAAACACTCTACTTTCTTATTTCTCAACAAATAAAAATCGAATTGAGAATAATGAGGTGTGTATTAGTTTTTATTTTTTTGTTTATTAATATTTTAACTTGTTTTCTAATGTTGATTGTTGCGCTATTTAGGCACCAGCAGAAATATAAATTGAATGTTTAACATTGTTAAATGTACATAGAGACATAGAAGTTAATTGTGAAGATATTCTTAACATAATGGCTAAAACTTCACGAAAATTAGATTTAGTACTGTAATTTTTTTGTTTATATTATAAAAAAGTATTGTAGGTACTAAGTAAAGATAATTTCTTAAAAAAATTTCGTATGTTTATTAAAAAAAAACTTTTCAGCAACTGATTTTCAAAAACACCCCCCGAAACTTTTTTCTGCGTACGTCCCTGATTGCAATAAAAAAAAAATGTTTCGAAAATTATAAGATTAATACTAAATGCTAAAATATCGATTTATCGATAGTATCATATGATATATAACATGTGTGTATGTTTTGAGTTTCAACGATTCATATTTGTAGAATATCAACCATCCGTGAAAAATAAAAAAGTGGACGGTTCGCGATAAATTTCTCTCTGTTATCTCAATTATTCAACAACTGTTGAGAAATTCAAAAATGACCGTCCTCAAAGTACAATCTAGACAAATTGTCCTTTCGTAGAAGTACTCGGTTTGTGTACATCGGAGCAATCCTTCCGGTCGAAATCGTGTACTCGGACACAAACAAAACACAAATCTTGATAATACTCGTACATTCCTCGTTTCATTCTGCGTCTAATAATTTTATATTATGTATAATTTGTCTATATCAAACAACTAAACTTATATGTCTAAATATATTCTATTTAAAACAGTATTTGTTGAATGTAGTCAACAATACAATTCATTATACACAACACACGTACTGTCATTTTATTTTATTTTATCGGAATTTATTTCCGTAAATCAAACAATATTATTATTATTATTATTATTATTATTAATTTACATTTAATTTATAATTGTTTGGAATTGTGGGTGGAGTGGGCTGCAGCACAGAGGCCCTCACAGTTTTGTTATTACAGAAAAATGTATTCGGTTTATATTACTAAAATTGCAAAATATATTAATATGAAACATTTTTTTTCTATTCGAAGTTAAAATTACATCTAAAATACCAATCGGCTTTTTTTATATTATTTTCCTAACACGTCATTATTCATTATTATCGAGTTGTGTTATTGAATGGAAAAAAATAATTTGCCAGTGCAGCCAGTAGAGAACAATGATAAGTGTTGTTAAACGAACAAAAATCCATCGCCTTTTTCGTTTATTCGGGGCCCCCCACACATCCAAACCCGCCCCCGTGTGTATTTGG
>OX454270.1:7977556-8179884 GCA_949715065.1 Periphyllus acericola | reverse complement strand
ATCAGTGACCCGAACGGAAGTCGAAAATGAGTGACGAGAGCAATCCTCGTACGCTGTACGTTGGTAATCTTGACCCGTCCGTCACCGAAGAGCTGCTGTGCGCGTTGTTCACCAACATTGGCCCGGTCAACGCTTGCAAAGTGATACGCGAGCCGGGCAGCGATCCTTATGCGTTCCTCGAATTCGACACACATTCGGGCGCGGCCACGGCACTGGCCGCGATGAACGGCCGGCTCTTCTTAGACAAAGAGATGAAAGTTAATTGGGCCACGACACCCGGCAATCAGCCCAAGCTTGACACAAGCAACCATTATCATATATTCGTAGGCGATTTGAGCCCCGAGATCGAAACACACACTCTGAAAGAGGCGTTCGCGCCGTTCGGAGAGATTTCAAACTGCCGCATTGTGCGCGACCCTCAAACTTTAAAATCTAAGGGATATGCTTTTGTATCGTTTGTAAAGAAATCCGATGCGGAGAACGCTATCAACTCTATGAACGGTCAATGGCTGGGTAGCCGTAGTATCAGGACAAACTGGTCCACCAGAAAACCTCCTCCGCCAAGAGCTCCTAACAAGTACAGTGGTTACCGAGCAGTAACATTTGATGATGTCTATAATCAGTCCAGTCCGACTAATTGTACAGTATATTGCGGAGGTATTGTCGAAGGCTTAACTGAAGAGCTTGTTGAACAGGTGTTTTCACGCTTTGGCACTATCGTTGAAATTCGAGCATTCCGAGACAAAGGTTATGCGTTTATTAAATTTTCTACTAAAGAAGCGGCAACAACTGCCATCGAAGCCGTGCACAATACAGAAATCAACGGACATCCTGTAAAGTGTTTCTGGGGAAAAGAATCAGGTGATCCAAACAGTGCGGCTAATCTTGCCGCTCAAGCTGCTGCAAGTACAGATACTACCGGTCAATACTCATACAATATGGCATATAATCAAGGAATGAATTATTGGTATCCATATGCGCAAATGCAAGGCCAATATGTGCCAGGTATGCAAGCAGCCAGCTATGGTGGTGCCGCTGCATACAGTCAATACACTGGATATCCATATCAAATGGCCAATGCCACTGCATATCAAATGGGTAATGGAACTGGACAAACTGCCAACGGCCAACAGATGTCTACACCAGCCAATATGCAAGCTGGTGTTTACTCAATGCAGTATCAAAGTCAGTGACAACCGATTAAATAGATTTCTTTAAGGGTTGAAATCTTATGTTTTCTCATTTGTGCTCTGTATATACATCTAAAACAAATACTAAAATAATAGAAAACAAATGTATGGAAATAAACATAAATTTAATTTAATCTGCTGTTCCATTATTTATAGCACATGCCCCCCTCCCCCATTGTAAGTTAATATTTTTTTTTATAATTTTGTCCTCTCAAACATAAAAAATTAATATATGTATATATTTATATTTATTTTATATAATATAAATATTAAATATACAGTTTATACCTATGTATTTGTATTATATATACATGTATGTATAAATATATATTAAAATATATATGTATATTAATATAATATACTAGATTAGGTTATTGCAATACATTGTTAATTCCATCTAGTTTAACTACAGTATGAAAAATTATTAATAGGATGTTAGACGTATTTTATATAATATTATTTTAGATGTTATTTCTATTATAAGGTTGTAAAAATTATGAAGAACCAAGTTCACCAATTCAGTTAACTCAACTGCGAATTTTGTAAAATTATGATTTGCTCTTTGCTATATATTATATTATTCATGTATTTGTTATATTTTATCATAATATCTAGTTAAAAATAACTTAATTTTATTGCCTAATATTTAATTGGAATTAGGTGTCTGAGCTGAACATAAAACGCGTTATTGACAACATTATTTGTATAAAATACAGTTAATTATATGAAGAATAACTCAAAAAAAGTATACATATATGTGTGTTAATAATAATTAATATTGATTCTTGTATTTTGTATACTGGTACAAAACAAATTAAAACTGATTAATCATAAAATATTTTGTGAGAATTGTGACTTACAAATAAAATAATTTTTTACAATACTATTATAGTTAATATATTTCATATTGTGTATTATTGAAATGTTTCAATGTTTCATTAGGTGTCTGAGATTCATTTGTAGTTGTATTTTACATTTTTGTGTGAACCCAAGGAAAGGGATTGAAAAGATGTTAAATAAGTCTAATAAAAATATTTACTGTGTATTTATTATATATTATTAATTATAATCAATACACTATATCAATTATACTATGTTCAAATCATTTTTAAAAAATATCCTTTTTCATATTTTACTTTTATTTAGTATTAGCAAAAACAAAGTATTTTGACTTTATAACTGAATGCTTTCAGGATGAATAATATTTGTTTTTGCTCTGCACTACGTCTGAAGAATAAAGAAATGCCATACAAGTGATTTGGCTTTTATCAATGTGTTCCATTAGGTACCTACGTTCAGTTTATTTAGTAGAGTATAGTATGTTTTATCCATATTGTGTTTATCATCTTTTTTATTGAATCACCATTTTTATTAAATAAAAACATTCATTTAGTTTTCAGACTACCATGTTTTGAAAGCAATTTGTTTTCAGTATTCGTATGATTATTGGTCATTGAAGAACACAATATTCCAATGTTATTAAGAACATTTATACCAATTGGATATTACATACTATATTAGTCAGTGCAATTAATTAATAATAATATTATAAAAAACTGAAAGGAAACAAATGTTTCAGAATAAATGCCCTACTATTCGCTCAAACTTCTGTGTGCACTAAGACACTACTGTATGGCTACTTCTTATAATAGGCAACTGGTGGAGGCATTAAAGGTAATTGGTATTAATTTAATTTTATGAGTTTTCTGAATAATATCATATTAACTAACTCATCATAATATTATATTGTATGACATCAAATTTAATATGAGTTGGTTGCCCCTGACTCTTGGTGTAAACTATGATTGAATAAGAATGCATCTTAAAATTCATATTAAGCCATAAAGGATAGTTACTTAAATTTGTAATTATTTGTTTATAAAATTAAACCACATTTTAAAGCAATAACTATCTAAAATTATAATACAATTTAATACTTGTCTGCAGAATTTCCAAGCCATTTTAAATTAAATAATTTCGTAACAATTTCTTTTTATAAACTTAAAAAATAGTTACTTCTCTGGCTATAGATGAGTAATTTTTCTGTTCCTCAATTTAACAGATTAAAAACCAGTTGAAGAAAATTTAAAATGAAATTGGGAATTGTCTATTCAAATTGCTCAGGTAAATTTGAAAATATCTTTAATTTACATTGTAATGTTACATTTTATAAGCTTTACTTAAATTTAATTGCTTTTAATTGTTAATTATTTTATGAAATTGAAGGATAATTAAAAATTGTATTCAATATTTTGTTATTGTATGTATACATGTTAATTAAAGATTCAGAATACATTTGTTTATTTTTATTTTAAGTTACTATTCTTGTTGAAGTATTGAATTTCAACATTGTTTCCTCATTAAATTGACAGAAGTACACAGTTATCTCTTTTGTACTTTTATCAGTATCAAAATGAGTCATATATTAAATACCAAATAGATTTAAGCTAATTAATCTATTCTGATGACTGAATATTATACATTTATACCTATAGGGTATGTATAAATAATTTCAGATAAGTAATAAATATCACATAGTATGTAATATTATTTATATAATATATATTTATTAAAAAAAAAATTTTAGAGAAAAATTATTTTTCTTTTATTTACAATCCATACAAACAAACATGATAAGTAAATGAGTTGAACAATATAATTATTATTTACAATCTGAAATACATGAATGCTTATATGAGAATCAATTTTTTAGTTACAAACTATTTTATTTTACATCAAATGATAATATAAAATTGGTATGATTATTGCTGGTTAAATTTTCAATGATTAATCAATAATAATAATAAAAATAAATTTATAATACCAATTTGTAAGACTACTACCATTGATTATAAATACTATAGTATAGTAATAAATACTATATATATAGTATTTATAATCAATGCTACTACCTACCTATTGGATATTAGTTAGATATCTGTTAAATTTAATCTATATAATAACATTCATTGAAAACTATATGTTCTATATTAGTATTTATAAGTATTGGATTGAGAAAACCATAGGTAGCCTAAAAAATATTGAAGTTATCATTGTTCTAGTAAAATGTTACTTAAACAGAAATAAAAAAATATTCAAAACAAATTAAGTTTATAATTCTAACAGGTATTTAGACGTGTTTAGATATCAATGAAAAGTACAATGTTAACACTAGGTTGCACTAATAAATCAAGCATAATAAAAATAAGCGTTCTGACTACTAGTTATTATTACTATTTAAAGTTGGTGTCACCTCTATGATGAAGGTATAGGAAAGAAATGCACTGTATATTTAAATAATTCAAAGAATCATAACAAAATGAGCAGGGTAAGTGTAAAGATAAATATTTGTTTGGTGGTGAACGCTTGTGAATATTTAGTTCGTTGTAAACCTGTATCACAAACAATCTATAAAATATATATCGGTACCTGATATTCAGTGCTTGAGAATATGTTCATAGGATATTGTACCTTTAATTTGGTTTAATTTTAAGTTTCATGGGAAAATTTTTTATTTTTGTAAGAACATGTGTACCTATATAACTTTAGTTTATTATATATCTTTTTGTGCATGATAAAAACTACTTCAAATTATTAAATTTATATCATGATTTTTATAAATTTGTCAATAATATATTTATACGGATATCTATAGATATATATGGTACAAGTGTACAAATATATATTATATTGAATATAAATAAGCCAGTATACTATTAATTCTAATTAACTTACTTACTAAATTATTTTGTATACATTTTCACTCATCTTTATAGTAATCATCGTTATTTAGTAAATTTACTGTTTCCCAATGTGGTAAATTAAAATAAACCTACAGCCCTGTGGTATACCATTAATATCATGATTTAGACGTATGCCTGATATTTTTTATAATGGATTCACTTTTTTTCTGCATCTTTTACAATTTAGAAATTGTTGAAGAACTATTTCTCTTCAAATTGGAAAAGATAATTGATCTGATTAATTTTTTTATAAAATGAACACAAAATTATTTGTGACTTAAAAAGAACTTTCCTAGAATTTTGCTGATAAATTGATATAAATATGCGTATAAGTATAGGGACCTAATTTTAAATTTAGAAAATTAATAAAAAAAAGACTAATAAGTAATGAAGAAGGTGAGTAATACCTAATAAATGATTAGATACCTATTAATTATTGTCAATTTCATAGATACTCATTTTTGTTACAACCAGTGGCGGATTTAAGGAAAAAGGCCCAGGCGGCATACGATATAAGGGGCCCAAGAATTATGAATCGTCGTAAACACTTACTCGTGAGGGCCTCCCTCTTAAAACACTGTTAAACTAGATAGGTATTGAAACAAAATAAAAAATAAATACAATTATTTAAATCGTACAAACTGGATATAATTTCTAAATAACCTTAACAATATAAATAAAAATAGATGCCGGTGCGCGGTGTATATTTGGCAGTATAATATGGGCAACTATAGTCAAGTAACCAATTTACAACACTACACAGTATTACTATTACTTGTTGTTTTACAATCAAAAACTTCACAAACAGAAATGACCATTCACCAATTATATTTTAATTCTTTTGTTGAAATGAAAATTAATGAAGACTGAAGACTGGGTCTGGGGCCCGGGAGCCTTTTCGGGTAGGGGCCCAGGCAGCAAATGTCCATTTTTTCCCCGTTAAATCCGCCACTGGTTACAACTATGGCATTGTTTTCAGAGCATCGGAGCATATGTTTTTTCGCGTTGTAAAAAGTGACTGTTAGACTAATTAGAGCATTTTACCTCACTAGCAGTACAGTTGGTCATAATACGGAAGATAAGTTAGAAATTATGAATAATAGTAGTTTGTTTATCTTTTTGTGATGAATTTAGTAATCGAAAAGTTTTTATGTATTACAGATTTAGAAGCCATGGTCCAGTTTAGTCTCTCAAATACAATAATAATGATTATAGAATTGCAACTTTGTATCTACAAGGCTACAAATAATTAGTCTATACTCTATAGGTAATAGGTACATATACATATATATAACCTGTATTATGTCATTTAAATATTAGTAGATTTGATACCCTTCTAAATCTAAATAGATACTCGAAATATCTGTTTTTCCAGGTATGCCAAGAATATGGTTTTTTTTTTTTTATAGTTTTGATCATTACAGTATAAACTTTGTACTTTACCTAATTTTAAAAATTTGTAAATAATTTAATAATACCATTGTAAAAAGAAAAATATATTTTAATATTTCATACAGTTATTTATTATTTATATTACTATAATCTCATACTTATTATTTACATACAAAATTACAAACGCACACAGGCTCTAATGAATCTTGTGTTATTTACAATATTTACATCAGATAATCATACAATGTACATTGACACATTGTACGAGCCCAAAGAGGTGATGCAAACAACTGAACTGAGTAATAGCGTCAGGTGTAGCCGTGTGGGTAAGAAATCTGCAAATGTATGCGTATAGTTGCGCATAATGATGAGTATAGTTGGGAGAAAATATTAAAATAACTATATAATTATAAAAAGACACAAATAAATGTAGATTTCAAGATGAGATTCTTTGGCAGCAAAATCTTCAATGTCCTCACTCTAACTAATTGAGTTGGTTACCTATCTTGCATTCTACAATCAATATGGCCAAATTTTTTTAAGCGATTGTCGTTAATAATTGAAGATCTTATTGAGTAGGATTTCACATATTTCCAAAAAACTAAATGACCGTTCGGCAGAAACCAGATAACATTATTCATTAATAACATAAAGATTCGTGTTATATGATTAATGCCGAACAAACGTCAGACTCGCACATTCCCATTGTATTACCTATGAAAAATTGTTTTCAATCACTATGTTCAAATAAAAATGTACCTATTGCCCTCTCTCGCACTCCTTCCACTTAATTAGGAAATTAGAAAATAGACGAATAAAAACTACTCGAAGTATAATATGTTGTATACGTAAATATATGCAGGGGCACGATTTCAGGAAAAAAAAATTCCGCTACGTATATTAAAATAATGACTCATGGGACATTCTTGAAGTCGTTATTGAGTGACGTATTACGTAACACGTATAATAGCATAATTTTTCGAAAATCAAACTTGCCATAGTTATGGTCTCAATTTTTTTTGATCGTTATTCATAGTTCAAAAATAATGACAAATTTAATTTTTCTCCTAAGGCGTTTGAGAATTGTTCACAGGCGCGG
Organism: Periphyllus acericola; assembly: GCA_949715065.1. Lineage (NCBI taxonomy): Eukaryota > Metazoa > Arthropoda > Insecta > Hemiptera > Aphididae > Periphyllus > Periphyllus acericola. The sequence goes on along the minus strand of OX454270.1, from coordinate 8,172,460 downwards.
ATTCAGTAGGGGGGCGGAGGGGGCGGCCGCCCCCCCGTAAGCTGTGTTTTCTTTAGGAAAAATACCCAGTAAAAAGATTTAAAACTAATTTTAATACGTTGATTGCCGCGGTCGACGGGTAGTAGACAATTGTCAATTTGTATAGGCTTATTTTTGGCCTTATAATTTACTCGGTTATCAGAGCAATTCTTCCGTTTATATACGTGGTTATTCAGTGAAACGTCTTCTTTTCAATGGTGTATTCGGATTTTATTTTCGTTCATTTTTGACAAAGTTATGGTTATTTGTTCCCAGAAAACTGTCGATGACGGCGACCACGACAATCATTGTATACATAAATATATTATATTTATATATTATTCTTATAATATACAGTTGTAATCTTGTAAAGTTATAGTATAGTTTTATTTCAAATAATAAATAATAATAATAAGAATTAGGTATGTTGACGTAATACGTTCAGAGCTATTTTTGGAATTAGCGATAATCAAATTCGCAAAATTACTTGGGAAAGATGGGTACCTCGAAACACATAATAAAAATATTTATCACAAGAACTCCATTCAAGATGGAAAAGCATTTTTAAATAATTATTACAATCCTAAAAATGAAGTAATTAATATACGTAATAGTGCACGTCATCAACAAGTTCTAGAAAATAGGGCTAGATTAAAACCTATTATTGAAACCATAGCATTTCTTGGTCGACAGAATATTGCTATTAGGGGGCATCGTGATGATGGTAGTCTATATGACGATTCTGACACTCCGTCGGAAAATAAAGGAAATTTCAGAGAGTTGTTAAATTTCAGAATATCAGCTGGAGACGAAACTTTAAAAAATCATCTTTTAACTACTCAATCTAGAGCTACATATATAAGTAAAACTACACAAAATAAACTAATATTTATCATGGGAAATTTAATTTTGAAAAAAGTTTTAGACAGAGTGAAACAATCTAAGTGTTACAGCGTTATTTTCGATGAAACAACCGATTTGTCAAAAGTTTCTCAACTAGTTACAGTTATTCGGTATGTTTATGAAAATGAAGTATTTGAGGATTTTATTGGTTTTTTAGATTGCCACCAGGATAATTATAGTAATACTGGAAGAGAAGTTGAACCAAAAATCACCGGTAAATTAATTAATTATAAAGTTGTATTAACCATAACTGTTTCGTGTAAGTTATTTTTGAACACAAATATGTGCGCTTGCCCACATATTATATTTTATTAGATATTTTATTTTGTATGTAAAATATTCGCCCCCCCCCTAATCTCGGGCTGGATCCGCGCCTGATTGTTCAAGATAGTTTTTAACAGATTCAAGTAATCAAAAGCTATGTGACAACCGACAGACAACAGCAAGTAAGCGACTCAATATTTTATTATTGTTATACAATATTAAATTATTGAATGTATTAATATTACACTTCGTAAAGTGAAAAAATAATATTTAAACTAAATTGAATTAAACTGTTAACACAATATTGATTCAACTGTAAAATAATCCTAATTAAGATTTAGAATATGAAGACACCCCTATTCGACCTAATGATAAAAAAATTCGAGGCGTAGAGTGGTAAAGTGCATTTTACAGCAAATTATCAGTAATCCAAAATTACCAGAGTTTTTTCATGGTGGGAGAGGATACAGCGGGGAAGCGACAAATCATATCTGGCCCCCTGTACTTACTACATTTACGATAATAGGAATAAATGGGGATTTTTGGCGCCTTCACATCCACAAACTCCACAATTTTTGCCGCCCGCTACCCTCACTCATAACCCGCCAGTCACCATCGACACAGCAGAGTAACGCTTAAATTTTAAACTAGGCGCTAGATTTGAAAAACGCGGGCTTTTTATTTGTTTAACCTTATATGAGAATAAGAAATATCTGCCACGAGTCGTAATTAATGTGAAATGTAGTATCATCTGTATATTATTTTTACAGTTTTTTTTTTTCATAAATTTACATGTATAGACGGTTCAACGAATGTATACTACATGTATGACATGGATGTTTGTACATGGATAATAAATGTGCTGGCAATCGCTTGTTTATTTTGTCCTTCAAATTACCCTTAGCATGCACAAAATCGAACCCCCGATGTCTATATTTATTGAACAGATTCGTTTATTAATATGGATGTTTATATAAGAATAATGTATGTGCTGGCTGTCACCCGTTCATTTTGTCCTTCAAATTACCCTTAGCACGCAGAAAATCGAACCTTGATGTTTATTGAAAAAATTCGTTTCTTAATAGTGACAGTATATATTCTTATAGTTATAGAATCATTATTCATTAGTATCATACATACATGTAAGAGGAGGTATTTTTATGGAATTTTCGATTTGGTAAATAATTTTATTTTGATCATTTTTTTTTTGTGTTTTGTAAAAATGTTTACTTGCTCCGAGTGCGGTAAAGTGTTATTCAAAGACACTTGAACTTGCACGATGACATCAAGTTATAGGGTTTTGATTGCATGCTTGCTGAAGTACACTTCAATAAAATTAGAACTTTTATTGGACCATATGACTAATGATTGAAAAAGGTGAATTATATTTTTTGAGAACTATAAAATGTCATTTAAAATATATTATACCATCTCATGCGTACGAAGCGGACTGACGCAAGCTAAAGTCTATGTGATAATATGGAGATGCTTATAACAATTATCGGACACCCTATTACGACGAATCTAAACTTAACACGTGGGCAGTTTACCAAGACTGTGAGTTTAAAAATATTTTGCGAATAATTAAAAGCCTTATTAATTTCTTCTTATTTAAGGTAATAATTGATACGGTCGGGCAATGTCTCAGTACATCTTCTATGACTGTTTGAAATTGGTCGAGTCAACACTCAACGGGTTACGCGACTTGAACGATATCTCCGAAATAGGACGTATTTACGAAGTGGACTTAAATATACCTGCAACATTTATACGATGGTCATAACGACTTGCCGTTTTTAGTTTTTACCCTTCAACGGTGTACCACAGGATTCCAAGGTGCAAAATTTGATGGTTGTTAAATTGCATTAGAACCTAAGAAAAAAATATTATTCAGTACCGAAATTTGCAACAATGGATCGCGGGTAAAAAAAATATATAATGTATATAGTATAAATTATCTTATTTCGTTTTCCGACAATTTCAAAACTCTATTATGATATAAAATGATACGCTAATTTTCTGTAAAATAAAAATACAATTACGAGGTTGGCGGGTTGGCGGGTTGACCTTAAAAATAAAAAGATGAAATGCCGAAATGTTCAGAAAAACCGTTCTATAGAACGGCTGTCCTAAAATTTTTCGAAAATGATAAAATAAAACATATCAATTTAACGAAAATACGAATATTTGTAGACTTGTAGTTCTTACGTATCTTTCAAAAAAAAAACATAATTTGATGGGATCCGACTAACCGAGATGGAATCTGCGTGGGACTGGGACACCCTGTCTTCACCTAGAAGCCTTGAATATATCATCTTATGTAACTCAAGTATTACGCAATAAATATATAAATTATATATATTATATTTATTAAAATCATAAAACTCAATGGGTGGTATGTTCTACATCAGTAGTTCTCAATCGCCGGTGCCGGTCCGCGATTAAAGAGATGCCGGTCCGTATTGTGTTGTTATCTGATCTATTTTTAGTATAGCGTTGGGAATCCATTTTTAACAAACTCTCAACATAAATTGTGTTTAAAAGAACAAGAACCATAGTATTATTATAAAAATTACCTCCTCCCCATGTTCATAATCTGGAAGTAGTGTCACTGGACACTCCCTTCCCTCACGTTGTCATGTCTAGTAATCAGGTTATCTAATTTACTTATTGTTTCTTCTATGTACACAGATTGTAAATATATTTTAAATAAAAAAAAAAAAAAAAGAACAAGAACTTTTGTTAGAGATATCATCAGATATTGGTCTACAATCTAAATTTAAAACAATGTCTGTAACCAAATTTTGGATTGAACTCAAGGACGAGTATTACGTGCTTTTCGAAAAAGCAATGAAAATTCTTCTTCCATTTTCTTCGACATATCTGTGTGAAGCTGGATTTTCCGGAATGACCCACATAAAAACCAAAACTAGAAATAGGCTCGATGCCACACATAGTTTACATGTGGCTTTGACAACTACAGTGGAACCAAGATTCGATAAAATTGTCAAAACAAAATAAGCATAACGCTCTCATTAAAATGTAATATTTTATTTATAAATATATTGTTAAAAATTAATTTAAAATGTAATATAGTAATAAGTATATAGTAAACTGTAAAGTAATAAAAATGAACATGTTTTGATTAATTTTGTGTATTCTTGGTTGATGAACAAAAAAAAAGGTCTTCGTACAATTGAGGTGGTCCGCGACCTATAAAATATTATCGAAGTGGTCCGGGGTAGTAAAAACGTTGAGAACCACTGTTCTACATAATAATTTATCATAAGAAAACATTGTGACGATGCGAATGCAACAATTCGACAGGAACCGTTCGATTTTGACGTGTTCGCGCGTTGAAAAAGTTTATCGGTTTACGTCAGAAAACTAAAATACAAACGCTTGTGGGACGAAATTCGAGATTATCATTCCCTAGTTTAATCCGGGGGGAGGGGGGTTACCAGTCCAACAAACCGAAATTTCATTTTGCCCGCATTGTCTTTTCAACCGGCTACGACGGACGCACTTCACATCGCGTGCAATTACCTACGGCCGGGTGCGGGTAATTTGTTTTTTTTCTCTCTCTCCATATTCTATAATAGGTCAATCGCCGCGTTCCACGTGGCATTCGAGTATTTCGTTGCCGTAACAATCGCTATTCGTCGGCACGTCACATACTGAAATACTTGTGACTTGTGAGTTGTGAGCGAGCGCGACCAGCAGCAGGTAGACAGACGGTGTAATGCGTAATGCGCAGTGTAAACTGTACAGGCTGAACGCTTTATTAAAATATACGTGTTGTGATGGCGATAAAATTGTAAAAAAAAAACAACCGTTTAACCTGCAGGTTATTTGAATTAGAATAATTATCGTTTACCTACACGTCAAACTGTTGAATTTAAATACTTATATAGTAATAATAAAAACAATAACAACAACGATAATATTTATGCTGTTCGCGGCGGGTTGGATAATGAACGGCCGCAAATTTTGAAAAGCTTTTATTTTTTTTTTGCAATATTGTACGCATTGCGTATTGACTCGATGAGATTATTACTATATTCGTTTTCTGTTATTCTTAAACTCGCGTACAATATCCTAATAGCAACAACAGCCAACGGGATATCTATTTTTAATTATTGAAAACAATGGCATTGGTTGCAAATTAAATTCGTGTTTATTATTTTTAAAAAAGTTTTTCGTCGCCATCTACTGGGAGTATTCGCGATGTCGAATAATTGGCCGCATTCGAACCGCATTGAAAATTAAATAATACCGAAGAAGTTTTTTTTCGTATTGTTTTTTAACTCTTAAGTATGAATATTTTAGTATTATAAGTTCAAATAAAATTTGCTTGGCATACCTACATAGTTAAATTGGATTTTAAAGTAACGGAGGGCGGCAATTTTCCACAGGCCTACAAGCAGTAAATACGTATAAATACGCTTCTGCTTATTCCCCGTGTTCCCAGAGCTGCATTATCAGATCCATCATAAATCCAACGAGGCATATCTAGGGTTGCCATCCGTCCCGATATATCGGGACTGTCACCGATATTGAGCTCTCTGTCCCGACAAAAGACCAAAATGTCCCGATTAAAACTGTGCATTGCAAATTTCGCTTTATTGCATACAAATATGCATGACATGATCGGAAACAAAACAAATGTTGTTTTTCAACTTGTACATGTTCTTGTACGACCAAACGTATGCGATTAAAATCCAATGAAATCGGTCATATCGATAATATAATTCATTATCTTTAGGTATCGCTTGTTTACGTCGGACACTCGTTCGTCCTCAGAATCGTATCGGTCGGCCTGTACAGCGATTATCGGATTCATGGTATTTTCAAATTACGTAGGACACGGGCATCCAGAGACTATGGAGTCGAATTTACAGTGTCAAGTTAATTATAATATGACTTGCGCAGAGTTCTACAAATATGTTGGAAAAAATCTGTTTAAAAAACCCAAGTCTTCTGAAAAGTATGACCATCCAAGTACTTATGCGATAGAGTAAAAAAAATTTAGTATGTAACCTTAATAAATATACAAATAATTTTTTCTAAATCAATGAACTCTAATTTTTCTTTCAAAATCGAGTATTTTTAGACGCTCTATCCTAAAATGTCTACAACGTCCCGACAAGACCCTAGCCAAATGTGGCAACCCTAGGCATATCGAAACGCTTTCAAGTCTAAAACATGTATAGCTATTATACTCTGCGTAATCGTAGACACTTTCAAAAACCACCATCCGTGCAAATTCAAAAACGACGTGACCGGCTTTGCCGTAAGACGTTCATCTTTGATCACTCACTAATGCTTTGAAGAATTTAAAGTCGTAAAAACATTTTCCGCACAAATGTAATACAGTTAGCGTAAGTGCAATGAGAGGTTAATATTTCACGAATAACATTTACTTACATAGTACATATTATTTAAGAATAAGTAACAGTAGGTAGGTATTATTATATATATTGTATACTGCGCGAAGTGCCCAAGGTCAGATATACCTTTAGAAACATAATTTACGAGTATGTACTCGGAATAGCATCAAAGACGAACAGCCTGCAGCGTGTCGAGGAATTCGGCTCTACTTGGCCTTATCTGGTCTTGGCGGACGCAGGGATCGAAATGACGGAGCGTCCACATACGACGTACCTAATACTTTAACAAGACTAAGGAACCCGGGGGCGATTGCTCCCTTTACACCCCCCCCCTCATTAAAACGGCCCCGTGAACACCTCAACCGCTGTCCATATAGTACATATATAAACAATGTTCGGGACCACGGATGTACGCACATAAAACAATACTATTTTATTCGTAAACGCAGGACCCAACGCTACATAGAAAATAATATACTGTAGGAATAGAATAAAAACGGTAAGTAGACATTTTAGACTTTTATAGCTTCTTTATTGTCAAACTAGCACTAATTTCGTACATATCTAAAATCTGATACGTATTTTCCTTAGATCTTTCCAAACCATTTTAAAGTATGATCATTAATTAACGATTATTATACCTATGTAAAAAATGATCAAAATATACATACAATATAGGCAGGTACCGGACTTCTCGGGCGTGTAGCACCTACTCTATAGTCGCGGTACAGCTGAGCCGTACAAGTGAAATGTTATAATAACTAGGGCACGGATTTTAATGCGAAAATCACTATTTAGTAAGCGCAATGCTTTCCAATTACAACATTTGATTCATCATCATGTATAAGACATTATAGAGAATTCGAAAAAGTCAAACTTTTAATTTGCATTTATTTAACTTTTTTGGTTTTTAAAGCATTTTCCCGTCTCTAGGGCATTTTAACACGTCATTTTTTTTTATCAGAATGTATCAAAAATACAGATTTATACAATTATGAAATTTTAGTGAGGGCAGCGTGGATTGTGGAAAACGAAAAATTTAAAAATAATGCCTTATAATCGTGTTTCGTAAATTTGTAAATTCTCATTGCGACCAACCGATATATCCGTGTAATTTTCAGTCTACAGTCTACACGATGTCGATAATAGACACAGGGCTTAAAGTGGCAAAAAAAGCCAGGAGGGACTCTAATCCTTACAAAATATTGAGCTTACATATAGTCTTATACAGTTCCTATATGATATGATTCATAGATTATAGCCTATTGGTATATATGTATGACTATATAGTTTAAAATTTATATTTAATATAAGTTAGTTTTTTTTTATCAAATACTGTTTAAAATTGTGTAGAAATAATATTATTACAATTTACATTGATAAATGTATACGGTCAAAATGGCAATGTGCACGTAATCGTGTAGTACGATTTGACGCGTGTACGCAAAGTTGAGAATCATAGAAATAAATAATTAATCAAGTATAACTTTTTAAAATCCAATGACCAGTTATAATAATAATTAATAATTATTGTAGCATTGTATAGAATAAGGTGAAAATTATAATATGAATTAGGTAGCTCCAAAATTGTGAGACAAAAATTTAGATTACAATATACACACAGAAATCAGAATGGTGCGAACTGTGAAGTGAACCTGTGATCCAATAACATACCTACTAAGTACCAAGTACTAAGACGGTATAACCCAGAGGTATTCAAACTTTTTTATCCCAAGGCTCCTTTGAGTCTTCACAAAATGTTGACGGCTTCCAAATTATAAATGACAAAAAAATCAATGTTTATATGAATGTAATTTATATTTTATACTAATTATTTATTTACCATATTAAATATATGAAAAAATTATAAATAAATAGTTATTGTAGAAAAAATTGTGATTCAATATTTTGTTTAGTCTTAATAAATATAAATCAATAAATTAAAGCTATATTTAGCGAATGATTATCGTAGACAATTCAACGTTTCCCAACCAGTGTGCCTCAATGATAATAATAAACGTTTTTCGTAAAAATATTTATTGGTTTTCAATTATATGATGCAGCTCCCTTCGACAACTCCCGCGACGCCCCTGGGGCCTGGGAGCCGCAACGCACAGCTTGAATACCTCTGGTATAACCGATTAATCTGAGTAGGTACGAATAAACATGTATTATTTTGATTCATATTATACAAATTCCATAAATATTTCGTTCAATAATTACCGCATTGCGTACAATGCCAGTATTTCAGATGATAGATAGTGACGATGATTTGTTTCCAAAAACTAAACTATTAGGTATTATCTGAGGATGACCGCCGACGAAACGACGGTAATAATTTTAAAAATAATAGAACATTTTTCCTCGAAGTTGTATTATAACTTTTAAATTATTTCACTGTGGATGATTATTTTTAACAAACAGTTGAGCGTAACAGGTAATATTTCGGCGAAATATCAAAGGGGACGCTTTAAAAGCGCTCTGAGAGGTAGGGGGACTGAGTCCCCTTGTGTCTCCCCACTTTTAAGCCCTGAATATACTATAGATTAAATGGGTACCTAATAGCGAATACCCTGTAGAACGCAATACCATTATTACCATATAACAAGTTCTATACTCGTGTAAAACTTCGATAACGTCATACCCGCGTTGTCTCCGTTCTAAACATACTATGAACAAGGCAAATCTGTATTCAGAACTTCAGCAGAACCGATTTTGTGTTGTTAGGTTTAATACTAGACTGTTAGAGTAATCTATAAGTTAATAGTAAGCACGCGTGGTTCTGTATAATGTCGTAAGTTTTTTACGTTATTTTAATTTTGAAGCTAGTAATGAGCTTTTTCAGTTGTAATAATTTACACAGCCACAACTAGCTTAGAAAAAAAAATCGGCATAAACAGGTAATGTTCTTCCCTTTAAGTTTGATAACAGCCAATAAATAATAGGTCATTGTTTACTCTTGTATTAAAGATAATACAACACAAAATCGGTTCTGCCCATGGTAGATTATAATTAGATCCAGGATTTATATGCATTTGCATGTTCTTTAAAACAGTCCAAAGAGCAGCTAGATGATAGCCACAAGTTTGAATTATAGTCCATAAATCCGAAGTACAAAGTTTTATTTCGCATATTTCCCAACTTTTTGACTTGTACTCCATATTTCTGTATTTTTACGATTTTTCATTGCATATTTTAGTTATATTTATGTAGTATTTAATATTTATAGTTATGTTTATAGCCCATTGACTGTTGAGTGGTTCAAACCCACAAAATACTTATGGCTCTAACGTCTTACATCTTAACGCATTTGTTTTCTTTCTTATTTTAGTATAATATTGTATGTTCAGTTTATTTCATTTATTGCTTTTCAGATTTATAACATGTCAAAAATACCATAGAACAAACTTATGTACCAAGATAGTATCTTTACTAAATAAGTTAAAATAAAAAAATCTTTTTGAAAACGGGAATTTTTTTAGCACGTTTTTTAATCCTAAGGATATATTTCTACAAAAAAAGAGCATAAATGCATATTTCTCAGGTTTTTCGAGCACACAAATCCGGGCCCTTTATTGAACGCAGATTTGCCATGTTGACTGTTGTACGGTTTGTAAGACGCATGCGGGCACACACACAACATAAATACGCGCGATTACGAAAAACACGAAATATTTAGTAAAAATAGTAGCCGTCCGAAGCACTAATTTTTAGCGGTTCCTTTTCTTATTTTTAGGGCACTCAAGTCCGTGCCCGAGTAACGGTACTTGTAGCGCAACAACCATAGACGTCCGCAGACATTTTTCTAAAGGGGGATGGGGGCAAGGGTCGTGAAATATTAAATAATGAAAATGTAAAAGTAGCATTTTAATGTATTGTCGTGCGTTTGATTTAAAAAAAAACTTGGCGGGGGGAAGTGCCCCGTCTTGCCGCCTATAGGTCGACATCGTTGCGACAATACGAGCCGTGATAACACGTAATGGTATATCGTGCGCTCTACGTTCTACCGCGCCGTTTGTAACCAGTTCGGCGGACCCGTTGTCGGACAGGGGCACGCGAGATACGGTTGCAGCACTTACGTCGTGTCGTAACTCGTAACGTCGCGATATTTACTACGTTGAGCGCGTGCCGCGTTTCGTCATCGCACGTAACGCCGCCGCCGTTCGCCCAGCGGTCCTTTCCCTTTCACTCGGCCCGCGAGTCGTAACGCACAACAATATTACCGTGGAATAATAATATTATCGTCTTACTTGTGTTACGGCGCGGCCAACGCGATTTCGTCGCTCCCGAGTCGTACCGGGTGCAGTGTCCGTCCCTCGGCGATACTATACGCGCGCGGTCCGCGAATAAATTGCACCGAATCCGTTCGCGTTTTTTTTTTTTTTTTATCTTCAATTTTTCTTCCCCGTACCGACGCGGAAGAGCGGCAGCGGAAAAACACCTGTTCGTAGACCTTGAACACGTTGCGTCATCGATTATATTATTATTATTATTGTTGTTTGCCGTCTCATCCGTGCGCGCGCTGGTCCCGCGATAATTCTCGTCTGATAACGCCGGCGGCTCCCCGGGCTTCGTTTGCAGTAGGAGTCCCTTGTCACCGTCGTCGCTTCGTTGTTTTTTTATAAATACGTGCTAGTGCCAGCGACCAGTGACCACGATCCGCGCGATGGCACCGTGTCAACTGCGACCGCGATGATGACCGTTCCGACGGGAGCTCATTAGCGCGCTCGACGCTCGCCGACATGGACTCGTTCCTGGACCTGTTCGACCCGGGCACCAGCCCGCCGTCCAATTGCGACGTGTGGCCGGCGGAGGACGAGGACGCGGTGACCGCGAGGCTGCCGCCCGAGCCTCAGATGGGCAACGTCGAGTACAAGCTGAAGCTGATCAGCCCGTCCAAGGTGCGCTTCGAGCATCTGGTCACGCAGGTCAGTGGTGGTGTCCGTTACGGTTCCGGCGCGTCGTCCCCGTTCGTTGCGCTCGGACGGCTGCCGTCCGTCATCGTGTCGTCCAAACCCAATTCTTACCCGTGTGCATTTGTGTTTTTCTTTTCAACGTTGTCCTCCGACGTTTAGCTGAAATGGCGGCTCAGGGAGGGACACGGCGAAGCCATCTACGAGATAGGCGTCGAGGACACGGGCATGCTGACCGGCTTGACCACCGAAGACATGAAGTCTAGTCTGATCACCCTGGACGAAATGGCCCGCAAACTGGGTGCCACTACGTCCGTGCTACGAGAGAGACTGGTCAGGAAAGACAAAATGGTCGCAGAGGTCTTGGTCCGCAAGGTTTGTACATGTCTAACAAAACTCATTGTTCCGCTTAACTTTGTTCACTAAACGGGTATCGATATTACCTATGCGTTTAACTCAATGTTGAAAATGGTAATGTAAAGTGCAATTATGTTTATAGTATTTGGCTATTAAGTTGCAGTCAATCAGTAATTTTGTTTTTGGTAATAAAATCATCGGAAGATTTTTATCTTTTTTATTACATCATACTTCTCGGTTCAAATATTGGATTTCACTTAAATATTTTTTTTTTTTACCATTTTAAGTATACATTTTAAGAAAAATACAATTATTATCCAAATAAGTATTTTAATATTTAATATTTACTTTCTGATCACCTATATCCTAAAATATATCAAGTTAATTTTAGAGTATATCAATTGATATCTATTGTTGTTATAAACAGTAGTTTGTGTATGTTTGTATGTTTTGTCCGTGAAATTGTTTAAATGAAGGTCAAGAAATCAGTATCAATTATAACCTCTAATCAAAACAAAACAATAATTTACGATGACAGTGTGATAAATATATTTCATGATTTTTTCTCAATAGCTATTTGAAATTTTATTAAATTTAAAAATATCTTCAATCTTGTTACTAATCGTTTATCACAAAGGTCATCTTTATAATGTTAAGATGTTTTATGAAATTTTTTTCTCACTTTACACAGAAATCAATCTTCACAAAGTTATATTATTTGTATACACTATGATTATACAGTATATTATTGTGCATAGTGAAATATTATCACTACAGCTATGAAATAACTTAAGTAAAATATAATACAAAAGTATTTTAAATTCTCTGCATACAATTTATAATTATTATATTAGGTATATCTTTTTAAATTAATAATAAGTAGATGTATGTTTCTTGGTAAATTTAGACCAGGAAGATACATTGCTTGTTGTACTCTATGGTAAAAAAAAAATGCTATATTAGCTCATTATAGTGTAACCAAGAAATTTGTATTTTGCTTTGTTTTGTGTTTTTAGTGATGTTTTGATTGTTAAGCATATTTTTATTACTTATTGCATTAAAAAAAACTGTATGTATAAAAATGCTGAAACTGATAAAAAAAAACTTTTTCTTGGAAACAGTTGAATGTAAAATAAAATGACTTATAAAATTCAATTGGCTAATCACCAATATTGTAAGGTACCTATGTTCATTTAAAACTTTTGATTTTTTTTATAATGAGTTTGTTTATAAATTACCTGTTTGGTATATTCATACAATAAAACAACCCTATATCAATTAAATCAAATATTATATTAAAATTTAAGTCTTTATTTCAATTGGTATTTAAGATAGTTGAAGTGCACATGTTACCTGTTATATAAATATTTTGATAACTTTTGGACCTTGGTCATAAAGATACGACACAAATAGCAAACATATTCAAATAATGGCTCTCATCCATAATCAGAATACTATTTATGTGAAAAACGGTTATGTTTAGTTTGCTACGTGTACTAATAAACAATCATAATAATTATACTTTTAAAACTTTAAAAATTATATAAACATCTGTTTTGTATTTAATATAAATTCTATCTGTAACTTAATTATTGTAATTTGTTTTTAGTCTTTAAAAATAGTTTTTATAATCATCTAATAGACAAAACATGTTATTATTTGAAAGTTTTGCAAAATAAATCAAACCCCAGATAAAATCCTGTGATTGAACTGAACTTTACTTATATTTTTGTGCACAACTTATACCTATATGTCATAGTTTGGTTTATTTTAAATTGTCTAAATGCATAGGTACTCATGTATTAAACATGTTTTGTACAAATGTTTATTTGATGTCATGGTATAACTTATTTTAAATATTAGAAAAAAAAATTGTGGTTATATTAAATATATTTTTTTAAATAAAATAAAAATATTATATTAAATTGTTTAGCTGGTAATAAAGAATACAATTAATTCTGATTATTGCTAACAAGTAACATTACACATTCACTGCCATAATGATCAAGTATTAACATATTGTAACTCTGATAAAATTACTGCTGATCCAGTATAAATATTTTTTTAAGATTATTGCACCTATAAAAAGTTTTATTTTTATTTATCTAATTTTGTAATTTGTTATTATACTATTTTTAATGTTGTTAAATAAATATAGGAAATTTGAAAAGAAAAAAACTAGTTCTATTGTAAATACCAAATTATCAAAACACATAAATATATAAACTAAAATATATAGAACTATTTTAATTCAATATAATTGTCTGGCAATAAATTTAAAATAAATTAATTTAATGGGCAGTTTTGTATATTTCATCAATATGTATAATACAAACTGATCTATTGTTATTAAATTTATTTTATTAATAAGATATTATAACTTGAATTTTACACTTGATGAATACGAAAAAACAATAAAATAGTTTAATTAGTTTTAACATAAATACAATGATCAACATTTTAATTAACCAATAACCAGTAAATGTTGTATATGTTTGTTATATGTAAAAATGCTGATAATTTCATGGTGTACTGAAACCACAAACTAAAATATACGTCTTAGTTCATGACTAAAACATACACAAATAACATTTTTTCCAGATATGGTTATATCAAATATTTTATTATCATTCAAAATAGTGTTTTGTCAGTTATGATTTTTAAAATTAATCTTCTAATTTTTAAATTATTTTTTTATTATTAGGTCTTTTTTATGGTCTTAATTAAGTTTTAAGTATATTTTGTTTGTATTTTTCATATTTTATCAAGAGTCTTCAATTTATGTACCTTACTAATATGTATCTATCACTATAGTAATATATTATTTAGGTAGTATTTTCATATTATCTCCTTTTTGAATCACATATTAAGTGTTTTTTGTTATCTGTTTATATCCGGTAGAGTTTACACGTTCCCTTCAAACATTCTGTAATACTAATTATAAAATATAAATGTATAGCTATACTAATGGAATTGTATTTTTTTTTGATAAATTAAATAAGAACAATTCTTATTTAATGTTAAATAAAGAAATAAGTTATTTTAAAAACTTTTTAAGTAAAAAAATATTTCTTCTAAATTTGAAAAAATTATTTAAATTATGATTTTCTGTGAAAAATGAAAGTATTTTGGTAAAATATATTTTTTAAATCGTAATTAGTAATTAATATTTACATAATCAACTAATTAAATTATATGAAACTTTTTTGTATGTATATCCTGTATAATATGTTAAAATTACACAGTGTATAGACGTATAGTTTATACCAATTTAATACATTTTCATTCAGAAATAGTTTTTATTATATAATGTTCGATTTATTGAAATTTATATGATTTAGGTTCCAGATGACCAAGAATGTATAGAAGTCATGGTTGCCGTATTAGGAGGAGCAGATGCTGGCAAGTCAACTCTTCTTGGTGTCTTAGCACATGGCGAATTTGATAATGGTCGTGGTAGTGCAAGATTAAATGTTCTAAGGCATTTACATGAACTTCGATCTGGTCGGACCTCTTCTATATCTCATGAGATTCTTGGTTTTGATACTGAGGTAGCTAAAAGTATAGTCATTCATCCTGTAAGAAAAAAAAAATTTATATTCAACTCTTTTTAAAATTTATTATGTTTTAGGGAGATGTTATAAATTATCAAAAAGCTCGTACAGCCGAAGAAATTCGAGATCGCTCATCAAAGCTAATCACATTCCTCGACTTAGCTGGGCATAAAAAATATCTAAAAACTACTGTAGCTGGTCTGAGCGGTTACTGTCCACATCATGTCATGTTGGTTGTGAGTAGTCCAGCTGTAACTGTTTCTAGTCCTACTCAATTAGATATGACCAAAGAGCATATGGATTTGGCATTAGCACTTAGACTTCCATTTTGCATTGTTGTTACAAAGACTGATATTACTCCAGCAGATAACTCAATTAAATGGTTGGAATCTATATTGAAGTCCATTGGATGCAGAAAAGTAAGTTACATCAAGAGTTAATTTTTTGAATAAATAAACTAGCAAAAATAATATTTTTTACTTAAGGTTCCTCTTGTTGTGAAATCTGATGATGATGTCATAACAGCTAGTTCGGCACAGCCAACTCAAAATGTTGTGCCTATATTTACCATTTCTAGTGTTACTGGTAAAGATTTAGATTTACTAACAAAATTTTTATATGTTTTACCACCAAGTATTAGTATCAAAGAAAAAGAAAGATTGGAGCAGGTAAAAAAATATATACTCATTGTTTTTTTTTATAAAAATATAATTTTATAAATGTTTTTTTTTAGGAGTGCTGTCAATTCCAAATAGATGAGATTTTTAAAGTACCTGATATTGGTACAATTGTTGGCGGTGTACTTGCCCAAGGTGTTGTTAATATTGGCACAGAACTTGTCATAGGTATATTGGTCAATTTATATTTTGTTTTCAAATATTTAACTGTAGATGATTATTTTTAGGGCCCTTTGACAATGGAACATTTGTTCCAGTCACTGTACAATCTATACACAGGAATAAAGCTCCACGTCGAGTTGTAAAAGCAACCCAAAGTGCTTCATTGAGCATGGAACAAAGTATTCCTGGCTTGCGTAATGGTATGGTGCTTTTGGGATTGGGTGTGAATCATAGTGCTTGCATATTCTTCCAAGTAAGATGACTTTAGTTTAATGGTTATGGAACAACTGTTATTCATTGAATTAAATTTATAGGCTAGAATTGTTGTACTGTATCATGCAACATCTATACACAACGGATTCCAAACCACTGTACATATTGGAAACATACGGCAGACTGCCGCTATAGTTGCCATTATGGAGTGTGACAAACGAGGTATGCACACCAATGACACGGCATCAGTAATATTTAAATTTGCACGTCATCCAGAATATGTCACTGAAGGCATGCGATTATTGTTCAGAGAAGGGCAGACTAAAGGAATTGGAATTGTTACTCAGGTGTTTGCTTTGCAAGTAGTTGCTGGATAAATAACAATGTTTTTATCTACATAGAATATTTAACTATATAACCAACAGACAAATAATGTGTAGAATGTACATAGTTAAACAATTCTAATTTTTTATAATCACCCTATATATACGCGAACAGTAGTAAAAAATAAATAAAAATGATATTCTACATTTAGTGTAACTTAACAATTTTTAAACATCAATCCGTATTAAGAGGTACTTGGCAATTAAGTTATAATGTCTACTATCTTGTTAAATTCACTTCACAAGATCTGAAAAAAAAATTAATTATTTGTAGACATTTATACAAAAAAAGTTGTCTAAATAGTTATAGTTTCGTGTGATAAAATGTATATCAAAGAAATTAATGCTTGTACATTATTTTTTTAGAACGTACAAGGTTCAACTAAGATTATTCTTTGTTTTATGTTCTTTAACACAAGTAAGATTATTTAAAGGTATCATCACAATAACTGAACAATTACATTTATTGTGTACATTTTAAAACATCTAAGATTTTCAAGTAATTGTTACAGTTAGTACTTATTATTAAAAATTAGATTTTATGAAACACTTATTTAGTTGTGCATAGCATGTATCTATTATATTTTCTTTGTGAATATTAGAACTATATTGTATATTTTAGTTACTGAAAGAGGTTAACCTGAGAAAAATAATTGAAGTACAAAAAGTTATTTAAACTTATTTTAGGAATTATATATTTTTAGTCTAGTTGCGAGGTGCTATGACTAAATGATTAGTTATACGTGTATAGTTAGATATTAATTTGTTGTTGATGATTTCATTAAATATTATTTTACATGCTTATAACATATTTTAAATAAAAAAAAAAATGTAAATAATGAATATGATTATATGTATATTATATTGTATAACCAACACATAATAACGTAGCTCCTATGAATAACACACAATGTACTTATATTTACCTAAATTACTTTTGATTGTTTAACTGCTTTTAATTTTATGAACATATTATTTTGAGTTCTGTTTATTTACTATATTTATTTTTCCATTCAAAATTTTATATTTACATTTATATTTTTATCATATACTATCTTTTTCTACTAACCCAGTGTTTATTTAAAGATATATTTTCAGTATAACATGCTGAAAATATATGTTTTTTTTTTCATTTTAAAACTATCTAAGGATATTTACATGCACTTTTATTTGTTGTTTAATGACAATATTTTGTTTGTATAAAAGTTTGAACTCGTAGTTTTAAAAAAAATAAAATGTCAACACTTAAACAGATATAAAGATGACACTATTTCATTGCCATTCTTAATTGATAATTTCATTGTAATATATTTACATATAAATGTATATATATATATAATGTGTAACAACTGATTGTATTTAGTGTTATATTATTCCTTTTCGTTGTTGACCTATCAATAAGATTAATAAACGCACCTTTGAAAAGAGAATGTAACATCTACAAGTAATATGTCAATATGTCAATGCGAGTGCATAGTATTTAAAATATTTGCCGCACCTTTTTTACAGTTGGATTAAACTAAATTTCTAAATTTCTTTAATAACAATTCTCATTACCCCTCTGCCCATCCATTTTTTTTTATAATATTTACTATAAACACTTTATGGCGTAAATATTTTATGACTGTAAATATTCAATTTATTGATGTATATCTACAGAGTGGTCCATTTGCATATAAATAATACACAAAACACCCTAATAATATATAAATGAGTATATAATATATGGATTGTACTTTACTTATATTATACCATTCATCATGGTAACTCACTATCTTCCCGCCGAAAGAGTTTTTTTTTGGTTAAGGGTTGGCTTGATATTTTAATGAGATGAGGGCAAAAATGATAATGAACTCGCACACAATTTAAATATGAATGATCAACTGGTACAACTAGTGTCAGCTGCAAACCCCAAGTATCGTTATACAGATATCAGTATCTGGCTCCAATCGCTCCACGTTGGCAACTTTAAGTCTAAAATCATTTTCTACGTTCATTTCTACACTTATTTGTTGTATATAATAAATGGATTAATGTATTTCCACACATACACGTGGACACAAAATGGATTAGAATTTAATTTTTCCTTTTGAAAAATCTTATTCACGCACCACCTTCAAGCTTTCTGCGTACCACGGGTTGAGAACCACTGCTATAGAGTATATTGTTTGGAGCCCGCGGTACTACCTCAGATGCTTGTCACGTGGACAGAGACCAACGTAGGATTTTGCGGTTCTCTAGGTTATTAATAGCTATAGGCATTTATCATCGGCCTTATGATTGATTATTCACTCATTGCCGATCTTCTTGGGTTAAATACGATTCGCGTTGATCGTCGAGTGCTCTGGGTACTCAGTTCCCGAACGACTTACTTTGGGTTAAAGTTGACTCCCGGCCCCTTTTGTCCGTAATCAATTTTGAAGTTTCTCGGAGACTATCTAGATCCCACGCCCCTTTCTTTATCCCTTTATGCGCTACTACTTACTTATCTAATGAACCTAATAAAATGAACGCCTTTTGAAAGATGCCAACGCGAACCCATTCTTTAACTTTTAGTGTCGTCGCAATGGTCATTATTATTATTTTTATTAACGGTCTATCGTTTTCTTTCTTTTTAACGCAATCATACGACTGTGTCATTTATCATGGTATACTTTTCGGTAATCGCGACTACCGTATCATGACGATTGGCAGTAATCGCGATTCGGTAATATAGTGTATCACCAATAATATTGACGAATACAACTTTTTGAAACAAATTTAAATAACTAGATGTTTATACAGTTAATAAAATCCAAATATTTCGGGTATAGCCTGTTTTTACGATCACTGGTGATCGGTCCTATTTTTGAAAATATTGTACGTTCTGAAGCAACTGATGTAGTCGGAAATCGGAATACGTAAATACTTGAGTTGCATTTTATTCAAATACTTGCACCGTTTTTGGTTCTGGGGGATCCTGTTCATGGGCTAAACACCCCCTCCCTGAATACGCCACTACTATTGTTTTATAATTAAAATTGAATAGTTCAGTATCACAATAATCAAACGGTTTTTTTTTTCTCAATTTTTCGCCTTCCAACTGCAATTTATGTGCTCAAAGCGTAACATTAAATATTTAATGAAGTAACGCAACTATATATAATATATTGTTATAAGTTATAATGATGTATACCGCGCTTTTATTATCATTTCTGCGCAGACACGCGTATTTATATATTAATATACTATAAAGTTTAAACTGTTACGTTACGACGTACATAAACCGTTGCGAATTACGTTTAAGGATGTCCGGCGGTAATGCGCCATCTTCTCCACCACCACCGCGTGGGTATTATTACACCCTTTGTTGGACGTTTTTCGCAACGACTTGGAAAAAGTTGAACGCTTTCGACGCGCCCGGAACGCTACACGTCGCACTCGTCTTCGTATACATTATAATACAACGTTTTAGAATATCATAATAATGTGCAGATGTTGTTTGTACGTATATTATACAATATTATATATAGCGGGCGGCGCACGAACTTTTCGAAATCCGTTTTAGCACGGCGCGAAGTTTTAGTCGATTTTAATTAATATTCCGTGTGGTTTATTATACCGAATAGACGCGGTGTTGTTAGCGTTCCTTTTGTGTAGGAATCCGTTCAATTCCTCGTTCCGTAGATATATAAAAAGGAATTCGTTAGGTTCCTCATTCCTTCAACATTAAAAAGAACTCGTTGTTCGTTTCATCGTTACTTTGAATAAGGAACTCGTTCTTTTCCTCATTCTTATGAAAAACTTCCTTATAAAATTTTTTTTTTTATTTTAGTCCATAGAATCTATGGCACAAATACCTAGTTAATCGTTGTCCACAAGATTATAAAATATTACTTATCTAATAACGTGTAGACGAATCCATCATACTGATATACTTATAAACACAATAATATCAAATATTTCACTATTGTCTTTATCTTTTGTTGAAATGTTTACATCGAAATATTACGTACTTGTTGTGTGTTGGCCGGATAGGTAGGTATATAAATGAACACGGTCTATTGAATTGACTCTATTCGATGAAATCTTGTTGGACGACATTTTTCTCAATAGTTCTGTTAAAAAATATTACCGAGAAAAACAAAATAATAGCAAATTGACATTCCTATTCATAAAAACAAACAATTTATTCACGTTCTTATTCCTTTAAAAAATGATGGAATTAATTCCTTCACAGGGCCAGCCTTAGGTTTCTTCCGTCCAAGGCTAATCTTATTTTTGACACCCTTATTCAATATATGTATGTAGTTATGTTGTTTAGGGGAGGAGGTATAGAAAAAATAACTATTAAAATACTTGCTATGAAAAAAAAATACTAGACATATTACATTTTATTACCTACCCTTAACATTAAAAAAATAAATTTTACATCGAAAAATTCAACTACAATTAAATGTATTACGCGATCTTCTTTTTAATATTAGATCAATTCGATATATTTGAAAGTTGTCGCTCCCAAACTGTTGCCGCACTAGGCGTCTGCCAATTTAGATACAGCGTTGGGCCGGCCCTGTAATCCTTCATTAATCCCTCGAAAAAGGGATTAATTCCAGAAATCGTTTCTTTAGGAACGCGTTCTTTAACAACACTGTGAAAAGGTAGGTGATAATAAAGATATTGTTCGGCTCAACAATACTTTCCCGCGGTGGTCGGCTTCATTGCTGTGACTCTCGTTGTTTATAGGGACAAGGTGACCGGAACATAGTTATAAATAACTAAAAATCGACGGCTCTAAATAGCCAAAAACAAATGTTTATTACAAGATTTTAATGATATTAAATATTATTAATAATTTTTATTATTAAAGGGGTTAATTATAATGTACATAAACTTATATAGGGCCTCTAGAAATAATAAGAATATCATAATTGTTAACACATAATTAATAATTTAATCAAAATATACTATGTAAACATTGTAAACGTTTTTAATTGAGATATTATATATATATATATATATCCCAACCAAAACACTCTGCCAAACACTAAATAAAAAAAAAAAAACTCTAAAAGATTTGATATAATTTAATAGCTAAATCTTTGAACTATATTTATAAAAATGATTTTCTTATAATTAAACTTAGCTTTACAATTAAATCTAAAACTATAGCATTTTTATTTTGTATTGAGTAGGTATATACGAGTAGGTAGGTACCTACTAAATAACATTGAAAAAGTGTAAAAATGGTACTCTAGTACTTTGAATTTTGTCAAGCTAAGTTTAATTATTAGAAGATCATTTTTATTATCAAAGAGTCGAACTCAAAGCTATAAAATTATACCACAACTCTAACAGTTTTTTTTTTATGTTTAGCGTTTTTTACACGGAGTTTGGCGAAGTGTTTTGTTTGGGGTATCAATAATTCTTTTTTGTTTTCGTTCAAATATATGATAAATAGTAATAAATTAATGTACCTACCGCATTTACCTTTGCGAACTGCAAAGTACGATGACAGGATTAGAATTTGTGATAGTAGTTGATAAAATTGTTACAGAAATTGTTGCGCGATAATTACTACCAAAGTGGCGGTTTATCCACGTTTATCGGTCGCGCCGTCCGATGAACGCGTAAACGGCCCGTAGGGGATATTACCTTTTAAAATTGGTTTAAAATGCCATAATAATTTACGATTAATTTGGCTCTAACTTCGTTGATTTTACCCGAAACGATTTTTAAAGGTCGTTCGACACGTCTACGTAACGTTTCACATTACATCAGTGAAGTTACAAGCTTAATTATTCAATTATAAAGCCTTCTCATAAAAAATTCTCGTTTAATTGTTTTCGTAAATCATGATGCGCCTCATAATTACTCAAAATGAATTACTAAAACTTAGGTGTTCTTCCGACAAGACACTTGTACAAAAAAAATGCAATTTTATTCACAGAAGAAAAGTTTACAATAATTATACAGATTTTTCTCAATTAATAGAACATAGAGCTATTATAATATACTTGTAAAATACACTAATAAATCCTTTGGGTAATCTTTTGTTGTCTATTTAGGTCCAACCCACTTCAATCAGATGACTAAATTGTATAAAAAATATTCATAATGGCTCAGTAAATGGGAAAAAAGTAATCTATTAATGACTTTTAACAGAATTAATGACTACATAAAATATAAGAGTTCGTATTTTGATATTTTGATATCAATTTAAATAATAATAATTATTATTTTTTGTCTTTTCTTTGTCATATCTATCTCATGCGTCTGAAATGTATATTTATATTCGTAATAAGTTTTTAACTTTATTTATCAGTTTGACGTAAAAAAATGTATCCACCCAACCACAAGCTCAGGCTTAAAGGAGATACTCTTTATTTATACGCTGTAAATTATATATCTGAAGAACAAAAATTATACTTTGCAGGTCACGCGCTGTGTTGCCGATGTCTTCATTTTAAGGGGTTAGCTTTTCTTCTTTTTTTTTATACCTAGCGCGATAAAGAAATATGTAATGGACGTGTACTAATGTACGGGGGAATATTGATGTAAAAGTGTGAAAAAACGTGAAAATAATATAATACGTTTCGTTCGTAAGTCGTCCTCGCGACGTGCACGAACGTATTACATACGAACATTGCACTCTGGAAACATCACAGTCTCTGCAGGACCCACTCGCGCGTACACCCCAACTGCAACGCGTTTCGCGGCCGAATCCGGGGCAGCCATCATAATAGATGACGGGTACATCGGGTACGTTACACGCATATCGCGCAAAGGGGTCGCGAGTGCACCCGAGCCGAAGGCACGTATCATAACAATATGCGTGGGGCGCAAACATCAAGACACTCAAAACCAGGTGCAGTCGCCGCGGCGTTATGTTGACGAATAGGCTTTTAACGGGATTGCTCCTTTCCGCTAATGGGAATCTCGCGTACAGTTTCAAAACGCCGAGCACTTTCCTGGTTTACTGTACTGAAGCTATAAAACGCACATAATATACGCGCGCTTGGCACGAGGTTACCGAGTAGAACCTACTCCCCTCTGCCCCCTCCCGCAATAGTTTCTAGGAACAACATTATTGCAGTGATTACTGTATAGCGATTTCAATGCGCGTGTACGGCAAGGGCGGATACAAGGGGGGGGAGGTAAATAGGGAAAACCCCCCCCCCCCCGTTCACAAAAAAGTGGCTTAAAAGTTGAAAATGGTTCATCATCAAAATGGTTTTTTTAACATGGTTCAGTAGGTATTTATTTCAATCTTGATTAAGTATTACATTAAAAATTAAAAGTTGGTGCTTTCTATAACAATAAGATCCATCATTAATTTTTATGTCGACTAATAATAAGACTTTTCTTATGCCTATTCCTAAATTTTATTAATGTATTTATATTGCCCCCTGTTCAGGACCTCTGTATCCGCTCTTGGTGTACGGTAGGTACAGAATCTCGATAACTCGAATCTCGATGGTTCAAAAACCTCCGTTAATCGAACCAAACGCTTGGTCCTCTCCGGGTAAACGATCTACGATTCGAATATTTTTTACCACAACATCCGTTATTCGAATCTACCTAATATATGAGCGTAAATAAATTTAATTAGAATTTTGGTTCAACTAACGTATTCGTATTTGGCAAGGAAATGTTTACATGTAATTTAGCATTGAAATAACGATACGTCAACTGTGTATGCGATAGTTAGGTTTATCTTATTGTATCTATTTATTCTTAAATTTATTTTGTAATTTTCCATATTGCTGTAATCAGCTCTAACGGTATAATTTATCATTTACTTTTACTACTAAGCTTCAGCGATAAGCGAACAGTTGTCACTATGGACACTATATGGTCAGACTGTGGTCAAAAATGTATCTCAAAAGAAAATAATTGATTTTTTAATTAAACATATACAATATACATATAAGTAATAAGTAATGCACCTCATATAAATAATACTTTTAATTCAATAATAATCATGTAATGTTATTAAAATATTCAATTCTTTTTAATTCGAACTATTTCTTTTTTTCTCTCAATGATTCGAATCCTCGTTATTCGTTAAATCGAAAACCTTTCTGAATCAAAATTTCAACTAGGGCCCCGGAATTTTGAACTATCGAGAGTCTATGCTGTACCTATAACTCAGTAGCGTATTCAGGAGATGTGACTGAATCCTCCCTAAACTTTCAGGAAATCACGTAGTTTTTGGTACAACGATTTAACTAAATTATTAAATCATGAATCGTGTTGAATAAAGTTTTTTTTATTCATATTCTTTATCATTTATTATCGTTTATACTTTGCACTTACCTATAATGACTTCCCACGAAAAAGTTCCAGAATACGCCATTGACCAAACTTATATATTACGTTCGCTCGACGTCCGTTTTGCTATACTTGTATATGTTTTTTATATTACACAATGTTTCATGCAAGACGGAAGAATATTTTTACAGAAAAATTATACGGCCGACCGCGATGCGAATAGTGTATATTTTGTATCCAACCGCATACGATATTTAACCCGGTTCGGCCTAAACCCGAGAAATGTTACGCACTTATATGCATGCATATACCAACCGTAACAAGAAATGGCCGTAAGTCGTTTGCGCATTGCTATCGTTCATTTGGACCTTTTTTACGAGACAGTTGCGCATCGTTTGATTTTTGGGGTATGCACCATTGGCGAATTACCCGGTTTACCTTACGTCAAATTATCGTACATCATTTGCGCATCAGCACACGTAGTATCCATTTACCCTAAAATGCAAGTCGTACGTTTCATTTTCATATTTCACTTTCAGCTGAAAATTTGACGTTCGCACCTAATATCCAATTTTCAAATATGCAATGCTTAGGCACTGGAGTTCACTCCCTCCTCACTTCGCCACCTGGTACAGAAATATATCTCCTACGATACCTACAACACCATGGTTTCACAACCTTGATATTTCTCGAAAATGCATAACATCGTTCTACCGCCTCCGGTTTGGACATTCTCGACTTCCTTCTCACTCCTTTAAACTGTCACTGAACGATTCCCCTCTCTGCACTCTACACTATGACCCTATGGTCTGTGATATTAACCATCTTCTATACATCTGCCCCAGCCTATCAACACATCGTGACCACCTACTATCTATTTTGAACTCCTCCAACATCCCTTTCGATACTATAAATATATTTTCTAATAAACAAAAAAACATCATATTAAATATATTATCTTTCTTTAACCATTCAGGCTTTTTAATCTAAATTTATTTTGTACTGTTCTAATGCATTTGTAACAATGTAACAATAATTGTATCCTTTAATTTTTAATTGTACTTTAATTGTAATTGTTGAGACTAATTGTATTTACAAAGTTTAAATAAAAAAAAAAAAATATGCAATGGTGTCGGTATTTCTGTTTTAAAATATGTTTGTATACCTCAACAGGTATCACGACCAGATAAACATCTGAAACGTACCTTAAATTGTACGTACATATTTGTATATAATATTTTATTTTTATATTTGATTAATTAACTTCACTTGAAATAAAAATGCACATACCTAATTTAAATAATATTGAAATACTAAATACGACCATATCACTTGCTTGTACCTGTATCTACTTAGGTTGGTGCGCAAAAGATTTACGACATTTTGGCGCGGACGATGGCCGGCCATAATATGCGTGTATTGGATATCGTAGGCATATGTCTAAAGGCGTGCGGCTTACCTCATAGATAGTAGTGTTTCTTAATATTTTCAATAAGTTTTTCTACACTTATCACGCATAGATCTCGCGATTTTTTTCCAATAGTATTTCAGATATAAAATAAATTTAAAAACTGACTGCCGTATAGAAAGAGAGTGAGGGAGAGAGAAAGTGGGTTGTCGTATGAAAACATTCGACTTTTGATATTTTTCACATTTCAGCAGACATCAAACGGATATAACATACAACGGATCGACCGGATCAGTTGGATTAATAATATCACAGGGGAAATGAGTGAAATAAATCAACGATCCCGTTTAATCATTTATAACTAGGTATATAATATTATTGTAATAATATATTTACTGACATTTATTTGGAATGAAAACACAAAAAAAAAAAAACTCCAATACATAATTAATATAAAGTTTACCTCCTACGATTATAAACGCTAACTTATGTACACTAAAACACACATCGTATATTATATACAAAACGATTTACCGTGGAAAAACGCTCGATCGCAAGACGTGTACACGTTGCGTCCCCTTTTGGCGGCCGCAGAGGGACGTTAATTTCACTTCGGCGTGTGTAACAAGCACGCGTATCGCCGAAATCACGTGCGCACGAACACCGGCTGTTAACGAGTGATAAATTAAGTGCGAGACGAGGAATGAAATAATATTATGTAATGTATTCCGTGATCATAATAGTGCGTTACTTGGGCACCTGCGGGATTCCGTTCGTGACGGTCGAACCGCGTGTGTCAAGACCGGAGTGTTTTTTTTTCCTTTTTTTTCCCGACCTGCAATCACTCGGATCGTACGACCATCGCAAAACCGGTGTATACGATCGTGTTCGGGGCGATGTTGTACGTGCGCGCAGTTGCTCCGGGATCGCGTTCGTCCACAATAATATTATGCGCACGTATTGCCGGGGATCTTAACCGTTTAACGCCCGGGGAGAAAGCGAAAAGTGTACGCCCGTTTCGGGCGGACGACCGGAACCGGTTACTTAGCGTACCGAACCGTTTCTAAATGGCCGTTCGCGGTGTTCAGGACCGTTGGTTAAAGAATTGGTAAACGGTTTTGACTTGAAAATCGGAAATTTTAAAATTTAAAACCTTAAAAACACGCCAACCCCACGAGAATTGAACGCCCGACTTCACTTCCTTCCCCGCCACCTCCCCATGGATCCGGGCCTGTACGTGTATTATGTTACGACGCGCACAACGGTCGTAGGTCGTAGGACTCGTGAACGCGCGTCGTCCTGCGCTGCGGATGAGCAAGACGATGGAGAGATTTGTCGAAAGGGGGCGAGAAACGGGGAAACGACGCGTTGTGAAGGGTCGAGTTAAGAGCATCCCGTATCGGTAAACCGTTCCGTGTACGTCGCGATGTCATTATTACTATTCGCTTTAATCGCGTCCACCGGTCTGCGGTAACGGTTTATTCGTCGGTGAGCTAACCGCGTGCCCCTCGACGATTGACGCTTGCACGTCATGTTACACGTTTGTGTACACATTTTTTTCGTTTTCCCGTTAGGTCAGGGGTTTCATACGTTCGCCAGCGGTTAAGTTTATGCATTACAATAACCGTACACAAACCATCGTATTATCATGTACTCGCACGGAACGGTCGTATTCGGTTTGATATGGTTTTAACGTGTGCACACATAATACGTAGTGATATAATAATAGTAATAATAATAATATTACGTTTAATCGTACATTATTATTACTATTCATTATACCGTGCAACATAATATTATAACATAGGTGATGCACACCGGAGTTATGACCGACTGCAAACAGTATTGTACGTACGCGTTAAACTTTGCTCGCGGAAACCGTCGATGAATTAAAAATATTCGTTATTACTTCTCTAACGCATAGTAAGCTTACCTATTATATGCATAGCGGCTTAACTTCTTTTGTATAAACGTAGGACTTATCGTTTGAAAAGCGCTTACGAGCGTGGGAAAAGACGAACGAAATTATGAATTCAACTGCGTAATCGTGTATCGATCATGTAAACGAGAGAAAAATATAGAGTATCGGCACGTGCGGTGTAATTCGTACACGTTATACTACGTATTATCGACCGTCGCGGTCTGTTTGTCAAAGCGATACGGACGTACATAGGGCGAATCAACACTCGCGTAGAGCAGCACCAGTGTTATTTTTATTAATTAATACCAAGTACTTATAATACTTTATTCATCATCATATATACTATACAATATTCTTGTACGGTGTTTAGTTTAAGAGCGCGAGAGAGGGAAAATACTATAAATGGCTTTCGTACACAAATAAGAAAAAAAAGAGAGGGGTGGGGGGCAAAAATAAGTAATTAATATTAATTATTATTTTGTATGTTAAAGGGAAGGGCGAGAGGGAATGAGATCACGAGTTTTTTTTTTTTAAAGTCATAATAATAAATAAACATATAAGGACGACTTGGCAGATAAACCTATCGAAAAAAAAAACCGTAAGAATAATATTATAGAGAACTGATGGCACATCGCGCGTAGATACGTACATAGTAAATATTATTATTATAGCAGAACGAACGGTTAATATTATGTTTTATTATTTTGATTGTCTCGGTGAGTAGGAAGAAAGAAAAAAAAACTTGATCGCGCATGTTATGTATAATATGTATGTTTGTATATAGGTATTATTCTTTTTTTTCCCCTCGATTGAAAATATTATCTAATCGTCAGTTCTATATTTTATTGGAACCCGATAACACAATATTATAAATGTAATATGATATCAATGCGAAAAACGGTTTGCGGTTGATTGGTAAATGGTAAACAAATAACTAATGGAAACGCGTCTCTAGTTTAAATTATTAAATTAATATTATCGTACACATACAATTACGCTTGTACAAAAGTTTCGTATATAGACATTAGAAATAAGGAAAAAAAATTACATCTTACTATATTATAATCTAAGCCTAAACACAATACATCGAATGTACACAATATCGTAAATGTTATTTAAAATAAGTAGTTTAAAAGCCATACTTAAAACGTATGGGTATAATGATATTTGTATATAATAATGTATTATCATCTAATTATATAGGTACTATATTCATAATAATATTTATTAAAAAAAAAAACACGTTATAATAAAGTATACATAATATAGGTATTAAGGTTCATATATATATTAATAATTATAATACTAACCGAACGAAAGATAAAAAAAAAAATTATTTATACACACAAAATTTGGTAGGTACGTATATTTAATAATAATAATAATAATAATAATAATAATAATAATAATAATAATAATAATAATAATAATAATAATAAAGGTAATAACGGTATGTATATAATATACATGTATAATATTATAATATGCGAATCGCGAAGACGCTAAAGTAGTGATCGCTCGGCAACGTGTATAATATATATTATTACATAGTAATAACAGCGGATAAAACTATACGATTATATAATACGAATCTCGTCAACATAAAACTCTACAGTATGTATATATATGTATATATATATATATATATATATGTATATATGTATAAGGTATGTGTGAATGTTTATTTTCATTTATGCGTACATAATTTCTTACGAAAAAAGAGCGTATTTCGTCACACCTCTGTGTTTCCGTATGTACCTAACTAAAACGCAACCCCACGCTATTCCATGACGTCGAAATCTAATCTCGATCGTACAAACGGATTCGTGTCCACGTCGGGTCGGTGCGGAGCAGTCGAAATATTATAGTCGGCGGCTGATGAAAAAATCGCGATGGACGACTATTATTATTACTACTACTACTACTACTATTGTTATTATTATTATTATTGTTGTATTACGAGTCTAAGTCTATCGCGGTCTTAAGGCGCAGGCGGCAACCCGTTCGAACAACTAGTTTCTTTGAACTGGTTCGAGCAACGTTCACAGCGCAGGGGTCGTTTTAGGTTTCACCCGGAATCGTGTTATTATGTTTCCACCGCCTCTTTGTTAAAATGTTAATCTAGCCGTACGGCGCGTGGAGGGTTCAATTTTTTTTTTGTGGCGGAAACACAAAGGGTACTCGAAAGAAACATTTTCGCTTCCGCGATAGGGTACCTATACAGGTATTGTTATTATTATTATTTTCGCTGCTCTCGAAAATCGTCTGCGTTTTGGAATTTAGCGCTGAAGCTGCGCGCGCATTCGTCGACGATCGCGTTCGCTTTTCTTTTTTGTTTCACGCGTTCCTCCGTCGAAAATCAACCATAGCCATGTGTATACAGCGAGGATAACTGTTACGCAGTCTAGACGTCGTTATGGTCCCACGATATGGCTAAACGACTGCTGCGTGTCAAACGTGTAATAATAGTAATAATAATAATAATAATAATAATAATAATGTAACGCATCTGAATGCGCGACGGACAGCCGCCGTTACGTGGCAATAGTACCTCTACGCACCACCTCTATGCATTGCGAACTGCAGTTACCGCTGTTCACGGCACTGCAGCTACCACTAACCTA
Source organism: Periphyllus acericola (assembly GCA_949715065.1). NCBI lineage: Eukaryota > Metazoa > Arthropoda > Insecta > Hemiptera > Aphididae > Periphyllus > Periphyllus acericola. The sequence goes on along the minus strand of OX454270.1, from coordinate 8,141,420 downwards.
CAACCTCTAAGTCTATACAGATCAGGCGCGTGGTAGACGGACGTATATGAAACCAAACGGGAGCGCCGACGCGACGGGGTCCGAAAGTCGCGTGTTGTTACCGAGGGGAAATCTAAACACTACGATTGAATTAAACACGGGTTTTAAATGATGTGATTCAGTCTACTGGTGGTAAATTTTCAAACTGTAAAAAAAACGTCCCTGGATTTTTTTAGACCGCTACCCCTTAGTGACCGGTAAGCAATACCTCCGTGCAAAAAAAAAAAAAATTTTAAAAACGCCTAGAGATATTATAGTACATGAATCAAATTATTATATACATCCATAAATCCTCTTCGTATACCCATCCCTTCGAAAGAAGGCCCACCCCTGAAAGCTAGGATCGACGTCATTGAGTCTATATACAACTACTGCTACTAATACTACTATCTACTAATATATTATAATATAAGCATATATATATGCTATCGTTCTCATGTGGTTCACATATTTTCATTTGCGCGACACGGCCGTTGGACAAGGACGATGTTATTATTATACAATAATATTGCCAAGTCCAACGTGTTCGAGAACTACGCAGTGTTATGCAGCATACGACCGTGAAGTGTTCGGTGCACGTCAAACATTTCGCGAGCCGACGACTTAAATGATTATAACGATACGCGTGTGCACGGGGGCACATGGTGAGTATACGGCCGCACTGACGCTGCTATAATGTAGTACCGTCACGGATCCCTCGGCTGTTCCCTTGACGCACCGGACCCACTCCGTGCACCGACGGTCGAGTCTCCGTACATCACGAGGGTTCTATTCCTCGGAGCAGGCGCTGCAGGAGGAACAAGCGATAGCGGTGGCGAGAACAACGCGTACGATGACGAACGCTCGGCGCGGGCTCGGAGGGAAAGGGGAACCGCGACGGCGGCGTTTGACGGGTCGTAATTTTAATTTTTAATATTTTTTTTTCGCTCTTCGCGCGCGGACAAGTAAAGTAAAGTGTACAAATTTAATGCATATACATATACATATACATATACATATATATATATATATATATATAAGAGGTATACAAGGGCGGGGTAGGGTAAAAAACACAAGCAAACGACGCGTTTACGTCTTAACCGTTGTCGCCTTGCAACAGCGGCGTGGACGCGGTTATGTTGTTGTGGTTGGCCATGCTGTTGGTCGCGGACTTGGCAGACGAGGAGCCCACACTGTTGGCCGTGTGCATTTTCGAAAAGGACCCGATCGAATTCACCGGAGGCACACCGGCGGCGGTCGTGGCCGTAGCGGTGGCGGCGGCGGCGGAGGCGGCGGTCGTGGTTCCGGCCGGCACAACCGTGCCCACTTCGGCCGGCGGTGTTTTTTCTCCCAGCAGCCAGTACGTCGTCACTTTGCCTTTGCCCTGTACGAGAAAAAAAATACGGGGTTTCGCATTAGCTATAGTCGTACCGTGCGCTGGTATATAGTAGGTCCGGGGGGTTTTGTCGTCGTCGTCGTCGTCGTCGTGCTCGCACCGCGAGATCGATCGATAGCCATGTAAATATAATCTGTGCGCGGCGAAGAATGAAATGTCTCGGAGATGGAGCGAGGTTCGGAGCAGGAACCCGGAGCGAGGATGCGAAGGTTAGGATATTAGAACTAGCAAGACGATGCGACGACGAAACCCCGGCGTGTAATTCACCCTGGAAATAATGGACCGTTCTCCCCTTACCTTCATCTCGATTTCACCCCTGAGCTCCAAGTCGAACGTGCCGAACGTGTCTAGAACTTCTTTCGTTTGCGGGCTCACGTGGATTTTCAGCGCTATAAAATACACAAACATGAGAATATAATATATACATATATGTACGATGACTACGTGAGGTAAACACTCAAGCGACCCGGTTCATCGATTTGGTACAATTATTTTATTTCTGTTTTCCGGTTGACGCGCGTAACCTCCGAAATAAATCCTTTTCGCTACACTTACTTACACACCACCGCTATATATATATATGCAAACGTACTTACACGGTTATATTCCCCCCCTCTCCCCCCTCACCACAATAATATTTGTGCAGCTATTTTAATTGCCCGATTCTGCAATAATCGTGACGCTGTTTACCATTTTATCCTATACCCGCCATGCTTTTTCTGCTGTAAAATAATACGTAACCTTAAGTTAAACGGGCAGCGTTTCATTACTTTAATCCTATGGAAAAAATACACGGGTTGTCCTTCAGGACGGGGAGGAGCGTATAATATATTTTAACGAACAATCGAGGGGGTTATGAAAACGTTCACTATGTAATAGTGTAAAAAAATGTATGTATATGAAAAATAGCTTAACAGCCGATGAAACATGAGACGAAATCGATGAACGGGCTTGTTTACCGATAGGTTCACGCTTTGAAAAATCACTTTGCGCGAACGGGCTCTGCAGTGGGAGCTCAACACGTGTCGTCGATCGGAGGCATCGGCGTTTTTGACTGACGGATAAATCTGAGGCAGTGGACCGTTTCCGGTGCCCATTATTTCGGCTTCACCGCGAATTCCGGCCGATCGATAGATAATATGTATAGCGTTGCACACTGACCGGACGCGGACCAACTCGGTACGGACGGAGTGTGTGCTATATTTACTGAAGACGACTGGTCGAACTGACGGATAGCACGCGGGAAATGCGGTCGGACGGGCACATAGGAAGGGACGCGTACGTGAGGAGACTCATCGGATCGGACGAATAATGACCTAAAGCTTTAATGCGCAGTAAAACTACGTTAAATCCCGAGACGGTATTACGTAAACAGTCGCCACGGAACGTGTGGGGGTGGGGTGGAGGGTGAAGGAGGTCAAAATAAAGTTAGACACTTCACGATTTCCTTGTATTAAATACGTAGGTACCTATCTAATAGTTTGAGTCTTAGCAATTATCCGTTTTACCAATTACAAATATCTTATCACATATGATGTAGGGCGAATAAATATAGCACATACGTTTGTTACGAAAATAAGACGTTTTCAAGAGGGTGCGATTGTTTTTTGTCGACTACAAAATTATAAACAAAACCTTTTTCTTTGTACATAAGGCATTTAATTATTTCCGACCGACACCACCAGCTCTTGTCTATGGGATCCAGGGACGTATAGGGGGATGATAATAATTATGCGTTCGCTGGTGTCCGCTATCGTTTTCGGATATTCTCCCGTGCGCACGGTATACTTGTCGAAACAATAAAGCGTGGTATCGTCATCAGTGCAGACGATTCCGGGGCGCGACGGAAGATATTTTTCTATTAAGGGATGCGATCGAGATTATGAATTTTACGATTTTAATGTTATGTAATGCACTTTATATACATACCTTGTCCGTTGGATTCCATTCTTGAAGCCGTGTTCACCGTGTCTCCGAACAAACAGTATCTTGGCATTTTGAGTCCAACCACCCCGGTGACACACGGTCCTAGAGAGAGAGAGAGCGAGAGAAAAAACACAACGACGTTAGTTTATTTGATTACCTATCGCCAGTCAATTACGGATAGCTGACATGACGTCGAAAATAATCGTGAATTAATTAATTATTATACACGGTTCACCAACATATTGATACCGCAGCGGCTGTAACCCGCAGTAGCGTAAAAATGTACGCGCAAACTATATTGTAATATTGGTACTTATAATGTGTTACGATTATTCGTGGACTTATAATGTATTCGTGTATATAATGACGACGTTTTCGTCGTCGAAAATTGTTCTTCTCTTAGATCGCGAGCGCAAGACAATGGCGGCGGACCGTTATAGTTTTACGACGGCGAGCGTTTTATTTTGTTTGAAAAAACATCGGGGAGAACCGGGAAAACAAGACTGTCCGGATTTTTATTTTCATCTCAACAATAATGGCATTTAAATTTAATGTGGACGGTATATCCGTCTCGGGGGGCCCCGGGTTTATAATGTGCAAAAGAAATCATTCACTTTCTAATAAATAAATACGCGCGCAGTCGGATCGTGCACAACGGTGGCTGAAGATTTGACCAAAACGAATGTATAATACATAGCGCAATATTATTCTTGGGCGTTTTAATTCGGTTAATATTTATATATAGCCCCCCTTCCCCGAAATCTTAAATAATTACGTATATATAAATAATATGAGATAAAATACTACATCTGAGTCACGGCTTATAGGACTTGCTCTATTATATCTTAGGGATGTCAATATAACTGACAATAGTGGCAAAGCTAGACTAAAGAACTTAACAATCTAATTTAACTGTGGTTATAGTTTATGGTTTTAAAATTTAAAATAAAGTTTTTTTTTTTAAACTTAAATGTTACTATTATTGCGGGTTATTTTTATTAACTAATGTGATATGTAACTGATCAGCTTAGCCGACAAAAAAAAAAAAATCCTGGGTGTGCCACTGGGTACGACTGCAGTTATTCTCTGATGAACCACTCCACCGTAGTTCTGTACAAATCGTAGTGTAAACTACATATGCCTTGCGAATAAATACAATTGAAACATCCGGCACGGTTAGAAATACTTCCGGTCGCAAACATTTCATCAGTAGTGTTCTTTTTAAAATGTGTTTGAAAAAATATGATATACATTTTCAAATACATTACACAATATGAATATGTTCTGAAATCTCGGTTCATTTTTATTTTTTATTCACCAGCCTACCTTTTATCCCCAAACTAGTTGATATACGCCTACTGTAATTTTTCCGCTAAAATGTATACTCCTTATGGGACTTTTTTATGTCTGCCAAGGGACAATGGTGTTTTATACGACTCATAATAGCCTAGTGATATAAAAAAAAAGACATTTTTCATCTGCTCGTATAATGTATACAGTGTTACGATATCCACCGTGTTAATAGAGATAATCAAATTCAGTTTTTTTATAAGCATCCCTGGGTAAATTTGGCAATTTTGCCGACAATAGTTTGGTAAATATAAGTGTTTTATTAAAGAAGTTAAAAATGAACTTTCTAATTTAAAACTTTTATAAATTTCGTAGGTAGCCATTTTATAGGGCTCGTTTTTATCAAAAATATCGAAGGCTCAACTTTCAGTTTTCATTAACTTCTTGATTATTAACGATTTTTCAGTTTACAAATATAGTGTACAATTAACACAATTTTAAATAATAATAACATTATCAGAAAATCTTATCGGAAAAATGACGAGGAGATAATAATTTAAATTATTTCTTTGTAAACTAAAAAAACATGAATCCAATGAAAACTGAAAATTGAACCGTCAAAATGTTCAGAAAAATAAGCCCTATAAAATGACTACCTTCGAAATTTATAAAAGTTATAAAAAAAAAGTTAATTTTAAACATCTTTAGCAATACAATTATATTTACTCAACTATTGTCAACAAAATTTTCTTTGCCCAGGATTACTCATAAAAAAAGCATTTTTATTATCTCTATATAAACACGGGATATATCGTTCCGTGTAAATCTCGATGGGACACCCTGTATTCTATATTATCGTATCAGTATAGCGTACATGTAGTAGTACTTCGAACTTAAACATAATTACATTAAAAGTAATCGGTTCTTCTTTACTAAATAATATATATGTGATGCTGTTCTAGTTCATCAATCATTTATCTTTAACGGGTTTCCAGATAATCCAACGTGACATGCTGCAGTCATATAAAATCCATTTTATAAATCATATAGAATATAAGCTCTCGAATATTTAATGCAATCTATATTATATGAAAACAATCGTTTGGATTAAAACGGTCGCATCCGATTGTCACTCAGTGCAACTTCTAATTAAATAATGGAAGGACAGTCGTGATACACTGGAATTGTTTACCATTGTTCCAGCAGATCGTCATACATAATAATAATTTAAACACACACACTGAATTATTAAATGTCTTTGTGTTGTTCAGTTATCTATATGATAAACTGATTCGACCAAAGCTCATTTCGAAGTTGTTTGAATTATTTGCTGTCTGGAGTAGAAGTTTTAAAATTGACATAGTTTGGACGGACATACTTAGCAGCTTCTGCGATGAATTTATATTATATCCAAAGGATGGGTTCAAGATAAAATATTACAAGGATTGAAATATTCTACACTGCTTTTCATTGCACGCGCGTCGTTCTTTTTCATAAAACGCAGTTGTTTTTGGAAAATACTATTAGAATTAAACACACACACATACACACAAAAGGGCGCTACACTGTATACGCTACTCACCGAAACATTCCATTTATATTAAAATATTCTGCAATGGGTGTAAAATGTATGTATACAACAAATAAACCGCACACGAACAGGAAACAACCATTACTCCATCTCGGACCCGGATGGTATAATCAGTTAATAGTTTTTCAACATAAAATCCATCACCATCGAAAAAATATTATGTTTTCGGAATGTAATAATGCCCATCACTTCATATTAAAATGATTTAAAAAGGTCAGGTTATTCATTTCGAGTTGAAAAAAAAGTGTTTTTTTTTTTTTCTAAGTCATTGCTCGAATATAAAATCGACCGTGTGCATTTAGTTTGTAAAAAACTCATTTAAGTAATTGAAAATAAAATTTACATACACATAACACACACATACGTACATGAACAGCACGTCATTTTGTGTGTTTTCACGAAATGATATTATTTTAATGTTGAACGGGCGATGTGTACTAGCGTATAAATTAAAACTATATCGTAAACGCAGTCGTACGTAAGGGTGGGTATGTAGGCGTATACCTATATGCGTACGGGGACAAACGAATTGTTTTTAATTAACATTATATGCGCGCACGTCGCGCATTGGTATTATCTCTTGTACGTAACGCGCGCGTATTCATAATATACGTAATTATATGATAAATAGTCAAATACATATTGTTGTTTTTCGTACGATAGTTATAACACAACGCGTTTGTACAGTCAGCGGAAGTCGGCGTGCTGAATTTCCTTATAACCGTGCTGCCAAGTATCTCGTTATGGTGAATCTCGGGAAAAACGTTTTAAAAATATATTTTATCGTAAACAATTTAAGTTCGGGTGCGATAGTTATATTATATATTATTTTTGTATATATATATATGTATATACAAAGGGTGATTTTTAAGCATGCCCACCCCTTTTTTAAATATTTAATTTAAAAAGCTTATTATATTCTGATTTATTGAAAATAAGACTATATATACGAGTATATATTCAGAATATATATATATTTCCATACCGTATTTTTATGTATCCTGTGGTAATATCAACTTTTGTTTTTCGAATGGGAACACTTGCATTTTTGTACGCTAGTTATTGTTCGTTTAATTTTTCTGGAATTGTTGATGATGTTAGTCAACATTTTCTTTTTTTTTTATTTAAAGGAAACTTTGTTTACAATTAGTTTCGACAACTAACATAATTACAAAGATTGTACGTAGTCAAAATTTAAACCAAGGTTATTTTCAGAGTTGTTCGAATTTATTCATGAAGGACTTGGAATAATTTCTTTGATCGGCACAACAAAATTATAATTAATTTTCGATGATAATAAAACGTACCTATAATTTGATTTAATAACCATTTGTTATTGCTTAGAGATAACGCGGATTCAAACTAATTGCTCAGCACGGCACCTACACGTATTATACAAAATGAAAACATCGAGGTACTATAATTATTTTACACTTTTCACACGCAACCTACGTCTTGAATAATTCCAAAAGTACGGATCCAAATGCGTTGACTAGGTTACATAAAAAATTTCAAAAAAACAACTGAATAGTTATTTGTGAAAAACAAAATTTTATGTTACCATGGGCGCCCATTGGGGTGGGACAAGGGGATATGCCCGCACTGGAAAGTATAAAACCCACTAAAAATTGTTTTTCTGGAGCTTTTTAAAATAATCTTAAATAATTTTAAAACAAATAAGTAATAAAAATGATGAGAGAAATATTAAACCACGGTGTAAATTCTTTTCTACACAAAATAAATAAAATTTATTAATACGTTATTTACTCTGAAAACAACGAAATTCACAATTTTTTTTGCAAATTTATATAAGATTATTAAACTATAATATTAAAATGAAATAAATACATAATCTCGTAATGGATCTATTATTCCTCTAAAACTCTACAAAATAATATTTTTTGCAGGTCTTGTATAGTTGTGTCTGTGATCTGCGTTCTAATAAGTTTGTAAATGCGTGTTTGGAAACTTGGTTCAAGTTTGTCGCGCACCTCCACCTGAAAATTAACACGAGGGCGCCCGTGGATGTCACCATAACGCATATGTTATTATTAAGAGGTACAAACGATGATCCATGTTTTGGAAAATATAGTCCTCGAGTTCACGTACACTTGCGATAAATCAGAATTAAAAAAAAAAAAAACACGCATAAATTAAGCGCGAAAAAAGGGTCGAGGGTGTAAAAAAAAAAAATCGTTCAGTACGTAGAATATAGTCGAGGAGGCGGCGGCGGTTGTAGGCCGAAGAGACGAGATCGAGTTCGTTCGAAAACGAAAATGCGTCGAAAAAATATAGACACATCGCTGCGGGGTAGCATTGTCGGTGCACCGCGCGTACAGTCGAATAGATTTGCGTGAACGTCGAACGAGGGATTATAGTACCGCCGCCCGATAGCTGCGCAGCACGTGCGCGCGGATACGTCGGCAATAAAAATGTTAAAACGCGCACAACGTACATACACATTTAGGTGGCACAATAATATAAGTACGTGCGTTGAACGGGGGGGGGAAATATACGCTAAAAGCTCGCCGATTGCTGTCTCCCCGTCCCCGTTCGTGCACATATTATATGTGTATATAGACGTATTACTCAAGCGTTGCTGACAAATGAAAAACGCTTCGGATGTCAATTTTATTTCGGCTCCGTCGGCGATTACTTCTCCCTACACACATCCCCCTCCCCCTCCCCTATCGCTATTTATGTTTTCTTTTAACGCGTTCGAGGAGTGCAAATAATTCTTTCCCGTAACTCGGTCGAATAAAAATGTACTTCGCGCGCACCGCTCCGCGGCGACGGCCCGAGAGCGAAGAACATCGTCGTCGAAGGAGGAAGAAAAGGAATCGGCTTTTGGGCGCGTTCCGGAAAAATATATATGTACATTTGTCTTTTTTCGTCAGTGTCCTGGTTTTTAAGTGCTGTTTCCGCGACATTGCGCCCGGGCAGCAGCAACAGGCCGCGCGGTGAACCACGCGTCACTACACAACAGCAGCAACCGGCTTCTCGGAATAATAATAATAATAATTATAATAATTATATTAATAATAATCAATCTATGATGGCAAGAACAGTTATCGCTACTCGCAATCAGTACCTCATGAACTCCAATAGGAATTTCTTCTACCCCCAGATCCATTTTCAAAAACTTATACGATTAATACGAACCAATACATATTATTAAATCAAAAACTAGCGTTTTCTCTCTATGGTCATTTCCACCAGAAATAAACCTTGAACTCCATTTTCTCTCAAAAGAATCTACTAGTCTAAAAGTATACGATGATTACTACAACGATATTATTTCACAATGTTACCCTCATACACAGATCTTCACTGATTTCATCCACAAAAGACAAAAGTGTCGGAGCAGCAATCATATGCGGAAACAAGGAAATCAAATTAAATCTACCAAACCTATATATGCTCTATATACTCTGCAGATGCCTTAGGTACATGCAAAGCCGTCAAATACGCTGCAAGTTAAATAAGTGATGACCGAATAACAATACTTAGAGACTAGGTCAGTACACTAATAAGCGTTAAAAAACCCCCCATACTACCGAAATCGCAAGTAAAATACGAAATATTACTTGTACAGCACATATAAGTAATCAACACATTTTCTTCACGTGGACCCCTAGTCATAGTAATATCGCCGGAAACGCACAGCGGACGAATCCGCAATACTTGCCCACCACGCCATCAGAGCTATATCAATAACCTTCTTCATGTATCTCGACACAAAAATGTCCATAAAAAACCATACTCTTGACACATGGCCAAAGGATTGGCTATAACAAAACTAAACCAAATCAAAAAGTCAATTTCTTCACGCCGCCCCCTTAGAGATTACACTAGGAGAAACGAGACAATAATAAACCGTCATAAAATAGGTCACACATCGTTAACTCAAGGGTAACTGATGTCAAAGGAACAACCAACCTACTGCACCATCTACGGCGTATACCTACCTCTCCATAAAGGACCTATTAACTGTATGCCGCAAATATCAACAAGAACGAGAAGGTATAACGTAGAACGAAAAATATGACATTTCTCACACGCAGTATAAAAATCTGATTATCCAAGATTCGATATAGAAAGAGATTTTCCAAAATGTTGGTGTAAAATTGCCGAAATTTAATTGGATATTCGAACAAATGCCTATTTATAAGGATTTTGAAATAAGGAATCAATTGATTTCCATAATTTGGGCACTGAACACGAAAATAACAGTTAATTTTCTCCCAATCCGTTTTTTAACAAGTTCAAAATGAGTATACTATTGTTGAAAACGCATCATCAAACTTGTGTACCTACGTAATTCTTCAACATAAATCGACGTTCCATTGACGCCAATACGCCATTCAAAATCGAGTATACAGCGAATTTGACACTGTACCTTTAGGGTCTCACTCAAGGAAACATTTACGACGTAAGAGGACACAACAATGTTGTTATCTCGAGCTAACGGCATATTCACGGAAACTGATGAGTGATGACTAACGCAGCTTCGTGATTCGACTTTCGATGTACAGTTTTTTATTTTTCAACGGGAAAAACTCAATTGGTCGGTCATTGTGTATTGTGTGTAATGTGTATATATAATATGAGTGTGTGTGTGTGTGTGTGTGTGTGTGTACGTGTGGTGTGTGTGTTTTCAACTGAACTAATCGATTCATTACAATACGAAAAGTTGTGAGTGTAGTCAACGGTATTTATTTGACAGTGACAAACATTTTTGATTTGACATTCTGAATTTTTTTTTCAACACATCGAGTGAACACTGAACTATAGTATTTATATAATTATATGTATCTATAAGTATTTAAAGTACGGCCGAGCGGAACAACATTTTGCGAGTTATCCTGTGCCGCCAACTCGACTACGTTCGCTTAAACGTTCGTAAATAATTATCTACCAATTCGCTATACGATTTTTGACCGTGGACGTTTTCGGAAAAACAATCGGTTTCAGAATACGAAATGAGTAATATAGTCAAAAGAAATTCGTAAAACATGTGTAAATAAATTTTTTAGAAAACAGTTACTTCTTAAAAATAGTAAAAACAGATTTTTTTTGATTTTAAAACTATTTAAAATTATGAATGAATCATTTTCCGATTACGCACCAATCGGTTGAAATGTGTACGACTGTTTACCTTGAGATCCACCTTAAGATTTTACAATAAAAATAATATATTCGTCACGAAAAACGAAAAATTACAATGCATATATAACTTGATTTTATTTTTGAATTCTTATAATCGATATTCACTCGCAGAAAAATAAATTAACGTGAATTTAATTCGAAGACAGAACGGGCGTACTGCAGAAAACGAATTATCAATTAGGAATGGGATTTTAACACGCAAAAGCTTTCTTTTTTCTCCTTCTAATTTGTGTCTCTTTCACCCACAAGTTTTTTTCCCAAGTATTTTACACTTTTCGAAACCGCAATTCAATTAAAATAATTAATACGTTCAGAACAAAAACAAACAAGGTCAACTGTTCTTTTCAAGTTTTTATTTTTATTTTTTTTTTGTATCCTTGCGGGTATTTTTGCGAACGGAATTAAGGACGTTTGAACATACAATCAGACTGTATTTTAAGATAATCGATAAACTGGTAGGTTAAAAACGAAAAATGATTCTCGATTGTAAATAACAGGGGTGGACAAACTTCGTCTCACGTCTTATCGTAAGTCGCAATACATTTTCACTCACTAACTTTTTTTTATATCAAATGAAATAAATTGTGTTTGGAGCAGTAAAATATTTGTTGAATTACCTTTTATAGAAAAAATGTATAGACAAAAAAGTGTTTTTTATTTTATGACATGTTTTTGATACAATATTTAAAAACTCAATTATTTTTTAATATTTAACGGAACTTTCAATTATTAATTAGTATTTAACTTAACCTAACGTATTTGTTGCGTGTTCATTTTTTTTGTAAGTTTTTTTAAGTCTGAATTATGTAGTATTTCATCCGCTCTTGACTTATACATTTTTTTTATTATATTGTGCAGCTCGTGGGTCTAAACTTTCGTTTACCACCCTTGTTATATATGGACATTTTTTAATCATACTCTTCCCCTACTTTAGCCATAAAATTGCTGAAATTTGGATTTTTTTTGAAATTTCAAGTTACCATAAAATCTATGTTTTCTATAACTTTTTCTTTGTCGTGCCATCTTAAGGGTATTCTGTGGCAATTTACAAGCTTTTTTTAATTGGAAATACACTTTCTCACAACGGTCTTTTATTGAGTTTATTGTTTGTGAATTTGGATGCATCGAAATCAAAATTCGAATGAGTAGTTATTGAACAATTCTTATTTAAGTATTTAGGAAAATAGTATTACGATAGGTACCTTATATTATATTATGATATAATTCGTAAGTATATGCAATCGCTAATGGCTTCTGGTTTGAGATAATACGAATTTTATACTTTTCATACAGAATTTTAAATTTGAATAATTCCGAAAGTATTGGTACAAATCAAAATATTAGGAAAATTGAATATTTTTTATTGAATAATATTTTGCGTAAAAAATACGGTGTTCTTGTTTAAAAAAAACAAAGTTTGTACAGCCTCAGGATAACTTTTAGATGGCATGAAAAAAAAATTATTGACGACATAGTTTTTATGGTAACTTGAATAATAAAAAAAACAGAAATCCAAATTTAAGCATTTTTACGGCCAAAAAGGGGCTGAGCATTGTTAAAAAATCACCCTGCACAGTATGTTTACTGTTAATTAGGTTAAACACTGACGACGAAGCTGGTTATCTAAGCAACTGGGCGATTAGCACCTCGGATACTCTATTAGATAAATTATATCAAAGTGGACGCGGAGAAGAATATAATGTTCCGATACACATAGTTGAGACGCAATAGTACGACTCAACTGTCATGGTCCAGATAATGCAGTGCCACACAGTGACTTCGAAAGCTATCGGTGGTCAATAAATCAAATACTTCACTTATAATACACTTACGACGAACGTGTAACGACTAACCGGGGAAATAAATCTAATAATTTTACTGCGAACCAAACCGTCGGTACATAAAGTATACAGCGAAATGTCTAATAAAACCGTTATACAGTACCTCACTTGAGTGTAGTCCGCAGATTCATTCCATCGAAAACAAATAAAAAATAAATAATTAATGGTTAATACATCCTCGTTGTGCACAAATCGCAGTACACGAATATTCCATTCGAACTGAAATCGAATATTGGATATAGAACATTTTAGACATGATTCATACACCGCGTAGTCCAGCACAGTTTATTGTTGACTCGACGTCTCGACCTATAGTTATATGAACGTATTCATGTGCATAAAACAAAGCTATGGATATTATAATATGGTGATTCAACAGAGCACATGTTTTTTTTTTGTTTTCATTCATCCTGCAGTGCTTACGAAAATAATGAAATAATTTTTCTAACTCGCATTCACAACGTGTAATATGCTTATAAAAGTACATTCGTACAATAAAACACTATCGTTATGGTCGTATTGTACTGCAACACATATTATATTCGTACTAAAAAAACCATAGTTCTCGATGTACACTTCATAACCATGTTCGCGTAATTGTATGATTTTACATTGTACACGTTCAAGTAGAGATTAAACGCGAAGCTATGTGTAATGTAATGCCACATTCCTACCGCCTTCTTTTGCTAAATATATAAATAGAGCAGTGAACCAGGGCAATATGATGAGCACTTTATTTGATTTAAATACTAAAATAACTTATGAGTTATCGATGTACGTTAAAAAATAAAATAACTACGTAACAAATACGATAAGCAGTGGTTCACTTTGAGTTGTAAACAAAATACAATGATACATCATTTTTATACATAGTATTGATAAAGTTCTACAGAAGCTAAAGTCTTACTTTATTTTTATTTGAAATTTGATTTAATATCGAGGAACTATAATAATAATTCGAGTTTTCTTGTTTTTTTGCCTGGAATCAATCTTAAGGTATGATTGAAATATTATTCGCCGTTCCCGAAAAACTTTTTTATCGCTTCGTTTTTAGCGTTCATATTTTATATATTTTTTTCAATAGCTATAAGCGGAACAGGTAGACACAGTACGTACGCGTTTACGATTGTCTCCACACGTACGTATTCATATTCGCGTTATTAACACTCGTTTTATGTCTTTAACCAGTCCATTTTACTTATAGTTTACGTTAAAATGTTGAGTGCGTCACGAATAATATAATATTACGTATAGTGCTGCGTCATAGGAAATGGTCTTTGAGTACTTCACACTTAAAACAATATACGTCTTGATTTAAATACCACGCAATTTCAGTGAAATCGGTTTAATAGTTTGTTTCGACGGAAACCTATATCTCAACTCGGCTCGAGGTACAGCGACGAGTAGAACTCGGTTGAACTTCGAAAACGATTTTCGTCCGATTGGATGATCCCTCCAAAGTCCAAACACGGGCGTAATACGTTCCGAAGCAATAAATATTGACCGTACGCGTGCAATCGATATACGGCCTATCGACTGCTGCAGTAGACGTCTTCAGCCACGCGTGCAGTGTGCCTTAAGTATCCGCCCGGAATATAGCGAGGGTGAAGGGCCGCAAGGGGACTAGGGCCCCTTACCTTTCACAGCACTTATAGAAAGCGTCCCCTTTAACTTTTCTCTGAAAAGTTTACTGGAGAACGCTCGACTCATTCGACCATTTTGGTCAAAATAATAGCCGGTATTAAAAAATTATCAACCATAGCGAGTATAGATTTACAATACAATTTTTAAAAATATTTGTTTCATTTCATGATTTTCGGCTATAGATTATATTGCGTTTCGTCGACCGTATCTCATAGGTCGGAGAAACGGTGTTCTACAAACAATAACTGATTCATATTAAAAACGAATTATACATTAAACAGGACGTACGAAGACTTCCTTCTTTGGCCGTAAATATGCTTTAATTTGAAAATTTTTTTTTCCAATGTTCAAGTTACCATAAAAACTAAGTTTTCTAATTTATTTTTTTCCATGCCACTTTAAGTGTGTCCTGTGGCGACACAAACATATGTTTTTCAAACCAGATTTCTTTAGCAAAATATTATTTAATTAATTTTTCTGGAATTTTTTATATAACGTAGTCGAAATATGGGCCAATCATTTCGGACTTGAAAGTGCGAATTTCTCGTTACATCCAATTAAGCAGCAATTAGCAAAAATAAAATTACAAATGATATCATAATATTTGGTATTTTAATGCTTTTTTCTTTAGTATTTCATGAGAACAATTCAAACTTACTCGTTCGAATTTTGATTTCAGTACATCAAAATGTACAGGAAAACGACCCCAATGAAATATCGCAGTGAAAATGGGGTGTTCGGATTTTAAAAACAAAATTTCGTATCGTCACAAGACATCTTTGGTGGCTTTAGTTTTCTTGAACATTGAACATATCAAATTAAAGCATTTTACGGCCTAAAAAGGGAGAGATCATGTCTAAAAAATCACCCAATATAGTATATATTATATATGTATACATGGGCACTCACAAGTTTTAGGGGGGGGGGGGCGTAAAATGTAAGCCATGTTATAAAGATTTAATGTTCTTTCCTAAATCTGAAATAAGAACAGAAAAAACGTAACGGTAAATAAAATATAATCGCAGTAAATTTGTTTGTTTCATTTATTACGATATTTAATAAATTACATAAAATTTTTCCAGGAGAGTGCACATGGGCGCCAATGCATGCCATACGTATATAACTATTTATGAACAGTACGGATAGGTGCACGGAACGTTCGAATTGAGATCGTATAGTTATCGCTAGCGGTTTTTTTTTTTTTTGCGGCCTTCTAAGCCTCGCAGATATCTGGTACAAGGTACATAGTTTACGTGGTATACGGGTTATTTACGTTTAAACATCTTTGTCGACACTCACCCGTGTGCATTCCTATACGCAACTTGAGCTGGTCGTCCGGTCTGTGCTTAATGGTGAAACTGTGCACGGCCGATCGGAGCGCCAGAGACATGCGGGCTATCTCGCGGGCGTGCGAGTTACCGTTGCGGACGGGAAGTCCGGACACCACCATGTACGCGTCGCCGATGGTCTCCACCTGCGCGCGTCCGAACGCGAAAGAATTATTATTACGTTGACGCAATACGCGATACGGAACGGAGAGTTGGTCGAGAAAGCGCAAATGTGTCCGTGGGGACCTTACCTTGTACACGTCGAAGTTCTCTATGATCGAGTCGAAGCACGTGTATAGATCGTTGAGCAGATCCACCACCTGGAGCGGAGTGCTCTCGGCGCTCAGAGACGTGAAGCCCACGATGTCGCTAAAGTAAATCGTCACGTTGTCGTAAGTCTCCGCAACCACGGACTGTCCCAAGATCAACTGACTGGCCACGGACCTGTGTGGAACAAAAACGTACATGAGTGAGTGCGCGATAGATAATATTTCTCGTGCCGTCTGTCCGTGAAAGCCTCGTTTGGACGGTTTGGTAATCTGACTTCATTCTATTCGGTTTTGCCATTAGTGACCGCACACGTGTAAAAAAGAGTCAAGTGAAGAATCCGAAGTATTAAGGGTTCTTTCCGATAATGGATCCAGGAAACTTAAATTTTAAACTGATACGTCATTTTTGGTCATAAATATAATAAATTATAAATACATTTAACATATTATGTACTATGTGGTAATAAATAATAATTATTGTTCAAAACAAATAGTAATTGTTTACTAGTATATAAGGAAAATAGGAAAATTTGTGAGCCCCCCCCCTTCTACGAACAAAAATCCTGAGCGGTACGCGCCTGTATCACTCCGTTTGCATTCTAAAACGGTTCTTGATTACGAGCAACGAAAAGGTACAAGAGGAGTATCAACTGATCAACTCATAATGGAGACGCGAATTGAGGTTTAATCGAGCTTGAAATGAGTACAGTAATTTTTGAAGCACAAACGAGAAAAAGAAAAAAAATAGTAATTGCGTTTGATTCAATTAAAATTAATCGTTTGAATACTGCGATGTCGAATAATTTAATGTCATATCGGTTTATTGTACATAGTGCATTGAAGTAATAGGCAAAAATACATATACTTTTATTTTTATCGCACCGGAGGAATGCAAAATTTGTCTTATTAAATCCCGCGTCTCCCGTGTACGCCCGGCGAAGCGTTTCATTGGTTCATGAATAAAAATTATAGATTCAATTTCACATTTGCTCAGGTCAAGGTCTATCATTTTTACGGCACACCCAAGCGTTATAAAAGTATGTATATACTTTGAACACGTGCGCTACAATGTTAAATCGTTGTTTTATGCGTTTCCCAGGACTTTTTGTATAATACGAGTATTACAGTTAGATCCAATGTCATTACGAGATTTTCTCGAAAGAGTTATGTTCCGCAATAATAATTCGTGCGATAAAAATTACGAATTACAATATAGTATCACGACTGTATACACGACTACAACAGTCCGGATAAACGATGCCCGTAAAAATAAAAATAAAGTAACATATTCACTTCCTACGATCAAATATGTATGCGTTTTCGGTATACCTACCTACTCCGGTGACACGTAGCGGGCGAAAACAATTTATTTATAAATATACCGTCGAACGCGTTATTACGTAAGTATTCATATAAACATTCGAATCGATTACTGCGGGAGAGTTTTAAAGCGAGTTTACTGTTTAGTACGTTTTTTTTTCGTTTCGCAGATTTCATGCGAATAAATCACATTATAAAAACCGACGCGCTTGGAGTCTAAAAGGAGAATGTTTGTTCTCAGCGGCGCACATAAACGGGGTGGGGAGGGGGGGAATTTGAAATTTAAAACAATACGATAATGAACACGAAGAACGTGCAGATTTCATAAGCTTTGTTCGTTTTCTCGCCGGACAAGGAACAATATATGGTTATAATTATTGTATCGTTCGAGTCTAATAAACAATAAATTCGATAATGTGCACAATCGATTTTGCACACCGCGCCGTGTACACGCATTGTGTTTAAGTTGTGGATTGATATTATGCCGGCAGTCCGTACGTGTACACAACGGAAACTTCTGAAGTAAACCCGATATTGTTGTAACTTTTGAGCTTGTGTATTTAAGTTTCCGCGGTAAATATCAATTCCGCCGAGAGCTGCGCGGCGGCGGGACGAGCACATTATAATGTATACATAAGAGCCAAATGGCACACGTGAAAATCTGCGGCTCGGTGCGCTCGATAATACGCATTACGTGCTCTAGCCAGTGGTTTTCAACCCGGGGGTCGCGAATGATAGGTTTGGGGGTCGCCAATTTTCTATCAGTATAAATTAAATGGATTCTGAATTAAGTTTAGTTATGAAAGAGGAACTAATCGAGTTATCTTCCGACGAAAATCTGTGTATAAAGCTTAATGAAATGACAAGTAATACATTTTGGATTTCTATAAAATCAGAATACCCAGAATTTTCAAAAATAGCTGTATCAACACTTCTACAATTTGCATACACTTATGTGAAATGGCGTTTTCAGCTCTTACCGTAATAAAAAACAAATATAGGACAAAATTAAATGTAGAATCAGATCTAAGAGTTGCAGTCTCTAATATAAAACCTGATATGGAATCAATAATATCAAAAGTTCAAGCTCAAGTATCCCATTAACAAAGTTAACAAACAAGTGAACAGATGAACAAACAGTTGAATAACAAGTTAAATTGTACATTTTTAAAATTTTATTTGTGTATTTTTTTATATTTAAATTTATTGTATATGCTTGTATTGTTTTAAAATAATGTTGTATTATAAATTAATTACATTTTTAAGTGGAAATTAATTAAAATCGTATACCATATAAATGTTTTATCAGTAATTAAATCAAATTTTGTTGAATAAAACGACATTTTTTTTTGAAGGGGGTCACACTACAAAAAAATAAAAAATGGGGGGTCGCGATCCAAAAAAGGTTGAAAACCACTGCTCTATGCGACCCGCGGGTTTACGTTAATTTGCTCGTCAACGCGCACCTGTTTGCCCCGCACGTACTAACCGCGATGTACAGACACGTTTTTCAACTGCGACGCGCTACTCCCGTACGGGAACAATAATTACTAACGTCGTAACCGCATGATTGGTTCAAAAAGGCAGCAGTGATATTATATTGTACGTTTCCACAAGAGAACAATCGAAATGTCGTCACGAGATGTAACACTATTATTGTACACAGGGTGTCCCACCGGGATATACACGGAGCGATATCTCACGTTTATTGGAGCGTCCCCGGGCAAAGGCAATTTTTCGACAATAGTTGGGTGAAGGATATAAGTGTATTATTGAAGAAGTTAAAAAATTTACTTTTTATTTTATGAAATTCAAAGATACCTATTTTATAGGGCTTCTTTTTTCTGGAAATGTTGACTGTTCAACTCTCAATTTTCGTTAACTTCTTGATTTTTAATAAACTTTCCAGTTTTCAAAGAAATAATACAAATTGTTATCACCTTGTCATTTTTCCGATAAGATTTGTTGATAATGCTTTTGTTTAAAATTGTTATACATTGTTCATTATTTTCTGGTAAACTAGAAAAATTATTTTAAATCAAGAAGTTAACGAAAATTGAAAGTTGAACCGTCAACATTTTCAGAAAAATATGCCCTAGAAAATGGTTGTCTTCGAATTTCACAAAAGTTATAAAATAAAAAAATAATTTTTGAACTTTTCTAATAGTACATATATATTCACCAAACTACTGTCGACAAAATTGCCTTTAACCAGAGATGCTCATAAAAAAAACTTAATTTGATTATCTCTATCAACACGGAAGATATCGCTCTGTGTAAATCCCGGTGGGACACCTTGTACATACGGAGAATACGATCCCGCACACTAAGTGATTATGTATTATGTATAATTCGATTTGTTTGCATTATTTTATGCTATACTACACGGTTTTGTATAATATATATTCAGATCTCTCTACGCCGACGGCCATATTATACAAAGTATTCAGTGTATAAACTTTTGATTTTTCGATACAAATCTAGAAGGTTTATAATCTCGATATATTTAATCTAGAAATCGATATTAAGGTATTTTCATAGGTAACCTTTGGAAATAAAAATAAGATTTCGAAGATATCGATTACACGTAAAAACGGGTTTACTCTTTTTCACTCACTTTGGGTAGGATTGGGGAGAAATCCCTTCTTATCTCGTTCCGTAATATTAGGGATATATATACAAATATATCATTAACATTTCAAGTCTATAAGTCCAGCGGTTTGATCTGGGCGTTGATGAGTGAGTGTATCGAACATCTTCCTTTACATATATTTTTTACGTGTAAACAGGATTTAATGTATCAGTATAAACAATATAAATATATATCATTTAGTTGTTAATTTTACAAGATTAGGAATTATTACTACAATTTAAAATGCTGAATCAAAGCCATTTCAATTTTCGAAATGTTTGGTGACAACAACTTTATAAAAGTACGAATAATCAACATGATTCAAATGAATGACTTTTAAGCATTCGAAATAAATTAATTACCGTTCAGTACTCGGAGGAAATTCAAACACTTCCCCTTCACAATCTAATCAACCCGTTAGGATATAGAAAAATCGTTGTTTTTTTGTAAAAATTAGTTTGCAACTGGCTCTTGAACAACTTTTATTTATAAATAATTTTACAATATACGTAGGTTTATCAAAAGTTTTTAACTCGCAACGTTAAAATATTATCTTTTGAGAGAATATACCGACTACAATATTTATGTAGTTTTTTGATAAAATATCAAAGTTCAGTTACGAGGTTTATGTCTGAAACGCAAACTTCTTAAATAAGGATATCGAAACTATGACGTTTTCTTTCAATACTCAATAACGAGCGAATAAAATGTTAAACTGCATTGAAATGGCATTAGCAAAAATCTTCCGATACACTTTGTAATAATATTATACTTATGTAAACAATAAACGATCATTATAGCATCGTCAGGTACGGTGTACTGTGTGAAGTTACATCCAGTTATTATT
Organism: Periphyllus acericola; assembly: GCA_949715065.1. Lineage (NCBI taxonomy): Eukaryota > Metazoa > Arthropoda > Insecta > Hemiptera > Aphididae > Periphyllus > Periphyllus acericola. Next base: position 8,120,149 of record OX454270.1, on the reverse strand, counting down.
TCGTATGGTTATTCAGCCGAGGGTTTCAAATGCATAACTATATGTGTATATGGAACTTACATGTAGGGCCGTCCTAAAGCAGAGCGGTGCGCATGCCCTAAGTCTCACGCATCAGACTTATCGTTGAGATCCCCCACAGTGGCTGATCGTTGATTTTTTTGAAGTAGTTAGTGCACATTTAAAAATAAAAATGTAATCTTAAAAGCACAAAAAAAAATTACATTTTAAACTTGACGATGTCCCAAATAATCCTAATAAAAGTTATGTTCTCGGAAACAACTGATGAGCTCATTAATTCTATAGTACTGCGGGTTATGACGAGGGTGCCCCACAAGGGCGTTGTACCCTAGGCCCCACAAATTTAAGGGACGGCCCTGCTCGTACGTACAACTATCATTGCGTTTATGATTTCGACGAGCAGAATATTATATCTTTTGTGAAATATGCAGTGTCACGTTTACGTGGGCGTTAATATTTTATTTTTAATAAAAACAAGTGGCACGAGAAATACGCATCGTCCTGTCGAACTGTGTCCGGGGGGGGGGGGGAGGAGCGTGTTTCTAGGTGCGCGAGACAGCTATTATTGTGAAACGATCGCAGCCGGTGGTGAGCTGTACTTATGCTCCTGTCCCGCTGTCAATAAAGGACGCGGAGGAAGAGGATGGGAAAAAAATCATCTTTCACCGGTGCTCATTTTCCCGATATCGTACACCACGTCGGAATACTTTCGGCGCACCGGCGGCTAACGAAGATTCTTTTACATGAAACGTCCACAATATTTTCGCCTCCGTCGCCGCCGATGTTATCGTTGTTGCACGTCTCAAAATTAACTCGTCCGGTCGTCAGACGCACTCGGTTCGGATCGAAACTGTGAATTATTTATTCGTGCGCAATAGATTGCTCAAAACCGTTTCAACAATATTTCAATAACACGCACACGAACGACACTCGCAAACACATAAACACATCTGCAAACAGCACCACTCTCGCTGGGATATGAAAAACGTTACGTGTGGGATTAAAAATAGAAAGTTTGCACTTGGTCCCGGACAATAATTGGGGGTAGTACTGCACTCGGAGTTAATGACGCGCGAGAGATTATCTCAACGGCGGCGCTTAAATTTCAGAGGCCATTATTTTCGGTATACTGGCTGTTTGTGTACCGAACGGCGGGGTCGTTAGAGAGCTGGCCGGATCATCGATAGCTCTATATATTATTACACTGCAGTGTCTTCCCCGACTGAGTGCAAAACTATGCACCGTACAATATATAGGTATTATGTGGGCACCACACGTTGCGAGACGATCATCTGCTCGCGTTGTTTTTCTTACGTTTAATAATTTTTACATTTTTCTTATTCGTATACTCGGTTTTTCCCCCCCCCCCTCCGGCTTACAACGTAATGCAATAAAGTGCTCCCAAGCTATATGCCGCGCCGTTTTATTTGTTACGTTTTTTTTTTATCGTTCGCGTTTTGGTCAGCAGCCGCCGCGGCTCGTTTCCCAGCTCGAGCGCGACCGAATGAGGTCGAATGAGTACACCGGAGGAGTCTTATGTTAATGACGATAATTAAATCGGGATTAGCCACCGCGGCGCGTTACCAAATCGGTAGGGTTGTAACCGGAACGCTCGACGCATGCGTACTATGTGCGTATGTAATGAAAACGTTTCGACAAAACTGACCGGACGCCGCGGAGAGAAATAATCGTGTTAATATTGAACTCGTGTCGATTTCCCGTGGGTCGTGGCGGAGAAGAGAAGATTTTTACGCCGAGACTCGTACGGTTATTATTTTATACACCACGGGTTATTACGTAATATATTTCGATGGAATTCTTTTCAAACTGTACAATAAGGTACTCGGTCACTGAATGGTGGTACGATTTGAAAGTTAAAAACGTCTAAAAAGAATATTGTAATGTCATTACACGAGTAGTTTATAAAACTGTAAAAATAGCTTATTTTAGTTCGACTATACGCATTTTGATCGAATCAAGTAAGACAAATATAAAATTTAAAAACTATAATTAATTTTTTAGGATCTACTTGGTTTTTTTTTATCTTATAAAGTGTATTTATATGGTAATGAAAGTGTGTTACATTTAATAAAAAAAAAGGAAACCGGGGAGATAATATTTTTTCACTCAAGCTTTCAAAATGTAGCGACCATTTTTTTAAGTTAAAAATATAACTGTTCGATTACCTGTAATAATACATATAATATATTTTTATGGTACAAAGTAATTCAATTTGCATATATTATACTGTTAGGCTTAGTTTGCACGGCATCATAACTTACAAATTATATTTATTTAATATACGCGCAGGGCTTAAGCTTAAGAAAAATTATTATCATTTTTTTACTTAAAAGTATATCCTTAATCTGTTTTTATAATTATTCGTTGTTGACTAATTAGATATTATTTATTTTTGTCTCTTCACTAATATTCACAACGAAATTCCGTTTTAATTATAGGATTTCCGTCGTGAAGTACGGTACAAATTGTGTAACATAAATTATGTGTTTTTTTGGTCTTAAAAAATTATCTTAATGGAAGATTTAATCTACTATCATAAATTGTTTTTGAAAGTTAATTTTGCGTTATAGACACAAAATCAATGATGACAATAATAACAATAATGAAATCATAATAATAATAATAATAAATGAATAATGACACCAATAATAGTATCCATTGAAAGTTAATGGACAAAAATGAAATATTTTTTGAAATATTTTCCTTAGCTATATGTATTTACTGCAGCGTCGTTACATTAAAAGTTGTGCGGATTTAATGTTTTTGGAATTGGTTTTGTTTTATCAACAACCTTAGCACACTCGGTACGCGAACACCGTTTAATTTTTTTACCTTAAAAATAACCTTAAAAGTTATACTTATCCACGTACCTATTTAAAATCATGCCAATTTTTAAATGCTATGATTAATATTAAAACATTGGATAAAAAAACAAATTCTTAAAGTGTCTTGAGAGGTAAAATTTAATTGTCTTTTGTTCAGAACAATTCAGCAACAACAAAACGCCCATCGTGCGTATGATAATAAATAAAACGTTAGAGTAGATGACGTTGTGTTACCGGCGAGATATTGAGTGGCAGGAGGTTTGTCTCACGCATTCGAACCGATCAAAGTTGTATGAACTTACTACTATATTATTATATTAACTTACAAACTATAATTATCCTCGAAGAAAATGGTTATGATTTATTAGATAATCTTAATTAATTAGTCGGGCGAGTATATTATTATCGTATTCAGTACGAACGCAGAGCACGAGTGACTCCTGCATACAACTTCGTTATCAGGCTTTTACTTGATTGGTTTTAGTCATTATGTCGTTATGTCAATCAATTTACACTTCTTTTGTTTCACCAAGTTAGACTACGATTTTAAGAGCCCCCAAGTTTCTATCCTAATTATTTACTTTGTTCATTTTGATTAAATTATAGTTCTTTCTAGGTCGGTTTAATACAACATTGGTCAGTTATTTAAATTTATTTTCGTAAAAGTGATTTCGTTTTGTGACAACACAGTCGATAATGCAAACATTTGTATGATACACTTGATTAGTTATATTAAATAATTGTACTATAAACGAATTGGAACACGTGGATACATCAGAAAATCTGTAGTAAATCATCTTAAATTGATAAACTCTAAACTATTAATCGTTTTCCTATAGTAGGGTTGAAGAGATGTAGCATTGTTCATGGCTGAAAGTCTTCAAAATTGTAAAATATGAAAGTTGAGATAACGTATTAACCAGTATAACTTTTCCACATTTTTCTTTTAAATACTTACAAATATATATAATATATTCATAATACATATTTTATTTTAAAACAAATCGCTAATTAAACGTTAAAAAAAAAACTGATGGTTGCTAACATTGTAGATTTTATGGTATACGTTTCAATAATAACTGACAAAAGAAAAAATCGTATCTAAACAACTATCACTGTTTACAGAATAATGAACTTAAATTATACAATTAGAATTCAAATGAAATCAATAATCAAAGGAATAGTCGAACCAAACTTAAAGATTACGCATTAACGGGACGATAACACATTTAATTTATACCATTTCAAGTTCTAACGCCTACCACGTGTCGCACATACCTATATTATGAACAGGGTGTCCTCAAATGTCTCTTCAAAGTTTTCGAAAATAATAACATAAAATAACTTTTTTTACCAAAACATGAAATTCAGTTAAAATATGAAGTATCTGTAGCTCTAGTCCCTGCGAGTCTTGTAAAAATAATAGAACTTTTGATTATCTTCATTATTTCAGCGTATATCGTCATGGGTAAATCCTTGTTGGGACACCCTGTGCGTAAATATATATATATAACTACACGGGATGACGGCGGACGGGTGGCGTAGTTGGATTAATGTCAATACGTCACCGAGTTGTTGACATATTTTATTTTTTAATCATGATAAAATTCGTACAAACTTATTAATTTTCAGTTGTGTTCTCGGCGCACTAGGCCCTGGGGGATTAGCTGTTCGGTGCAATACAAACAACAATAATTATATTTGGCCGTTCGATTTCAATTTTCAATCAGTAAAGTTAAAAAAAAAAAACACTTTACCGATTTTGATTTAAATATCAAACGTTCACTTCGGCACATTTATTAGTAATCGATGGGCATTCCAGGAGCCTTCTAATAAAGACGCACAAAACAAAACATGCCAGACAAATAACTCTGTGGTCTAGGTATATATATATATATATATATATATATAATATATATATATACATACTTCAAGCGAAACATTTTTACCATCGCTCAACGTGATTGTAAAATCACGCGATTGATTCATCATTGTTTTGTTCACCGGATTTGGATATCGTTAATCAGTTACAATATTACCAAGGATTACGCAACTGTTTGTCGTCGTAATTAATTAAATGGTTTTAATGAAAAATAATTATGGCAGTACTATTTTACAATAATAATTGTACTTACTTCGGAAGTAATTGATACAGAAGTTCCTCGCATTTTCTTTTCTCCTCCAAGTAATCGGCAGTTCTTTCTTCGACCAAAGCTTCTAAGTTGTTGGCATATTGTTCCATACGGGACAATAAGTTGTCAAGAATATTGTTGCTCTCGTAATCCCTAAGAGAAAAAAAAATAGAAGATTATAATAATAATTGGAACAGAATTGTTTTGAATCTACAGTCTTAGCGTACAACAAATGAAAAACAATACACAAACGTATCAATTGAAATTAAAACCCTCTTACGATAAGACCGACGAAAATTTGATACGCTGTCGATCATTTCGAATTGTAGATATAATAAGTAATCCTTTGGAATCTCGTCATTATATATAGGATGTAATAGCCTAACGTTTCGAACACCGCATCATACGGAAAATCGAAAAAAGACTTAAGAGCGATGCCGGACATTATCAGGGGTTATATCCGTGTAAAAGTCTATAAAACAAAATTAAAAACTGGTTTGTACTTCGAAGATATTATTATTTAAGAATAACTGCGTCGCATTGAGATTTCATAATACAATAATTGAGTAACGATAGTAGTGACTAGTGACGGTTCAAATAAAATACAATCGAATAATTGACAAAATACACGAAAATCGACATTATTATATAGTTAAACGAAACGAATCTAAAGCAAATAGTAGTAGACCATTTTAAGGGTCCAATAAATGAACACAACTTTTATTTGAATTGCATAAAATGCAATCAAATGTTGTGCGTAGATTGGTGTAATAACTTTAATTGCGTTTTAAGCTCGTATAACTATTAATACACATCGATTCGATTTTTAATGTATAATGTGCGGTATTTTTAAAATGGCGACGAAAAACGTATTTGTACATCGAGGTATTCATTTGAAACACATCAAGTTACATGGGTTGCGAAATTTATTTTTTGAAAACACATGTGATCCTGTAAAACTAGTCTGAGCTTTCGTTCAGACAGGATTATTCTTTATCCCAAGCACAATTTAAAGATTCAAAAATATACAACCAAAACATACTGCGTTATTCGGTACAACGTGTACGAAAAATATTTTATGAAATCGATAAAAATGTTCTTCAGTTTTATCAAGTGACCTGTATACCGTACTCTACAACCGGTGTTTTTCTTTGTTCGTTCTTACGAGCTTGTATTATATTGTAATGAATAATGATGCTTAAATTCAACGTAGAATACATGTAAAAAATGAATATTTTCCTTTGTTTTGCTACCCAATTTCAATTATTCAGCAGTAACAATTGTTACAAAAATACGTTTAAATATATTTAAACTATGTTACGTTACCAGACGGAATTAGAAACAAACTGAAATGGCACACTTATATTGGATTCGACGATAATGATTATTTTCATACTGGCTGGACGTTGTCGTGGACTGGGTCAGCGGTTGGTTAATCAAACCAAAGATCGATATCGTATTGTTTCGGAAGACGATTTCGATTTGATTAACTATTTGACGATAATTAAGGACAGCCATGACACTTTGATTTTGGAAAATTACACAAGTCTTTATATTATACTGTCTCTAAATGAGTTGCGTTTATTCATTCTCGTGAAATAATAACAATAATAATAATGGCCTCAATTGCCAAGGCTAGTTAATGAATAATAATAAATCCATATTAAGTGTTCACGATTTTGTTGAGTATATTGATTTTGGATTTAAGGTGTGTTCAATAAGTATGTCTACACGACGATGGTAATATTTCAAAAAATTAGAATATTACGGTTCAAATGAAACGATCCGTAATCATATGTTGTGTGGGGCTTTTAGGGTATTCGTTAATTTAATCGAAACGTTTTCTGCTCCGATTTGAACAACTTTAAACCGTAAAACCACGTCCGATCGGTGTATAGGTTATAGTACAATATGAATTCATTCGTACACGTTCCATATCGATTTAGTGTATTAAGTGTTGCAGAATTAAAATCGGAGACACATTTACGAGCGTAAATTGTTTTAATCGTTACGGCAATACATATACTATTACACGCATAGCAAACTTGTAATTGGCTAGTAGACAACTTGACAGTGAGACCGTAAACCGCATAGGTTAATGGTACGAACCGATAGAGTTCGTGTAGAGAGCAGTGATAAAAATCGCCCGCCTTTAATATAATTTCGTCGAGTTTTTATTTTTTTACATTCACTGTGGGTCCATCCGTTCATAACGTAACGTTTTGAACGTTTCACTCGGGCCGCTGTTTAGCCATAAGCAAACGAACGACGAGGTGCCGATACCTCATTGAGCTAAACGACGGTGTACCGTAATAATTGGTATTTGACCTCGCTCAGGGATAATACTGTTCGATACTGCTGGTTAGGTACAGAGAACGCAATAATAATATTATATTAAACTCAAGAAAATGATTCGTAACGTTTCATCGCGGCTATTTAAACATAATTTTATTTCGTATAAGTGTATCGCAAGCGATCGCTCGAACGTTTGTGCCGCGTTGGAATACATGGCATTCCATACATCGAGAACCCCGAGAAGGATTTACAGTTAATGTTTCAACGTTAATGGGGAAAAATAACAGATAAAACGAGCGTCTTCTATTATTACGGGATAAAAATATCGAACGATTTTAGAAATCATCGTTTTTTTTTCTTTTTCTTTTTGCTCGATGAAAATTTATTTTGAATTCTTGTTTTGCTAATTATTTACACAACGCACTGTTGTTTTTGCTTAGAACTAATGTAAACGTCAAACTAGAGTGAAAAACCACCGTCGTAAGTCTTACACCGGACAACAAAATAAAAGCACGAGCGGTATAAATTAGTACATTCTATGTAAGGAAATGGATAATCCACGAATAATTGAACGATTCGTTTGACCGACGTGTGTACATACAAGTTTGAAGCAGGTACGAACGTGTTTTCCGTTTCCCTGCAGTACGTTACACATGACATAGGTAGGTATACTATCCCCGTCAGGCCGCGAACGAAATATAAATTAATCGTATATCATGTTTTTACCGAACATAATTTCTAGTGCGCGCGTTACAGGGCTCGGAAAGTTTTTAGCTCCCAACGCGTACGTAGTCGATTATTAGAAGTTAATAAAGTCTTATTACGGTTACGGCGACTAGATCACGCGGTGGAATGTGTCTTTTGAAGCTGTTCAGCCCTTGTGAAGCGTAAAAAAAAAAAAAGAGGTGAACGTACACGCGATACGTTATAATATATATCATGCCGCCAAAAACCACGGTAATCTGTCTGCCCCGTCATGGTTGGTGATTTATTTAAAAACGCCGGGAAACCCGCTATCATCTTTCCGTTCGCGGCAGATTTTTAATATCAATCTGCGTGCCGAAAAACGTCGACCGGCAGACGAAAATGAATTATTACACACTGGATAATACGGTGGGGGGGAGGAGAAAAGTGATTAATTCGTCGGCGGCCGAATTATTAATTTAATTTCGCCAGTCGTTTTCACTTTTGGTCCCGGTTATTGACATAGGCCCCGCACGAGAGAGCAGATTACTGCGGGCAACGTTTTCACTTGAAAGTTTAGTGTGGACACTGCGCGCGAAGATTAGAAAGTTGTATCCAATTTTCCTTCAACGCTCGCGAAACATTGAAACGCCGAAGCGTAATTTTTTCCGTAGAAAAACAATATTCCGGTCGGAAAAATACTACAGTGCACTTCAAACACGTCGAAAACGTAGAAAATCGATCTAACAATATGCCGAACATAATTATTTTTATTTTTCAAAACGTTTTTCTGATCGTATACCTAGTGGTGGCATTTTTAAAATTTTTTTTTTCCAAACAACGCACCGAATGATTTCACTCAATAATAGTGCAATATAGTACATTGATCTATTTAAGTTTTCAGTCAAGACCAACCGGAGTGTATACATACTCGTATGTACATATATATGTGTGTGTGTGTGTGTGCACACGACTATCGACGAGTTAGCCGTGTATGTGTATTGGGAAAACTCTATGTTCGGTTGTCGAGCGGGAAGAATATATTATTGATGACACCGAGAGTGCACAAACATTGAAAAGTGAGAGGTTGTCCGTGAAAAATGTCTTTGCTTACATTCGCGATACGAAGTCTGTAGTATGGCCTACTACCCTTATACTCGCCGTATAGAGATCACTATACAATTTATGCTTGTATCGTACTTGTATACAATAGCACGCGCGCACTATAAGGGAGTAAAAGATGATGTAGGACGTTCCGATTTTTCCTTTTGACCCAAGGACGGACATTTATCTCAGAGATCAACTCCTACTCACTCCTCTTCCCGTTACGCGATTGACATTTCGCTTCGCCGTGCGTTTTTCACTCGCGACTAATCGCAAGTCTTAAGGCGCGGAGACAAATGTACGGATCTTGGACGAATTGATTGTCAACATTTAAGTGACAAACCTAACCGACCGTGAACCTGCGATTATGTCATATCGAGTTGTTTCCCACTGATCCATGTTGTAGCCAGGTAAATGATTTCGGTTTCGTACGAGTTAAGATGGAATGCCATTCGATTTTCAGATGTGGAAAAATAAAGATTTATATTTTACGATCGAATCGAAAGCATTTTTTTTATATACAAATTGCGACGCGCGTGGACCATAATTATACACAGAACGGTGTTTCAGCAAGATTAAACGTATGTCATTACTTTTTTTCTGTTCAATAATTTAAACATTTTTAGAAAAAAATTAAGTAGTAGGTGCTACAACACTACCGCGTCACAACAATAATGATTTAAGACATCATACATTTTGAATTTAAATTGTTTTCTATTGTTTTATCATAAGTCAGAATAGCTACATCGGAAATCCGATTTTCAGAGAAATTGGAGAGGTAACAGTTTTCATGAAAGTTGAGTGATTTATTTTTCGAAAATTTGAATTAAATTTAGTCGAGATTATATTGATAATTTCAATTCGTAATCGACCATTAGTGGTTATAACTGCCAATTATTTATCCATGAAAAAAAATTGAGTTTTCATTAACTTACAAAAATCGTTGAATATCAATGGATTAATCACTATTAAGATCAAAGGTATCAACAACTTACGAACATTTAGTTTTAAAAAATGGTTTTTATGATTTTTTCATAAACGGTTGAAAAAATGTTATTTTATAATTTGAAGTTAAAAATTAGGCAAAGATAATATATAGCACAGTGTTTTAATATTTATTTAAAAAAAATATAATTACAAATATTGAACAGAACAAAAGTTATTGCATTTGTCAAATCGCGTTGAAACACCCTGTATTCAGAACTAATTATTCAACAGATGTAAAGAATGATCTGAGAAGAATATTTCTTGTACCTATACTTAAACAATTACATAGTCTTCTTTATCTCGTCTTCAATAATGTACTTGAATATTTTCAAAATATCTATTTTTACAAATAATTACGTAATTATATGATATGATAATTTTACGCAGTTCGATATGAGAAGCAACATCCGTGAGAAAAACACTTAAAAGACTAAAAATCATCGGTCCAACCTCTTAAATAAAATTATGGCCATCCGGAGTCTTATGAAAACTTGATACGAATATGTTTAGCTACAAAATTCAGGAACATAATTCAATTGAAAAGCGTTTTATATTATTATGAGCTATGGATTTCAATAGCTTTCGGCGAATGGCACGTCTTCGACGGTTTGTGAAACACTGTTTGCTTTTTGTCAAGACAGCAATTAATCGTAGGCTAAGACATTTATTTTTACAAGTTAATTTTAATATTTCACTAATGCCAAAGTTGAATTTTCGAAGGAAAAATGTATAATCTCACTAAAGGTTTTTTTTGAACATTTACGCTTGTTTCGACGATATTCATCGATCTCGAACGAGGCTGCTTACTCGTATTGGAATTCCGTTGAGTGGCATCAGTATAGCGAAGCCCGAGTGAAAATGACACACGAGTCAGGATAAAATATCATGTACCATAATTTGTAATGAAATATTAGCTCATTATCGTACCGAGTGATGAATGACGCATTTTGTTCAATTATCATTGCTGCGCTATAACTACTTAACCGCACAATCCAATGTTAAAAGTCTCCGTCTACCCAGCGAGCAATATTTCAGAGCGTAGAATCAAAAGAAATTCTACACCTGATTAATAAAACCGTATTTCCTTTCACTTCAATAACGCTAGCACGTTAGTGATTATTATTAATTTCAAATATAATTAATTTAATTTTAATTTTATAATACATACAATTTCGACAATAGAAGTAAATTTTTTTTAAAAGTACTTATAAATAAGAATTAATTCCCTTTTTCTTCAATTGATTATTAAATGAATGTAATCTAACCCGGGGACCACTTGGATGTAGGGACGGTGGATATATTTTGAGAATTCATTAGTTTATCGCATAAAAATGTACAATTACGCTTAATCAATTAAAAAATAAATCAACAACGAGTTGGTTCAGCAACGTGTTTTTCGAATTTACAATATTTCTTTATCATGTTCCATTGATTTTTTTTAATTCTATCACGTGATGTGAAGTAGCCATGTCATAAACTCTGAAAATGATTTATCGTCGGAAGACTAGAAAAAAGAATAGGGAAAAAAAACAAATAGATAAAAAGATCCGAAAATGCCTCTTGAATCCCGTTCGGGTTATTGTTACAAATAAGAAAAAATTGCGATGTGAAAAAAAATGAGGTTGATTTTTTATTTTTATTTCAGCTCACCAAAAACGGCAAGAGATACGCATTTTTTGAAAGGCTCTTCAATTTCCGAACCACTCAATTCCAATTTCAATGAGTTACCCGCTACCTACAATTCGTATAAAAAGCACGCGTCAAAACAATTATGTATACTGTCCCATTTTTTGGCTTTTCGATGATGCTATACTAGTATTTCATTGTTCTATTGTAAAAATGTAAACCCAGTTAAGATGTACGTACTGGTACCTAATATGTATACATTAATATTCATCGTTTAGAGAAAAAGTAGACTAAATTATTGAAAGTCGTTTGAGATATGACCATTTTATTTTTATTTTTTATCGATGACGCGAAAAAAATATCAACCTGTACATATCATATTAAAAATGTAATGGTCCGAATTTATTTCACAGGCATTTATGCTTATTATTTACTAACCCGTAAAAAATATATTATTTATTTCAAGTATGATGTACGGTAATTGTTTTACAACCCTTTACCGAATAAATTAATAATTTATTTGATCATATAATGATAAATAAAGCCGTATAGTAATAACGAGTTACTATAACTAGTGGGACAGCAAATCATTTTACATTTTAAAACGGATTTATTATAATATGCTTCTTTGGGGTGTCTGTTGCATTTGCAAGAAGTCAAGTTTAAGTTAGTCTCATATTGAAACTATGTACAACTCCAACACCGAATGAAGCCATAATAATAATCCCTACATAGACGCTTTTGAACTATAATTTCATCGTCTGCAACAATTGATAACGGGATATTGCGTTTACTTTATCGATTTATTAATTTATTATGCTTAAATTCCGAAGCATGCAATGATATGCTTATGATATGATGGCAATTAGCCTTTTAGATATTTATGAACGTGGTTTTCACGTAGAATTTCGCCCTTTAAGGGTTTAGCACGAGGGATGTGAAACTTTCAAATTACACATTTCACTCGAGAGAGATAAAAGCTGAAAGTTTATCCGGGTCGCAATAAGGCCCACGCGTAGTGCGTTTGTAATTTTGTGTCGCGCAATAGGAAAGCCTGTACACGGAAATTATCAATTGGAAAACAAAAACATCGTTAGAAAATTCTAAACGATCGGGACGTGCTTACTTGTTTAATTTCCGTATGACCGCTTTGAGTGTGGTGAAGTCAGGTCGGTCCGCCGGATCTTCAGTCCAACATCGTTTCATTAAGACACCCACCTCCTCGTCACAGCTCAAATCCGCCACGCTTGGCCTTAGGCATTTTTCTCTGCTTTTAACGCTGTCTACGATTTCTGTGAAAAAAAAGAAAAAAAACGATACATTAAGTACGAGTATGATAATGTAGTTTTCTGTAATTATATAAAATGTATTGCACTTCTGCTGACGCGCGAAGGACCGATTGAATTAAAATACGTTTAGAAATATATCTACTCATTCGTAATATATGTAACTAAATTTAATTATATTTTATGAGGTTACCTAAAGGACTATAACATGGGGTTCAGAACAGCATTTGGTTACAAAATTGTTGTGACTGTTGTGTCTACAAACCAATAAACCATAAGTGTTAATTAGTTAATGGTAATTTCATAACCATCAAAATATTTCGAATATGATTAAAACGAGGTAGAATTTTTTTTGTTGTAATTATTTTATCGAGAGTTGTATATAGTAACAACATCTTTAAATCCTATTAAAGTAAATGCGCTCAGTTCAGAAAAACCGCAAAAGTTAAAATATACCTATACAGTGTACTGATTTTAGCCAAAATTAAATTACTTTTATTCCGTGCCGATTATTAAAACCTAAATTTGTTTAACGAAATTAATGTATTGACAGTAAATGATAAAAGAGTTCATTTTTAATTCCATTTTCTGCCAAAATACTAACAGAGTTCAATTATTTACATCGAATGAAAATTTAAAAAAAAAGAACAAACTTTAATGCTCTTCAAATATAACATTATTATTATAATATATTTTATAATAATAAACTTTTGATTTACATAAAGCGTTTGCCATTGTCCTTGTATATCAACCGGTGACAACCAGCTAACACCACGTACGATTAAACTCATATTTTATATTTTACATAATAATAAAACACATTTTAGAGTTCCACGCAATGGCTAATGAACTATAATGTATATGTTTTGAGCAAACACAAAAGTGCGATTTTTAATAATTATAAAACCTTACATAATACACGCTTTTAACGTTACTTTACATAAATTACAAAAAAAATAAATAAATATTATCAAGCGTTGCAGCATATATGATACTACGGTACAGCTTACGATCGTTAAAATGATTCAACAAATTTCACAATAATAATAATAACATAAGTATAATTTATGTATGAAATATTTTAAAACATAATTTTAATTTTAAATATTTTTAATTATGCTGTGCGTAATATACGGTTGGCCGTAGCTAGACGGCTGAAATTAAATCAATAAAGATAACGTGCTTGGTCCCAAAGGATAAACTCGTTACCATACTCCCGAAAGAACAGTTGGTATAAACAGACCTTACTGAACCTAATTTTATATATAAAATCATTATTATTATTATTCGTATCCAACAGAAACGTGTAAGGGTTTAACAAAATACAAATTATCGTTTGGAATTAAAATTATGAACAATAGGAATACATGAATTTTATTTTGTTCAAAAAGAGCGAACAATTAACATTATTTTTTTAAAGAATTCGCGTATCTTATTTATGTGATGTTGGAATATGTTAAGTGAAATTGTTTTTTTTTTTTGTACGTCTGTATTTGTAAAAAAGTAGAACAACATTTTGTTCTATTAAAATTGTATATTCATACAACTTGTGTTTCGGTCAAATAGCTTGTTGTTTTTTTTTCTTAGTTTTTGAATATAAATCGACTTTAATTTAAGATTGCCGCGAGTGTAATTTTCAAACATTAAACAAAAGTTTTCTTAAAGAATTTCAATAGAAACAATCTATTTTTGAAGTAAAGTATAACACAAAACATAATGTACACGGATTAGAATGTGTCGACGAGGCAGTAGTGTTATAAATCGAATGCGATGGGCAATAATACCTTAAATTAATAGCCTTTAATTAATAACTTAAATACTCTTAAAATTTAATCGTTGGTCGATGCGTCATTAATAAGAAGAGTGTACCTACATATTAATGAGAAATCCTGTAAGATAAATGGGAGAGAGAGAGAGAGAGAGATAGAGAGAAGAAAAACGTAAGAAAATAGTATACAGAGTGTACCACCGAGATTTACACAAAACGATATTTCTTTCGTTCTATAGATAAAGATGATCAAATTTTGTTTTTTATAAGCATCCCTGGGCATTGGTAATTTTATTAACAGTAGTTTGGTAAATATAAGCGAAACTAAAGAAATTAGAAATTTACTTTTTATTTTGTAATTGTTGTGCAATATTCGAATATAGCTATTTTATAGGGCTTTTCTGAAAATGTTGACGGTTCAACTTTCAGTTTTCAATGAATTCATTGTTTTTAATAGTAGTTTTCTGACGAATATAAGGACGTGCGAAGCTCATAGGTGTTAGCGCGTAGTCTATTATGAAGATGCCAGTGAAGATGGGCGGAAACTGACGAAGGCGCGTCTGCATGCGGTGAATTATAGATAAAAAGAAGAAAAATATGGACCAACTAATCATGTTTTATGATCAATCACTAGCTGTGTGTACAACGGACGTGAACGATAAAATACGACGGTGCGTAAATTATAATAGTAATAATAATAATAATAATATTATAATCGTAGTGCAATAAATATTATTATCACATTGTTCGCGGATATACATAATTTTCGACCCGCTGTGCATTAATGCCCGTATTTTGCCTAACTAGCGCGCCGTCTTACTATGAATATTAAATTGTACTACCACTGCTATTATAATATATTTATTTAACAAAGCAATAATGATAAAGATACCGAGAGTATAATAAGGATTAAGTATGAAATAGTTTTAGATAGTTGAAACGTGTGCCCACAGGGAGGGAACGTGTGCAGTGGCGTAATTAGGTGTTTGCGAGTGGGAAAGGATTACAATTTTTTTTAGCTTAAATTTGTAAACCTTTATATATCACCTCCGAAATAATATTAACCTCTAAGAGGCACATAATTATTTAGCATTATAGTTGGTTATTATTCAGTTATGCTTGTTACTCTATTAAATATTGTACATGGGAAATATTAGGGTTTTATGAGACAATAAATGTGAGTGAGGACCAGGACGCGAACGGTTCGCCGCGGTAAGTATAAAAAACAAAACTTTCAGGAAAAATGTAATCCTATCCGTAATAGTATATAATAATGTGCGCCAGACAGCAATAACGTGATAATTAACAACCCGTATTAATTCTCGATGGTTTAAAAATCAGTCAACCCTAAATTTGTTATTGTTTGATATTTCATCTTCATTTTTACTTTTATTGACAATGTTTTTAGAAACAACAAATTAATTCCACTACCGTTAATCTCGCAGACAACATGAAATAGTTTAAAATACAATGTCGATTGAGTAATTCTACCGACTAGGCTTATGCGTAGACTAATGATCTTATTCGTTTCAGAAACACCCTGTAGAATAATGAAATTTCACTTTTCACATGGTTTATCGAAATTTGAACGATAAGTAAATATTGTAAAAAAAAGAAGATTTTTGTTTCATGAGACGGATTGATAAAGTGAACGCGCACATCTGCGAAACATTGAGCACTTGTTCGACAAGGAACCATTTGATAGATCACACTAAATTTCCCTAGACCAGATCCGTTTCAGATTCCTGGCAAGGTTTTGGAGTCAAAGTAGGCGATGAGCGAAATGTTGATGCGATTAAATTGCTGTACAGTTATAATAATTATACTCGTTATGAAATAAAAACTTTGCATTACTTTTGCAAGGTAATTTTATTTATTTTTTTATATTTTTTTTGGGGGGGTTTCAGAGAGTTATTAGACATTATCAAAACGTGAACAGTAAAATAAGGCCCTCGGGGGAATCTATCCCCCTCATCTACCCCTGAATTACGACCCTGACCGTGTGCTGTCGTCCTGGGCGGGCTCGCATCGAGTGTAGGTTTAAAAACGAGATCGCAGTTTACGCGTGATAGCAGTACGCCGTACACCGAAAACGAAAACGCGGTAGGAAATGCTGCAGAGAGCGGCCAGGCTTTTAACGACTGTTCTTGGACATATTTTAAAAACGAAAATAAACAGTGATGGGCGTAACCGTGCTCTCATTGTTCCACGCTGCGTCAAAAATAACGCTGCTCTAACTCCGTACTTATTAGCCGTTGCAACAATAATTGTTCGCTGAGGACAACGAGGAGTTATTATCGTATCCGTTTTATTCAATTCGTTTCGTTCGCGTTGGTTCACGTGCCACGGAGTGGACGATAATAAATTCACGACCTCCGAGTACATGAATGTTATATTCGAACATCGATCACACCACGACGAAACGTTTCGCAACCGTGAATATCCGTTTTCACGTTTTTCTTACCGGGCGGTACGTAGCCGGAGGTCAGGCAACTCGATACATTCTATAATTAATAACGTGAGAAAGGTTTGTGTTCACCGTAAAATAGTAACCCACATTCTTTAAGACGCGAAATGTTTTTTTTAGTCTTCTATTGGCAAGCTCTTTCACGAACCTTCATGATCTTTGATTCGAATTGAATTTCAGACACACAGAGATAGCGTGCAAACCTTGTTTTTGTTTTTTCTACTCAACGTTAGTTTCCGGGAAATCCGGTCGAAAGGAAAAAGAAATGTAAAACGGTTTAATATACATGTATACAGACGATATTTACTGAGAATTGAAAGTGGTTCTTGTCCATAAACATTTTTCAACATTTTAGGTAACCATAAAAACAACCATCAGAGTTGTTATGATTCACAATATACACACAGCGTAACCACAGTTTCAACTTATAAAATCGATAAAAATTGTATTTCAACAGTATATTATTATATTACCGGTGCGTTGCGCGTGGAACAAATGTTTTAATTTTGGTTTTCAGTGCAAAGAAAGCGTTTTTCGATGATATTATATCATAACAAATCTTATTTAACCATCGCATGCACAATAGCTGGCAACTTCGAAACACCATCAGTCCAAAACATTGTTTCGCTTAACAAAGGTTTTCTTTTATAAAAAAAAAAGTACGTATCATTATTATATTTATTTTTGGTTAAGGTTTCTATATTATTTTGTAATGAATTCTGACGAACAAAGAACACAATTTAATCTGGAAACCCGATTCCATCCAGTTAGATCAGGCTTTCAGCACGAACAACAAAACAATAATGCGCTCTCGATCTCTGAATACCATGAATGCGTTTTTTTTTTACCGGACGTATTTAATTAATCTCGATGTTCTCGTTTTAAATTACAATTTTACGATGTATTTTATGATAAACAAAATCTACATTTAAATGTACATATACCGAACGTTACTTATCAGTGATCAGTCCGTTACACGTTTGTTCTGTTGTTTCCGGACAGTGATTTTCGTTCTACATTATTGAAGGTATTTTTTCTATTCCTGAGAAAATAATTAAAAATATAACTAAATCGATTTTCTATATCCCCGCACGTCCACGGTTTAACGGTGATGCTAATGAATAATTGTAGTATGAAGAAGGGCGTAGATGTATTCATTAGAGCTGTGTAGTTAAATTACACGAATTAAGTTGTATCTCGATATATATATATATAATATATGTATACGGCGCCGTTTGTAATATTCCAATAAGAGTATTGTTTACCGCGGCTTATGTTCCGCGTACGCGTTGTACATGGTAAAAATTAAAAGTTTTAAGTAATACGTTGAACACAATATTTTCACAGGGAAATATCCATTTGCAGTCGTGTTTAACAAGCCAATGCTTTTACGGGACCAGTAATGTCGTAACGGGGAGTCCCGAGAATTACATCTGAAATGGTAAAGCCGTGTTGTTATATTATCACGGTAAATGTTAAATCTGTCCGCGCTCTTAACGGAGTTTCATAATTCTTCGTGCGAATAACAGTGCGTCCAAACCGAAAATTGTTTCGCGAGCTTAGAGTTGATTGCGTCGTTCGATAAAAAATATCTACTAACCATACGCCATCGATGAACGTGTACGGCACGCTCTCGGAGGAACAGAAAAACACGATCGTATTTTATAATGCGCATATGCGGGATACTCGAAAAACCACACGTTCCGATAAAATAATATCCACGCGTTCGGTTAGTTTCAGAGATAAAACGCTAGAGATAAGACACACGTTAATAAATCAAGAAATTTCAAAAAAACTGGTCGTAGGCATACGCAATCGAATAAGCAATTCCACCATAATTTCGTGTTCCGATTCTCCCGCGATTACCCGGATACCCCCGGACAGCGGGAGGTTAGCTCCGAAAACGAGTCACGTTGACAAGCGTTGTTATTTTATTTTTTCATATTTTCGAGAACGATCGAGGCGCCCCGATTTGTTTTCGAGACGTCGACACCAATCGGCATTCCGCCAGACCGGCATAATTGATCGAATCAACAAAACGTCAGCGGCACGTGCGTCCCCCTCCCTGACTGTTTAAAGTCATTTATTTCATCAGCGTCGGGCGTCCGCGTTTGTCATCGAAGGGGTTCTAATTGTTGCCAAAAGTCGTCCGTTGCGAACGACAAGAAGAAATATTTTACAGAACTACAGTACTCGGACAAAATCAATGATCATTGTTACTACGACTAAACGATTTGTGCTGATAATACGAGAAACTAAATATGTACAATGTAATGTATTCGTTATGTCATCAAATGTATGCGAGAACAAAGTATTTAAGGAGTACATAACATTAACACAACACATCCGTCAGTTTGTTTTACTATTTAACTCGCGACGAGTATAACTCTAAGACCTTAACGAGATCATCATATAGTTACTAAAATATTTATAAAAATGGATAAAAAACGATCAGGCGAGACAAATAACGAACTGTTTTAGTATAAAAACAAATCCCTTTCGAATTTTCGAACTTAGTCGTAGGTATTATTATTTATTATGAATTTATATCAAATATACACTTTGTAAAAGCTAAATGGGGAGGGACAGAATAGCAAAATACAAACTGGTTGATGAGCGATTTGTATAGTGTATAGTGGTTTTCACTTTTTTTATACGGAAACAGATTTAAATTTAAAGCATCAAATACTATATACTTTAAAAATATTTTTTAATTTTTTTTACTTTATTCAAAAGAAGATTATATTTATGTTTTAAGGGTTTGTGCGGTGACGATGCAGCTGCAGGTATCGTAGGATTGTCGATTTGATCGCTGACGACTTATATTGTGCCCGAGTAAAGAGAATATAATAACAGTAAAGCAAAAAATGTTGAAAATCTTATGAAACTAAACAAATAGCTTACCGATGTCTCAGACTCAAGGCAGTCCCTTAAATTTGTGTGGCCCGGAGTACAACACCTTTAGCGACGTTCCCTCGTCATGACATATAACCCGCAATACTATGAAATTAATTAGGTTTATTTTGAACATCTTCATTGTGTGCGTCGACTTAAAAATATATTTTTTTTGTGTTTTTAAATTATGTTTTTATTTTTAAATGTGGGGGTCCCAACGAAAAGTTTTAAGGCGTGGAGCTCGGTTCGGGCACAGGACCGAACGCCCCGGTGTCACATATAAGAATGGACATATAGTGATATAGTGTAAGCGAGTAAAGACAGAGAAGCGCCACTACGCCACGGTGATACGAACAAAATAACTTTGCGTGATAATTTTGATATTGACGATAATTAATATGTATAAATTCCAAGCACGATTGCAGCAAACGCTTTTTTTTTCGAATACAATTAACAACAATCAAAACTATAAATAAAACGCTTTAGGTTGAAGTTGTGCACAAAAGAGTTTTGCTATAGTATATATTATACAGCGAAAAAACTTTGGCGAGTTACGGAAAAAAACTTGTATCTCAAAGCTTGACCAAGCGATATTCGTCACGGAGAAGCATGCAGCGTCTGTATATTTAGACACAAACAAAACTGCAGTTTCGTACAACACAAACAACACATGTATATATATTATATATATATATATATTATATTTATCGCGTGATAAATTTCCGAACACTTATTACGGTTAACGCAGCGCATCGATCGAGCTATAATGTACTAATACGCCACCAGGCGATTTCCGGATTAAGCCAAACGACGTCTTAGACAAATGGTGTTTACGTTTTCAAACGGCGTTCGAGATGTCGTGTACACGTATAATACACAAACAGATATTATTATTATAACTGTACTAATTCGTCTGATTCGGGACACTATACGCGTGACAGTGTTACATGGCGCACCATTTGTATTTTCTTCGTCGGTCCTGCTCCGACGGTAATGCGATTTGTACTTGTATTATGACATAGGAGAAAACGTTATGCCGTTATGAATCATATCGCGCGTCACCGCTGCTGTATTGCGCGCCCCGTCGCGAATTTATAACATTATTTCTTTCTCGCCACCGCGAGAACGCAAGACGTATACTAATTTACTGTACATCTGTAGACTAATTTTAATCGTGTGCGCAGTAAGTTACTCGTATACATTGTTATCCGTCGAACGTTTGCCGAAAGCGCGAAACCGGACCGCGAGATCTAGCCAAATGTTTAAACGGAGTTAAGTTCGCGTACTGCATCCCCAGCTATAACGGAACGCGAACACTTGGATTCTACCGAACTCGCTGTGTTTCGAGTTGTAAAGTGCGTCCGGTGAGCGCACAAGTTCAACCGGAACGGTGGTTAATACCATGCGGTATCGAACGCGGGCTTTCACGTGCGTCCTGTTGTGCGCGCAACAATAATCTTCGCGAAGAGCGTTCGTTTGACGTGAGACGAAAAAATGCTAAGCGCCATCTGAGAGTTGCACGTTTTCACGTTTGTTTGTTCCGTTCAAAACCGCCGTCGTCCATCGTTATTTTCCCAATCGTTATTCATCACCTTTCGAAACGCATTCGAGTTCGAACTTAACCGCCGTCGCAAGCGCTCCAATTCTGAGCTAAATGTGTTTTTTTTTACCATCCGAGTATAATAAATCACACATTATAGAACGTGAACGTAAAAAAGTCACCTACCGCGAACTTTCATTACCGCTCCTACGTATATATTATCGGTAACGTTTATAAGTGTAATAAATGTACGAGAGGTGCTGCTGCAAGAGTTTCTGCAAACCGCGACGTTATCGTGACATTTTTTTTTTCACGCACGCGATATGAATATAAACCTTATTTTTACGAATTTTTCCCCGCGCGCCGTAATATCTTGCGCGGAACACTTATGGAAATCTTTCAAAACCAAACAGCGACGGCGTTGTATCGTGACTAATTTATGAAACGTGCGGCATACCGTAGTAACGAGTTTCGGGTACTGTTGTACATTGACTGTACGGTGACGCATTCGAGAAAACATATTTGTTGGCGGGCCGAGGATTTCAAAAACCTAACCGCATTCGATAAATTGTTTTCCACATCTCATAAACACAGCATTGCTCGTTTGCGTATTATTTATTCACCGAAGAAAGTTTCGAGGGAAACATTTATTAAATTTAAAAATATAAAAATAAAAATTACATGATTTACGATTATTGCGGAAATATATAAATATAGGTAGCGTGGAAACGTTAAACCGAACGCGATAGGTATAGCATACCTTGTACGAAATCGAACGGAAACATAATATATTATATATTCACGGATGCAGTGAGAATAGTGGAATAGCATAGGGAACCTTAGGTACAAAAAAATAAATATGAAAAACAGACGGAGATATAGCTTGGACATAAATCGTACTAGAATTAATATTTTATCATAATACAAGGGCAACATTGCACGGCATTACAATAAGTTAATACAACGCAGCAACGTTAAGACATATTTCTTCGTCAAGCATCTTTATATTCTATTAATTGTTCGATGTTAATGTTGTGTATACCATAGATGTATAAAGTACAATCTGTATATAAAGTCTATGTACGACGTATACAGAGTGTCTCATTAGGATTTACACAGAGCTATACTACCCATGTTAAATTCTGATTTTATGAGCATGTCCGGACAAAGGGAATTTTGTAGTACAAAATGGCTATCCTTGAAATGTAGAGAAATTATAAAATAAAAAGTTGACTAAATATATGTAGCCCTTGAATCTTATAAGAAAAACAGAATTTGATTTTCTCTATTAACAAGGGAGATATCGATTTTTGAAAATCACTGTGGGACACCCTGTATATCACAGTATTAATCGATGTTGGTTTAACTCTTTATCGCGATCAAGGCCAACTTCTCAGTACCTAATACTTTCTTCTTATATACGAATACATAAACTGAACAAATCATTTGTAACGTTTATCAACTAGGACTGTTGAGTGGTTCTTTTTGTCGGTCTTAAGAATACTTCAAAACTTTTATTTAGAAACGAAATATATTTCAATACGAAAATGTTTATAGCATAGTTGTACTGCGATTCGTTTACGGACCGATGGGATACTCCTACCGTACGCCACGCATCATATAAATTATTGCACTAGGACACCGGTATAATAATTCGAAATTCACCGCAAAAGCCGTATAATTCCCCCCGGAAAACAATTGATTTCGTTGTTACGTTAATGCCGGTACACACTATATTATTATTATTATGATTATATACGTTCCGTCCGTGCTATACACGCGCGTCCGTAATGCTCGGCTCGGGGATAACGCGCACTCGTGTTTTAATCTAGGAATTACAGATGGGACTTTGCACCGATGCGCAGCAGCAGCAGCAGCAGCAGCAGTAGCCGTCATCAACGGCTGCCGTGAGCGATACATTATTATTACTATGTCGCTGCCTCTGCGTACGTAGCATATATATGTATACACTGTTCCACGTGTGGACACTATTTCGACCTCATCCCTTAGATTTCTATATCCTTCCCAGAGGACTTTTATCCTCGATAAGGTACGACACTTCGATAATAACGTACGAACGTAAACAGACTCAGACACACACACACACACACACACACACTCGCCTACACGCATTCGCACTCACGCACACGCACGCACGCACGCACGCACGTACGTAACACAGTGAGTTTTGCCACACATAAATCCCGTGAGAAATCGATCCGTTTTCCAGCTCAAAGAGCGCACAAACACGTCTCTCGCATAAAGTGTAGAACGCGCGCACGAGTAGTTGCTTTTAATTTTCTCCTATACGCTATGCACATACATATATCTATACCAAAATCTCTTTTAAATGTTATCTCTTCTCCCGGGGCAACACCTACATAGTTAGGGCAAATTCAAAACGCTCCCATGTTATTGGCGTTCGGTCCTCGCGTAGAACGTTAAACGAGAACATTTCCACGGTCGATGTGCACAGCTGCAGTTGGCCCGGGAATTTAAGCCGCCTATAATGGTTGGGTACGATTTAGAAGAATCGAATGGAAACATATCGTATTCCGTACCGCGATACAGGACATACAGCAGGGAAAATTGATTTAAAAACGGTAAACATAGATTTTCTTTCGCCGATGAAAGCGTAGCGCACTGTTATACAGACACTGAATCTAGACGGCACATTATATAACATTTTAATACTCCTTCTCAACACTTTATAATTTTATAATATTATATAACTACGGTTAGCTTAACATTTGTGTGGTTATTTCTAAAATAATGCTCTAAGAAGACTTATAACTATTATAGTATATTGACCTCAACGCTTTTTTTTTTCATTCGTTTTTTGTTCGTACCGAAATATTCAAACTTACTATACAGAATCCTTGGAAAATTTCGATCATTTATGTATACAATAATATATGTATAAGAGAAAAAGATATTCTTTTGGAAAGATTGGACAGAAAATTATTAAAAAGCGTTTTTTTTAAACCCTTCTATGCGGCAAGATCGTTAAATTTCTGACCTCTGTAAGACATTCAAGCTCGTTGATGTAAACTTTACCGTAAGATTTTTTTTTCTTTTCAAGTTGTCCGTGAATAATATTTTTGTCTAGAGTAGTTTTCTTTTATGTTAAGTTTCGTACGATTCTGTACTGATTGTTAGGATCGACCACTGCAGTTGGTATTCGTTTATCACTCCGAGATCTGTACTTATGAGATAATTTTCTTTAATAGTTTTACATTCTGAGTGAAACGAGGAACGTACTGGTTTATCATGATGTGTGTCTTCTTGTTTTTTTTTTTTTTTGTTTCTGAGTACACGATTTTGACCTGAAGAATTACTCTGATGGATATAAACCTTGGTACTTTTCTGAAAGAAAATTTCTTTTGGTTGGTACTTTAGGCAGTTCATTTTTAAAGTTCTCTACATTTTTCCGACGGATCAAGAAAAATAGAACAAAAAACACTGTTAAACATTTTCGTCGCGCACTGTCTATATCCACTTGTTAATTTTTCATGAATACAAGATATTTGGTTGTTGCGCTATAAAAATGATACTTTGCGACTCGAAATATTAGCAATATAGAATCATGTTTTTCGAAGCCGTGGTACATTGGTTTAGAGTTTAGTAAACAATCACAGCAACTATCACATCACTGTATCTCGCCAGACCTAGAAGTTATACCTTATTTTTTGTTTTCTCACGTTACTATATATTTTACATTTTAAAAATGTTGGAATTCATTTACTTCAAAGCATTATCATGTTTTACCGAATCGCATACGGGTCGCAATCGTTATTTTGTTGCGAATGTTTTGAACGACAACACACAAAAACGCCTAGTCGATGCGCCCACCGGACGAGCGATGATGAAATGTGATTTTCCACACTCAGATTGTCGTCACGAAGTATAATACATAGGTATATATATATATGATTATGTTTCATTTTTTTTTTAGCAAATAAGCCACCAAAGCGGATATCTTTGTTCGTGCGTCTCGGGCCGGAAGGAAGCGCAAAAAGAAAAAACAGCGCGACTAGTATAATAAATAAGCGATAATCAACCGGACGGCGGCCGCTTTGCATATTTATGAGTTACGCCGACTTTACGGCCGAAAGGCCGAACGACCCGATTTCAGTTTCTCGCCCTCTAGTTCCGCTGAATTCCGTTCCGTCTCCACCACTGTACACGGCTTAGGGGGGTGCGTGGACACCGTTAACGCGCGTCTCGCGCGTAATCCTTTTCGTTGTCAGCTCCTCCACCCGCCCCGTCATCTTTGCCTGTGATTGCGATAGGCCGGGACGAGGGTGGAGGGCGGTTCATTAAGTGAGATTTATATACCTCCGTCGATAAATCGTCATCGCCGCCGTGTTCAAGAGGACCATACCGTACTGACTAAACGCGTCTGTTCCGCGCGGGGCTGTACGGGGAAAAGGACGAGATCGATAAGCCCAAGATATACGTCGTACAGGTCGAAGCCGGTCGAAAAGCACATGTTACGTCGTATGCTTGCAATAGGCTAGGTTTGTTTTCATCCACGAGCCGTTGTATTCAAACGCGCGCCGTGTTCGCGATGTATGAAAATACAATATTTTTATGTCCGCGCAACGGGTACACGAACGTATTATTTCAACTGTCGAAAGCACTGATAATTGGCCACGAGTTGATCTTTCACCCTTATCATATCGTTATCATGGTACTGCGTCCTTCATGTGGAACAGCGTACTGCAATCACGGTTCAGGCGTCCGTGTAGATATATTTCCACGATGGCACTCTGTTGTCATGTTGTGCATACATCTTCAGGGAGTAGTGAGGTGCAGTGGTCACGTAGTGCAGTCATCAGTTCGAACTCGGTTTGGTGCAAAAAACTTTCTGTAAAATTAACTCCGTAGCCACTCCGCTGGCAGTGAAGTCCGCGCACGTGAAAATTCTATTCTCAGAGAATGTGGTACAATTGCTACACCGCACGCTATCCTTCCCAAGTGACAAGTCACTGACGAAGACCAGATGGCCGTTTCAATGAAAAAACAAAGTACGGAAAAAAGAAGATGCGTACACAGCACTGCGTTGTTTCTATGAAATTTATATTTGTTTTCTTTAATAATTGTGTTGTACCATGTTTAATTGTAATATATTGATGTGTTTTCTATGTTACACTGTTCTATTCAGCTGAACGTGCATGTTAAACAACTGATTTGTATGTTATTTATACGCAGTATATTTTAATATATTTTATAATATTTATCTGTTAATTGAATTCGTTTTAAATTTTCAGCAAAACATTAAAAACTATAAACGGATAAGTGTGTTTTCGATTATTTTATATAAATGGTTTCCGCAGAATTGTAAAATGAAATGTTGCTAAAAATTAAAACTATCTGTACATTTTTTTATACGTCTGTTCGCTGCGCTTAAAAAAAAAAAAATAAAAATCGAGTAAGTCGTTAATCATAAAGTATAAGGCTCTGCAGTATATAGTGACTATTCCATTTCCCCAACGGAAAAAATTGAATTTATGGTAATACCGATAGGACCTTTACGCGAAGGTAATAAATAGAATTGTGGGGTACGGATCCGACGTGCCCGTGAGTATCATAGAAAATTTCGTTCAGATGTATACCTATATTGTAAAAAAGAAAAAAAAGAAACAAAAAACAATTTACGGAACAAATCCGTCGTTCGGGTTATATATTTTTTCACTTAAATCAATAACTAGTGTTACATACTGTAGATATTTATTGAATAGTCAACATAAATTAATTAACTTGCTCGTAGAATATTATACATTCCAATTGCAGCATATTTTTCTTAAAGGGTTGGTTTTAACTATAGATACGGAAGTTACATTACGTTTATAAATTACGTTTATCTAAATACGGTTTATGGAAAACTTAGTTATTTTTCGAAATAATCGAAGAATCAGGAAAAAAATAATATTAATATAGTTGTAAAATATTTGAAGTCTTTAACGAATATTATGTTACAGTATTGAGTTACCATATTGCACAATATATCATCGCAATAGAGTTTAACATTTTACACATTTTGTATAAATACGGCATATTAAAAATATGTCTACTTGAGTGTAATATGTTGAAGGTATTTCAAAATTAGTTGTTTTATAGAAAATATGACTACTATTATTATTTAAAATAGGATTAGTGCGTTCACTATGTTCAAAATAAAATTCATTTTTACTTTTACGTGGAAATCATTTAGGATATTTCAAATTTTTCGAATGTTTTATTTACCTTCTACATTCCATTTTTCCGCCTGGGTGTGACCAGATCAATATTGTAATTATTAAATTATTGGGAAAAGTATATTTCATTATATTAATTTGCCCAAATTGACTATACCTTCAGAATGAACGAGCGCCGATGGAAATTAGTTTAAATAGGGGGAAAAAAATAGAAAAATCAATAGAAACTCACATTTTAATGGCGGAAAAACGAAAATTACTTTAGAAACTCATCGAGTTTATAGGCGATGTGCGAATTCGGAGCTCTTCGAATATGATACAATATAATATATATCATCGTACGACCACTTAACTCAAAGCAAATATTTAAACATTTTTTTTTCTTCAACTGGACATAAGTTATTTTAAAGTGAACTAGTTATTCCTTTCCGTATTTTCATTACAAAAAAGTAAAAATACGACGAGAATTAATTTCATTGCTGATGATTCACATCGATGTACAAGCAGCGTCTTACGTTTTGTAACATCGATTATTTTAAATGGAAACTCATTTCCACAGTACTATATTTGGTACGATCAGATTTCAGTAGTAATTCAGTAAAAAAAACTTATGATTAGAAATAATGTGATGACTTTTTAACCTCACAATACGACCAATATCATATCGATTGTTTTTCACAATATTTTGATTTTGTTAGTTTTTCTTTTTTTGTTTACGATCAAATCCTATCATCCATACGTTTTGCCAGTACCAAACGATAAAAGTATTGTTTTATAGCGTTTAAAAAACATTACACTATACATATATCAGTTTTCTACTTAAAAAAATGCTTTAAATAGCCATTTTCCTGCCATCATCCTTCGACAGAGAAAAGGATAATTGTAGTAAAAAATCACCACCGGCTTCTGCTATAAATAAAGTAGTAATTAACACGTTAAAATTAATTTCATCTGTTTAAATATGTATTCAGCAATTTATTACGATCGTGTTAATATGTATACAGGGTTCCGCTACTGGAATCGATTGGTCGTAAAATGGCGGTAAAATGAAAACGAATAATAAAACGATATCAGTCATTATTCATTTCGTCCGTTGCGGTGGATTGGACATGAAACGCATTGGACATGCGTTTCACTGATATTATCCTATTTTTAAATCGTAGAGTTATTAAGAATGCGTACGAAAATTAAACTGTTATCACAACGCGCACATCGTTTTATAATATTATTCAGACCGCAGAGATCGTATGACAACATTTCGCTCTATCCGGATACCTTATGGTAGTTACAGCTAGGGGGTTTAATAGTTTTTTCATCTATACATGGGCATTTCATGTTAATCGACAGTGGGACGGTTTCGAAAAGAATATTTAAAAACGCACACTTTATTGGATGCGAAAATATGAGATTATGAGAACCGATTGTCTGTAAATGGTTCGTAACGTTCGTATACGTTTTTAAGTTTCCTGTACTAAATATTGTGTTTGTTTGTAGTATATATAGACCAATCAATTATTAATTTGATATTTTGAAATGAGATAAAACTGACAAAAGTATCTATATATATATATATATTGAGCACAGCTATTATTTGTTTCATGTTTGCACATTAGTCTGAGTACTAATTAATTGTGTTACACGAACACTGAACATACGAATAATTATCTGAGTTTATACGATATGTAATAGCAGCACAAAACTAATTTTACAAACGTCTTATTTTGTTGTTGCTGTAGTGTTCTGTATTACCTGCACTGCGCTTGATTACATACCGATGGTGTAACGCTAACGGGATTTATATATTATACTAAGCATTGTATTGTTTTTTTAAGTAAGCCGTAAAAAAAACTATAAAATACTTAGAAGTAAATAAAAAATATAATATTATTTTTTTAAGTACAAGAAAATGTGTATAGGACAGCGTACCCATATTATTTACAGTTTAGTTTCGTACCATTATCGGGCTGTTATCATTAAATATCGTAATAATTCCTACGGCATTTATTTTTTCAGCTAAATATACACACGACGCACACACGTGTTCACGAATTGAGATTTGCACGTTATTTTAATAACAGTAAACATCTTTAAATGGTATATTTATAGTGTCAGAACTGTACTCGAACGCGGGTGGACACGGGTTCAACGAATTATTCAGTAATCATATGAATAATTACCAGTATTAGTTCGCGCAATTACTTATTGTTTGGTCGGTACTCGTGAACAATTTCAACAGCGTTTCTCTATCTCTCTGACTCTGTGTTCCTCCCTCTCGGCGATGCAGAAAACAACCATTTTATTTTTTCACGTGTACATTTTACTATTTAAATATATTCATCGCTTAAAATAAATTCGCGATAACAGTACAACCCAATTGCGCTAAGGCATAAAAAAAGATGAGAAGAGAATGAACAACGTGTGAATTTATGGTTTTTTAAAAGAATGTTTTCGACAACGCGACGGAGGGGAAAATTTATGGCCCGGAGGGAGCGCTGCAACTAATTCATTTCGTTCGGAAAACATAGATTTCCGTGTCATCATCGTGTACGGCCACACTTTTTATACGCGTGTAAGCGTGCGAACGCGCGCGTATCTAACGTAGGTACCGGATACGGCAGCAGTCGCGAAGTTGATGAAAGTCGAACTTATCGTATTTATTTGCTGTTGTTCGTTTACAACTGTTGAGATCACTCGTCGATTTTTCTTTTTTTAAAGCGACGTAAAATTAAAAAATGTACAAACGCGTTTACTTTCGGTTTCGGAAAGAAATGGAATGTAAAAATTATTACGCGCCCACACGTGTGCTATCGACGCGGCGCGCGGGTGATGTTGAACGCATCGCGTGGGCCGACGGCGAGATAAGATGATTTTCGCGCAAATGACTCATCTCGCGCACGTAATTATACGTTATTCGACGACCGGGCACGCATATTATGCTCGTCACGCCGTTTACCAGCGACATCGTGTGTCGACCAAAACGCGAGTGAAAACTGTTAGATTAATATAAAGACCTGTGTACGCGTTAGGGGCGGAGGAAGGGGGGAGATGGGCTGATGACAGTTGGGCCCCCCTCCCAAAATTTCAATTATCTTAAATAACCATCTAAGTAATCTCAAATGTATATTAAATAAAATACTACATCTGATTTAAACGTATAGTTTATGGTTTTAAAATCTAACCGTGTTTTAACGTAATAATATCCGTGTCGATAAGCGCGCTTTTAGAAACCCGAAAAACGAATCGAATTGCTGAATTCGTTGTGTGCCACTATTGGATCTACACTTCAGATGATAGCTCGTAGTCCGAACGCCCGCTTTTCCGTTGTCGGACCGAACCGCATTATTGACCCTCAGTCATTTTTTTATTAAACACAAGTGAAATCACTCGGGACTCGCGTACAACTTTGAGGTAAACATTAAACAATGTATCGGAATGCAACGGCCTAGGTTTACTCGCCGCGTAAATGGCTGCAGTCACTAGACTGAATACCGCTGTAGGAAAATGCTGAATATATATACGTATATGTATACATACGAAATTATGGCATACTATGTTATACGTGACTTAATATTTCACTACGTAATGGGAAAAGCCATTCATGGGATTCTTCGACGGGGTAAAGAATTTCTAGCAAAAATTAAATTTTACGTTAGTTCTAAAACACGATTTTACACTGCTATACCCGAACAAAATATTTTATTGATCGTAATAAGACGGAGATGTTACATGCTATATTGTAGACAAACTGTTTTTCCTCTCCCGTCAACAAATCTTAAGATTCACTAATCGCGTGAACGTTTTAGTGCATATTAACGTTTTAGTTCAAAATGTACTGGTCGACATACACGATTTTACCACACTGTATGATCACTTTGATATTTCTACGGTAAAACTTCTGCACGACGTACTCCTAGCGTGCGTTTTTTTTTATATTCTTTATTCAGCATCAACAATAAGGTTATTAGCTTACATTTTAATACAATACATCATATAAATACGAGTAGAATGATGTTTACATTAGTTTTGATTATCTTATATTAAGTAATACATTTCGATTTTTTTTAAAGAGCATTATTATATTTTTGGTGACAGAATAAGGTCCTAACGCTTCATACATTTTTTTTAGGATTTCACAAGCTTTTCTGGCCTTTTAAAAAAAAGGAAAGTGGATGATGAAATATTTTAATACGAGATTTGTTTTGCATGAAGGGCATATCGGTGGCCAGTTTTTCCCATCAGGTATCTGTGTGTTATCCTCGTGTGACAAATTCTAAGTCTGTTTAATATGATTTCTTCTTTTCTGTTAAAGCTATTGGGTTTTGGCTAGGGTACGACTGAATGATATATTTCTCTTAATTTGTTATCTGTTACTTGATGCCATTTAGAGTTCCATGAATTTATACAGTATTTATCAACATTTTAGTGTATATCAACTAGTGATGACACAGTGAGTAATTTGCCATTTGTTAATTTCACTTCAAGCTGCTTTGTCTGCTTCTTTATCCCCCCTTTTTTAATTTTATATAGTGATTAATTATTGTTATTTCTGTCGTTCCTTACATGAAAAGTAGGAGGTCGTTGTTGAAAATTATCACTGAAAACATTTTTAAGCTGAAGCAACACGTTATATTATAATAATAAGTAATTAGCACAATGCCACTAAAAGTTGACGAGAACAGCAGGAACGGTGTGATATTAAAACGGATGATTATTTTTTAAAACGACAAAATACTCCGGGTTACTGGTAACGTCTGTACAAAAATAACAATATAGTCATATTGATTATGAATTATAAGCGATTGCGAACGAAAACCTGCAGAATAAGTTATAAAAATAAACCGATGAGGCTACACGATGAAATTAGAAACCGAGAATAACAGAGATGAGATACGCCTTTCGTCGAACTGAATTGTAGTTCGCAGAAGAGGAGGTTAAATTTAATTCCTGCAATAAAATCAAAAATGTGTATCCATTACTGTACTTCTAGGTCATATCGACTATACGATGGTTACCGAAGAATGGTTAACCGCGGTTCCCATATGGATTGAAAAAAAAAACCTAATATAATTCGAGAATGCATACAAATGGATTTATAATTTAATTAATAATAACAATTAAATGGTTTATTGTAATTATATTATACTAATACCATGCGAATAAAAACGAACGGTCAAACTACCTGTACTATATAATATTATATAGGAGCAATACATTTGCAGTCACGTCCACGTACACACAATAGAGTTCTGATCACACCGAAGGGCCGCGGCAATTTATGTTATAGTTTAATTATGCAGCCGGTATATCACAGCAGTAATGAACAACGTCCTTGTTGTCCTGCCGTTTCAATAGATTTTATGCAGTCGATAAAACGAAATCCTCTCTCGACCACGATTATGGTTTGCAGAAGTTCAACATCGATCTCACACCGTGACAGCTGCTCTGCGTTTTAGAGCGTTAGATCAACGCCCGGAAACTGTATTTGGTCTGCGTAAACATAACCTGCATATCTTATGCGAATAAACGAATTCGATTTTTTTTTTTTAATAAATAATTAAAATATTAAAAAATTGTTTAATTTATTCAATTCAGACTATGGTTGCCTCTTAATCAATACTTTTCGTTATTTTTAAAAACATTTTAATAATAACTTGTAATTAATTTTAGAAAGTAAATTTTTTTTCACTGGACCTCTCTTATTTATTACTTTACTCTTCCGTACTCTAATGGAGATAACTCGCCGACCCCTGTGTTAGATTATAATTTAAATAATATAATGAACCGTACCGTTACACCGAATAAAGAGTCCGTTCGCGTGCAAAGACAATTCGTGCGCAAAGCAATATTCGTCGTAAGAATTTTATATTCAAAAGGAAAAAACCTTTACGGATAGACGTGGGACGACTGGTATTGTGGACAAATTCGTAGTGAGGCAATTTTACGGGCGATTTACGAAATTCCGGATGGTACGGAGGACTATTGGCGCACATACAAGGGTGCCCAGGGGTGCCTGGATTGCATCCCCAAATCACAGATTAGGAACCCCGATTTGTTTTCAGCATATAA
Organism: Periphyllus acericola; assembly: GCA_949715065.1. Taxonomy (NCBI): domain Eukaryota; kingdom Metazoa; phylum Arthropoda; class Insecta; order Hemiptera; family Aphididae; genus Periphyllus; species Periphyllus acericola. The sequence goes on along the minus strand of OX454270.1, from coordinate 8,086,235 downwards.
ACATCGTTTTAAAATGATTATTATTATTTTTTTTTTTTTGTTTACGAATACCTACCATTTTATTTTGGTTTGTATCAGTAATAGAAATGCACCAAAATGATGTCAGAATAATGCACTACAAACAGCTATGAGATGAGTAATGGTTTCGAAGAATTGCATTGTAGATACTCGAACTGGAAGTGTATCGATATGTAACGTATGACATGATATAATGTTAATACAATAGAAACAGTGGTTGTTCACATTTTCAATGAATGTATGTAAGCGTTGGTTATACACCGAATAATAAAATATTATTCCTTAATGTTGTTATTAATAATTTAATCGTGCCCCGCAGGTAGCCCGGTATGTGAAGGTACAGCGTTACCTTGGGATAAATACTTTTAGCGCTTACAAGTTTTGGACTGAACGTGCACCTAGCAAGCGAAGGACATTATGCCGCACTTATACTGAGATGTACTACGTATATGCACGTACGCGGTTAAACATAAAAGTAATATAATACATATATTACGTACACGTACTCTGCCCAAGATAGGATTCAGGATTGGGTCCGATTGAATTTTAAGCAGTATTAAAATGTCGTCGACGCACGGCATAAATATCTCAGGAAGCCGCGGTTGCACGTGCGGCAGGGAAGACGCCGCCGTTAATGTCCACGAAGACTTATAGCCCGTCGTTCAGCGATTTCGGCGCCCCCTCGGGGTTGAAATATTATTGAGGATAGCGTATCGAGGCAAAACGAAAACGAAATAAAAAAAAAAAAAACAGAAAATCACGAAAAAAAATTCCTCCTGTGGTATTGTAGGCCCCCGTCCTGCGGCGAGCCGGGCGATCGTGATTGTTATACAGTCCACCGGTTTTATGACGGTCGTGCGGTAGTATAAAGCAGTAGTAACGTATTTTTGCAGCAGTAGTCGTTGTTTCTCTATTCCCCTCGACCGACCCCCCCCCACCTCCCATGACCCTACGAAGAAAAAGAGACCGGAAAGCACTGCGGCTGGCTGGATGAAAAATGTTCGAACAATAAACCATCGTGAAAAAGACCACCCCCATGGGATGCGTCGAGTCTTCTACAGACGGTGTCAAGGTTGAGAAAAACATCTACATGTGCCCGACATCTTTCTTGCTTGCGTCGGAATATTATGTGTGTGTGTGTGTGTGAGTGTGTGTTAGGTTTACGGTATTTCTTCTTCTTCGACACTTTTTCGAAACGTCCACTCGTTATTGAAATCGAACGAATACGCACCGCGAACAATTTACGTCAAACTCACGAGCGGGATTTGAACGCGTCTCTTTTTTCAACTCGTATGTTTACAATATAGAGATTTTTGAATTAAAGTTACAACGCAAGATAAACGAAATCAAACACTGTTATCTATAGGTATTTTACATTATTAATAGTAGATTTTAATGCCCTAAAAAATGTCGAAAAATTCCCTTAAAAAAATGCGAAAATTACTTAATAACTCAAAAAATGCTAAAGAAATATTTATTAATGATACCATAAAAATTAGAAAAGAATTGAAAAATTATACTTAAATAACGTATTTGTTTGTATTTTTTTATAAGTATTGTATACGTTGTTCTGACTCGAAAGTCTTCTGACTTCTTAATCATTCAATCTAAAATAAGATTAAAAAAAAAAGTTTAATATTTTAAGTTTTCACTTGTTTTTTGACGATATTTGAGCTGAAAGGCATTGTATAATTTATCATTCGTACTGTCGGCAGTACCGTCAAGAGTCTCTTGTTAATCGCAACAATTTTCGTTCTCCTTATGAACAAAGTATCTCTAAAACTAAGAAAATGCCAAAAAATCATCATCAAAAGAAGCCTTTAAAAACACTTTAAAATTAAATTTGTCAAAAAATGCAAAATAAAGATTACATTAAAATAATCAGTATCACCCAAAACACATTTTCCACGTACGGTCCAACGTTTTTGAATATCAGTATAAAAGAGATGACATTGCATCAATCCCATCATCCCAGCCCTAATTATAATGCTAATAACTTAATTTCGTGCGTCCTGTAATGGACGCTGTGCAGGACACAGCTTTCGTTATACATGCAATTATTATTTACGTTCGTCGACGATACCTTCATATGTAGAGTTGTCAGTGATAACGTGTATTTTGAAAAGTAACAATATAATTCAACTGATACTTGTATAACTTTGAATAACACTTTCAACCTTAACCGGTGGTTACCTAACTTCTAATTCTTACTAGATGCGCTCTCGTTATGAAGTATAATATATATAATAAAAAAATACAATTAATATTATGTATTATGGTGCGAGGTGCTGCTGCGGGCATGCGTTATTATATTTACACGCGCATTATGGACAAAGCAGTGTTCTTCACCTGCCCATTGACCCTGCACAAGTAGTGACTCTGCGGAATGTAATAAAATGTATGTCTACCTAGGTCCTAGACTGATAGTTAGGCTTACACTTTTTGCACGTACTCAGCTACGACGTGTTGAAACTTGTAGTAAGGATCAAGTATTTTGGAATGGCTACAGTGAGCGTACAATAAATACGAGATTAAACGAAAACTCGATAGAATTAAATATTTAAAGAATCATCAACTATGAAAAATAAAAATAACTAAAATTATGCACAAATACATAATACGTAAATAACATACTAACATAATATACACGTACATCGTACGACCGACGTTAAAAAGTACAATTTTCATTATACACACGAAATAGAAGGATCGAAGCCACCAATCGCCTCCTCCCTTCCTGATACTCAACCATCTCTTCGCGGTGAACGCGCTTTGCTTTCATTCCCCGGATACGCAATACCTTCCCCTACCCGTCGTCATATTATTGGTGCGGCCGACTGATCGTTGAATTTCGAGCAATCCCGGCGCGACGGAGACCACGTATAGTAGGGCAATACGAGGGTAAAAATAATCTAATTTATATTGAAATTCCCACCGGGCCTGTTTACATTCAAGTAGTGTTTGATGCGGTTTGCGACGTGAATGCAATGCGTCAATATAATACAGTCGTTAGTAACTCAAACAAATCGCGCTCGGGAAAATGATAATGAAAACATTCTCCGAGGAGTTGTCGCCGCGACTATGTGCGCGCGCATTTGCATACACAATTACTCGGCAAACTAAAAAAAAAGATCAGCATTTAGAATCTATTGCGGTTAGCGCGTATATTTTTTTCGCTAAAATTTATTTTACTCAACATGCATAGTATATACAACATTAAAATAATACATATTATATATATATGTATAGGGCGAAAACGCGTTGGCGAAAACCTAATGAAACGCAATGATGATGATGAGGCGATTAATACACGTTATCATTTATGTCGCTCTCCGTGGCGGTTTAAAGTCGAGTTGAAAAAAAAACGATAGAATTGGAAAAAAAGAAAGGCGATGAATATTAAACAAGAGCGGTGTTTAAAATGTATTTCCCAAAAGGCATATTTACCATACACGGAGTACCTATGTTACGTACGGCTGTATACTGTTACTGTTGCGAAACGCACGGGTGAGAGAACCTACGTACAAAATATCTTATCCGTCTGGCCGCGACGATAGTGTAATAACAAAGTGCCGCCGTGCAATAAAATATCGTATTTCACCGTAGCTCTTTCGTTTGTTACGGATAAAAAACGAAAACATTCGAAACGCACCGTACACGAGATAGGTACTTCAAAACTCGAGCGAGACGTTCAACCGTTTAATATTACGCGTGTGTATGCGCGTATAATGTGCAGTAAACGTATACGGAACTGTGTTCGCAATGAACGCGTTAGTCGCTATAATGTGTATTCTAGAACTTTTTTCGCGACACGCGTTAAAACGTGATTGTTTTCACGACTGGAATTCACTCGTTGTCGTGGGTTCGGTACGATAATAGCGTCATCGCTATTAAAAGTTATGTTTTCTGTAATCAATATTTAAATCACACGATCTGTAAACAATCAAATAGTTGTGTTCTTCTATGACAAGCGTAAGGGACCGCTGAAGGAGTTTTGTGCGAAGTAGTCGCCCATTTGGTGGCACTTCGGCGCCGTTTCGACGAAACGAAAAAAAAAAAGCTCGAGATTCTACTGCAACCATAAAAAACTGTACGCGATATAGTTTATCATTGATCATGAGCGGTGTATTCGTATATCATGGCGGCCGATTATTGGTCCGCGATTACTGTGACCGGACTACGGTGCGGTTACCCGTGACGTATGTTCCATAAATATAGACGTGCGTACATCATCGTGCGGACACCGCGGTGCTGTAAAACCACTGGTAACGGCAACGCTTGTGCGCGATTACGGTTATTGTATCTGATCCGTTTCGTCCCGACCAGGATGTAGAGACAATATTCCGATTAAAAAACAATCAGATTAAACTATTTTTAAACGAATTCGTAATAAGGCCTATGGACTGTGTGTGCGTGTCACGCACGATCATACTTTTTTGATTCATTCAAAATGTTTTTATTTACACCGTTTCTATTATTTATTGATATGACATTACGAAAAATATACTTGTTTTTCTTCTGTTGTACCTACAATAGTGAGCACGGTTTAAAAATATTTAATATTATGAAAACGATAGTTACTTGTTTTATACTTGTTTTTCGTGAATTGAAAAGAAATAATTATTTGTCGAGTATTGTTCAAAACCAATAGTTTATATTTTATTTCAACAAGAAATAATATAATTGTTGTTTAGTACCTAAACGAACAAATATGTTAATGATAACATGATAACATACAATCTAGAAAATTATAATATTGTGTGGTTTTAAAAATTGGTCGTTAAAAATTGAAAAGATTTTGTTGCAAATTAATTATTTACATTAAATTTCTGTCAATAATCGAATTTTCAATTGTTTTTGTTTAACGTAAAACCCATATTATAATATATAACTTTTTGTTGAAAATGTTAAAACATTTATGTTCAAACCAATTAAAATGATAATTATATGAAAATTTTAAAGATTTACATGATTCGTAGAAGGTTTCTTGTTTAATACTTAAAATCGTAAGCTCTTAATACAAATGTTAATCCACAGTATATTAAAACAGTATTTTAACAACGTCACCATTAGCGTCATAAACTATTTAAATCATCATAGTACAATTCGACCAGCTTAGAGTTTAAAAGGTAAGATTATTTTCCCAAGAAATTATTAAAGAATAACGAGTTAAGAACCTAAAATGTAAAGTAATCATTTTTTTTCTTTTTTCTGTCAACGTGTAATAAACAAATATTTTCATATGGCGTGGAAAAAAACTATTTTATTTTAAAAACTGTTTACACATCAACTCTTTTACCTCTATCAGTTGACAGTAACCCACTTTTTTTTCGTATTTATCCTCCGTAGAACACTCTTCTCTTGATTTAAAACTCTTTCTCATTTCCCGCCAGTCTACTGTTTTACTTTCGATCATTTCCTTTGTAAAAAAACCACGGCCCTTCTATCTCTTCTTTAATCTTCTATCCATATTTATCTTTACCCTCTCCTCTGTTCTCCTAGTTTTATTCTTTTCATACGATTTCTGTCTGTCTCTCCTTTTGTACTCTTTCATACATTGCAATTGTGTACATGTTTACCATAAGGGTTACGCCATAATGTTTTTCGAATAAAACCATATAATAAATAAACAAAATATTAATATGTTTAAATTCTCATTTATTATCTTCTATAAGTTTCAATAATATTATTTTTTTTTTTTTAAATCATAAGGTTGAATTTATAAACCAATAAATGAAACGAAAAAATACGACAAAAAAAAAAAAAATCTAAAGAATTATTAAGTTAACTGAAGCAGAATAATTATTCGTATTATATAAATGCATAAAATATGATATAAATCGTACATTAGACAGTTGCTGGGTCGAAAAATGGGTTTTATTAAATATCTGATGAAATACGTAATCTAATAGAAAATCCTCCAGTGTCCTTAAGCGGATGAGGTGGATATAGTGGACGGGAAAATATTTAGATCATCGCAGAAAAGATATATTATGAAATATTTTGATTATACATTTGTTTTTCACATAAAGTCTGTAATTATTATTTACTCTACTTAATTTTAATTTGAAATGATATTTTCACTTTTCCTTCTTTCCTATGCTTATAACTTTGTTTCTTAACTCTGTATTTTTTTTTTTTGAAGAGAACAAATAATTATTATTTTTCCACTTGATCAACCGTATACAGATGTGAAAATAATTTTTAATTAAAACTGTATTAAAACTATCACCGCGTGTACGCCGACTCCGTTCGTATTTAATTGAATTATTTTTGTTCGACTATTAATATTGTTATCTCGCGAAAACCGATATTTTTATACACTCGTTATTTTTAAAAGTTTTCAATATTTTATTGTTCTGCTCTAAGGCGAACTTTAACATTTTCCCATACAAGCGAATGTTTTTATCGGACGCTCGTTAGATCGTATGATCAAAAATGACCGCTACACCCGTCATCATTACAAATATTTACCGTATACCGTCATCGATAGAACTTTGTTTTAATAGCGAACCATCAAATGACCCGGCGCTGTACGAAAATATAGCCGAGCATAATCGGTCGTTTGTAAAACTCTTATCCGCTCTGATAATTACTCCACCACGACGGCGCACGGTTGGAATACCATTAAATGTACTATGAAAATATTAAACGAGATTCCAAGGTTCGCGAATTAATACAACGTCTTAATTGATTTAATCTTGTAGTCTAGCGCACATAATCTTCGGTGGGCCCTTAACTATCCTAAAACGTGCATAATATACAATTGCATAACTTTTTAACGACTAGCGAACGCTCGAGTATATTATTTCATCTTAAACTTGGTTCGTGCACTATTATTATTGAGTCGACTTACGAATGAATACGTATTCTTTTTTTAAGGTCTCGAACCGAAATTCATTTTACGAGTTTAATTCGACGATCTCCGAGCACTCCTTCAACGATGTGTTCGACCTTTTTTTTCCCCCCCGATCGCTTAATTATGTGGACAGTTTAAATTTTTTTCGTCAACTTCACAAAACGTTTCGGACGTGCGCGAGCGTATACAATGAAAAACGTCGGTATGTATGGTTACGCATAAGCGCGGGTTAATTAATGCACATAGAGAAATCCATTTGATTGCATATCGTTAGGAACCCCGTTCTGACGAGGGTCGCCGAACGGTAGCTTGGTGAATTCGTACGCGGCGAAGTTTCTTCAATCCAACGGAACAGATTATCGAATCATTCGGTTTCAACGCGCTGTAAAGTTAAGTGTGACCGAAATGTGTTTTCTCAAAGTTGAAGTCGGCAAGTGTACATGATATGCAAATTTCGTGTGTTCCCGTATGCCGTTAACCGCGGGCCCTTGCCGCCGCGCGGTAGCGTTTGAATACATTATTATCGTAATATATGTAATACACGAGGACAATAAATCGCCTTGCGCAGTGCTAATTATCGACGGGTTTGCCGAGAGACCGAGACGAGCCGACCATGTGGCGTATGCACATAAATTATAATATTATGCGCGTTCGCTGTGTACACACATTGATATTGGCAACGCAATAATATTATGATTGTACGTAGCGCGTTGGTGCACGAGGTATAATATTATTAGGGCCAGGATTTCAACACAAAGTGCATATTCTGCAGGTGATCTTATGATAACACGCCTTCCGAGTACACATCTCGTAGCGCGTAACAGATACTGCGATGGCGAAACCCTTGTTTTACATTTTCTAGCGATTTTGTCAGTTTCAGCGCATGTTTGTACATTTTGACATGATGGTTTATATTTAACTAATTTATCGTGTGCATTATCAAATGATGATGTTCGAGTGAATTTCTTTCGTAATAAATGTGTAGTTTTTTTTTTCAACTAGATGCCAAAGAAAACGATTTATTTCGTTTAAAAACTTACGCTGTATGGGTAATTTTTTCACGGAATTTTAGAGTATTTTCGATGATTCAATTTTAAAACGGTAAGTATTTTAAAACGCAGTAGTATACACATACGTGTACCGAATCAACCGGACCGAACGAATCGTTATTTCCGACACATTCGTAAGAACAATTGCACGATCGGTTCCGAATCTTAGCGTACACGTGATACGTTTTCATCGATCAGGGACAGTGAGTGTTAATAAACAAGTTTTGAGAACGGATCGCGCAGCGTTAAAAATCGACATTATACCGCGACGGCTATCGCGTACGAACAAATCGGTTTCGAAATTTGAATTTTTCATCTCCCTCAGCGCACCTCGCTACCCTGGAGAGTACGCGACGAGTGTCGACCTGGGATCTTATACCGCACTTCCGTGTACGCGTTTATAATAATATTATAATCCCTGCGATAACACAACTAATACCGCGCGCGGTATTAAGTTGCTGAACACCATTTGAAGTCGTATGAGACGCATAAGCAGAGTAATAGGGTAGGCGCGCATACCTACATGGTGCGACGCAGTAACTTAATACGAGCGAAAACACCGCAGAGTCGAGCAGTTTGCCGGTTTAATGAAAGTAATATTTCAGAATTGTCGTAATCGTCGTCTTGACAATACAATACAAATGATGCTATATCGCGAGTACAGTGTAACAATCGGTGACGGATCTAGTACATTTTCTGTCCGGGTCAAAGTATAAAATTAGGTATAAAAAATTGAATCATGAATTATGATTAAATAAAGATTTTTCTTGATTTTTTGGCGGAAAAAACGCTTGAAATATTGTCGTAATCAAAATTGTTTACTATTTAAGATATAGGATAATTTGTAACTTACTAAAACTATTTGTTCATAAGACGCTAAACTCACCGGTTAAATATTTTATATGCTATTGAAGTACTGGATAGGCGTCTCAAAATAATTTCCATATTTTAGTAGGTCATCTTATGCAAAAATATGTTGTTTAAAACTTTCAATTTCGTACACAAATACAATTTTATTTAAGTATTTTTCACACTATTATTACAAGTCTTTTTAATGTTTTTTTTGCATCACTTAATGGTAATCTAAATAATATTTTACCATCTAAAATTGTGTAAATTGTATACTATTTTGTTTCGAACTAAAAAAAGTACTTAAAATCTGAAGTTAATGAAAATGGAAAGAAAACATTCAAATATTTACAAAACTTACGTAGACAAACTAAGTTCAGCCCCGTGTGTGTTGAAGAAAAATAAAACAGAATTTGATTATCTCTATTAATATCGCGGGAGATAGTTTATCGCTCTGTGTAAAAACCGTCGGGACACTCTGTACGCGAGTCAGCTGTTACTCTAATTTATTATATAGTGCGCCGTTCGAGTTGTCCCGACCCTTTCTGCGCTGCAAAAATGTGTTTGGAATTGAGATTGGAAACTTAAAAGCTTCCGGGAAAACAACTATACACGGGTGACGCGTAGGACGAACTTAATAATCGTTGTTGTAGTAAAAACTTGGCAGTCGTTCAAGTTCAAGCCGTATACATGGCGTGCGTGCTCGGTTCTTTCCGCTCTCGCTAGCTCACTCACCTGCAGGCTCATTCATTAGTACATGTTCTGCAGGTCTTAAGCCTGATTGATCACGGGTGGTTGAGAACCCTTTTATCAGTGTTCCCCGGCATTATTCTACACCTCCGGAACGCGACACGCAACACTCGCTGGATGCGAGTTTCGTTCGACGATGACGACGCGTTAATACGAAAACGTTGATAATTAACGAGATATCATTTATACAGTAGAGTACGTGTGTCTACAATAGTTATTCCGATCGATTACAAGATCTAAATGATAATAATAATAATAATAATATCCCTTATACCGTTCGTCGGACGCACTTAAATAATCTTTATTTACGTTTATCGCAGTCGTCATACCGTGCCGCCGTCGTAACGCTGGCCATCGTGAATCAAACTCCCGTGCACAAAGTATACACCTTTTTATGGGTAATATTTTGATCATAATACTGTTAAAAATTGTGTGTAAAATACGATCATAAACGGAGACGTGTCACGATTTTATCATTCTTACGGTGCAGCGTCTCATCACGGTGATTATACGATGAAATATGCAGTTTTAGTGTTCTACAAGTGTTGTGAATTGTCTCGTGCGAAACGTATTCATTAAAAAAAAAAAAGAAAACGGGCCACGAGTCGTTGCCAAACGAAGTGTTACGTAACGCTGTATATTCATAGTTGTTTTCGTGCGGTAATTATTATCGATATCACAATGTCGTAGAAATAATGTTCGATGCCCACTTCAAAAAATGCAATAGTTTCGAGCTGCAGAATTTGAGGTGAAATTCCGAGACATATTCAAATTATATTTTATATATATATTAGTCTAATAAATTCCGAACGAAATTCTAATCATACAAATAAAGGTCGTAGAAAAATGAAATAAATGGAATTATTCACGACTTTCTTCAAAAAAACGGAATGTTATAGGACTCGTAAGTATAACGTCTGAACATGTACCTAAAGCATGCGACATAATTTTATATTACTGAAGTGAAAACGGAGCAAGTATATATATATATATGTATGTGCGTATAATGTATATAGTAAGACGACGCTGCGTATAAGTGTTCTCCGCAGTCGCGCACCAGTTGTCGATTATTTATATTAAATTTTGGAAACTTCTTATGTTGCAAAAGTCGTGTTGCGCGGAACTTTGTTATTTTTTTTTCCACGACCATACCATTGTACTAACATAAAAAAAAACAAAACACAGTTTTCAAACTAAAATATTATATTATGTAATTATTATTGACGTTACATTTGAGTTTATATATTGATATGACGCAGTACAATATGACGAAATAAAAATTTCTGAACATTAGCCGTCGTAGCCGTATCAATTCACCATACCTTAATAAAACCGTGGTTATTATTATAAATTTTTTGTTGTTGAAATATCCATAAGATCTAAGCCGCATCTATACAGGTGTTCTGAGTACTTTATACGTATTGCATATTCGCATGTTTCGATCGTACAATGATAATGAGATCCGTTTATCACGCGATTAGATTCATTTTGAAATGAACATATAATAATGTTACGAATGTGGGAGGGGGGAGGGTGAGACTTAATGTCGGTATACGTTATAAGAATCGACCTGTTGAACACACGCGTCACGCAATGGTTGACTTACGGTACGCAATACATTTTCCATTATATGCGTTTTCGGATGAAACGCTTAAAAATAGTATTTACGCGCAAATCCGTTTGATCGACCGGACGTTATAATAAACAATAAAAATCAACTGTTTAATGTTTCCTCGTGCACCGTATCACATGAATTTAACGGGTTTGAACGTACCTAAGTTATCGCGTAGAGTTACAATATACATCCCGTGATATCCTTAAAAATAGCAATTACTTATAACATCGTTTTCGAGACAATAACACGTGAAGTCATTTCATGTCATCGTGTCAATACTAAACCGATAGTGTATAGTGACAATATAGGTAATTTATATAATTATTGTTATTATGATCAAACGATATTTCTTACCCAAGTAAATCAAATCAATACGCGGTGAAGACGGAAAAAATACGTCAAACTTTATTATTATTTACCTACGACGAAACAATATTGGTACGTACACGACAAATGCATCATTATGAAATATGAAAAAAAAACGAACGAAACTCCTTGATCAGGTAAGATATAAGGATTAGTCTGTTAAACTTGAAACCAATGAAAACCTATACCGTTATTCTCGAAAAAATGATTTTGTGTAAGAGAAGTCGGTTTGATTAGCTTATATGACTAAAAAGATGGACTTAGTAGTAGAACCCAATATCATAAAATATTGTATTCTCTTCTTAAAGTTTTGTTGAATTTTTAATGCTCTTACTTTTGCAAAAATGAAAAATGTTTCAACAATTATGATATTTACATTAAATGCTAATATCGATAATATAAGCGCGTTTCTAGTCGCTACAATTAATACTCATAGAATAACAAACAAATAAAGCAAATCTTATTAAAAATAGACAAGTGGATATTGGGTGACGAAAATACTGCAGGGTTTGTCGATTCTCGTACTTGGTTGAGGTTATTTATCATCATATCTCTGTTTTTCTCAATTGTTCGATAAAATGTTGAAAAATTAAAAAAAATAACTTCCCCAATTACCAACATGAAAAAATTTCCTATCAAAAGATTATCAGGTTTATATACATCGGAGCAATCTTTCTGGTTGAAATCGTGTACACAAAGAAAAAATGAAAATAATAAGCACCAATCATGATAAAACCAATACATTCCTCGTTTCACTTCTCGGAGTGTAAGATTGCGACAAAAACGAGTTTTTATCATTTTCCCCCGACAGAAAGAAAAATATATCCAAGTCACCCGCATCTTAATAAGTTTTTGCAATAGTTTAAGTCGCAGACGACATTCTTTTTTCGTACAGTACTAGATCGTATAGTTTTGTACATGTAAAAAGATCAAACTGTAGCCTGCATAACGTTGTGCGCCCGCGATGTCTAATCGAGTCATTATATGTAACTATATATTCACAAAATTCGTTTTCTCGATAAAAACTGTATCGTCTAAGGAAATAAAAAGGATACAGCTTAGGTCATACTCTGTCACACACACACACACACACACACACACACACACACACACACACACGCACCTGCCTCGCCCGGGAAATCGGAGATATTTCATCGCCGACCCGCCGCTTTCTCTCAGCGTTAAATATATAAATGAAAAAATGTTGGTGCTTAAATTCATTAAAATACGTAAAAAGTTTCGAAAATTGCGCTGAAAACTTTTAAATTTTCCCCGTACGTTTCGCAAAACGAATTTGTATCTCGCACAGCAATAAATTCCGACGACGGGTCGGTGTGCAGCGGTGGCGGGAAGTCGTAAAAGAAAACAAAGTTCGAGAGTCCCAACCGTGTACCACCGTACGTAATGTACGTCGTCGTGACGTTCGCACCGCAGAAGACCATCTCGGGCCCGCGACCACCGTTTTTATTGTTCGTTTCGGCGAATCACTTCGCGGTTACACAAGACGTCCGCTGTGGTTTTTTTTTTATTCGAAAGTTGTTTATTTTCATCGCCTGCTGCAAACCCCACGAACTTTGCCCAGAACCACGTTGTTTTGGTATCGCATTAGGTCTCACTAACTGCAGGCGAGGTGGCTCCGTATCCGAGGGTCGAGTGCGACGTTCAACTTCTTCGGCCGGTCAATTTCGTATCCGATTGATTCACGCCTATGCGTGTTATACGCTATATTGTGGTCGCGTACGGTGATAAGATTAAAATCATTTTTTTCCGCCCTCTTCCCGGAAGAACTTCAGTGAAGCAGAAATGCGTGCATCTGCGCAGGTCGGTGCAGGTCGTACATATTTTCGACCCACACGCTTTTCGAACGTATGTGCAATAAAATTCGTCGTCATAGTCGTTGCCAAAAAAAAGAAAAAAAGGACCATTGCAGAAATGAGTATCAATTAAATGGCGACGACAGCCGAGAACATTCAAAGCCTCTTAAACGGAGAAACCGTTGTCGAGTCATGTGTCTTACCAAATGGGTATGTACAGTATATTTTATACGGTTTAGACCATTTATTCTTTACTTTTAACTCCACCTGCAGTACTGTACCTCGCGAAATAAATGTTTTCTAAAACGGTAAGACGTGTGATGAATAGTTCTATCAACGCTAGGACAAGATATTTTTCAAGTAACACTGACAGAACTCTCTAGCGTTACAGTGAAGATATACGAAAATTTAATTTGACAAGACTATGCGACGAACCGAAATTCGGCTCTAAAAACCAATTGACCAGTGTTATACGTAATATGTTTAACTTAACCGTTATTTGTTCCAAAACTGTTCCTTACATAGTTCAACGTGTGATTATACTCTTTTTTCGACCCGTAGGTTATGCGGTCTACAACTGAAATTCTACATTATTTTCGATTGCTCACCTTCCGTTTCAGTTCCTCTAAGATGTTGTGTCTTTCACGTCATTCTTATTTCATTCTACATACAAGAGTTTCGATGCAAAACTGCAGTTTCTTCCCTTCTACAATTATACTATGCAACTCAGCTGGATGTCTCGGGGCATGTTCACTAAAATATAATATAATATGTACAATACAAAAGTAAAGCGCATTTATTCTCGTTTGAAATGTGTACGCACGGGATGCGATTAATGTTTTCAATGTCCCCAGCGAATCGGTTCATTTTTTTAAAAAAAAAAAAAAGTTGAAACTTAAGCTTTTTCCGATTCAATGAACTGTATATATATATAGTTGCGCCTGGAATTATTATTGTTTTTCGTAACGAACACTCGAATTCTGAGCGAAGCGATAAATGTTTTAGCTTTTCGCAGTGTTGTGGTTGTATACTGTTTACTCGGTTATTCTACGTAGATGTATGCGATCATTTTTTTTTGCCGTTAAAAACTGAGTGCTATAAAAGTCGAATGCAACCGTATCAATCGATTGGACGTTTAATACAGACGGTATTTCTTTCAAATGTTTTTTACGATACCCAAAATAACGTAAAAAAAAACTACCGAAAAAAGGTTTCAATTTACGACGCACCCGATTTGTTTTTTTTTTTAACAAAATCGATTTTGGTTATTTTGTTGTAAATCAAAAATAAATAAATAAACAATTCTCGAAATTCGTTCACGGAATTTTTATTTTATAGACTCCCCAGTAATAGTAATCTTTATAGGAACATTTATATATATAAGTATAACTGACATTATGGGCGATAGAATTTTCAAATAATCAAAAACTCGAACACGCTACTCATTGTCATTTTTTTTTTTCAGGCCTCTCTTCAAGCGGGAAATTTATTTTCCTATAGAACGCGCGTAGCATTAGACTTATATATTAATAAGACCTTAAACTTACTCGATGTACAATATCTACTAGGACACATTTTATATATTCCGGGTACGCCGGCCGTGACATGGAAGTTTTCGCAAACTATTTAGTTTTCCCACGGAAACACCAATATTATTAATTATTATGTTCACATCGTACAAATAGCAACCGAATACCCTTCCACCGCCGTCGATGTTCCGACCGGCTGTACGCATTCTAACGAAAACCGTCGGAAACTTCCCGCCGATCGGCCCGCGTGCGATGTACATTATGACGTGTCATCGATGATTATATATTATTATTATTATTATTACGTATCCGTATACTTGGCCCGCGCACGCGTAATAGCGTTTTGATTTGTGAATATCGGTGCACCTCGGACCACTGCTCCACTCCCCCTAGTTATGACGGTTATAGCGACAGTAATTTATTCACATTAACGAACGAATAATAGTGTTACGATGCGCGTTGACAAATATACAATAACGCGTAACACGTGCGCACGGGGAACGAAAACGGAGTGCAATAGTATTGCGCTGCAAACTACGCGTATCATCAGGGCCGATGAGAGGGTGGACCAGGGAGGGTTGGGCGAACCCCGGGGCCAGGTATTCCGGACGGGCCCGTCGTTCCGGCTTATCGTACAAGACGGATTTTATAAAATTAAATAACATTTTTCAATCAAATATTTATACAGCATGTTGTGAATTCAATGTCATACGAACTAAAATAATAAATTATAAAAATGTATTTCCTAATGCTGGAATGTACAAACAATGAAAATAAAGAGAACTCCCTCCCAAAAAATAGAAGTTTAGAAGCCTAGAAGTGTTAGCGGTAGAGCAAGAACTGGCCGGAAATATAGACTTGAACGGGATTATCAACGACCTCGATTTATAAAATTCCAGAAAGAGAACAGTATGATATAATCGTACATAAAAACAAATAAAAATAAAAATAATAATTAAATTTTTTCTTTAGTTAATAAAATATTTTAATCAAACCAATTAATACAGTTTTTCATTCGCATGGCTTCAATTTAAATACTAGTATTGTACTACATTGGTATTTATATTTCAGTGAAATAAGTATAAGTAAAGAGGGCCTGGAATCGATCAGCCCCGGGGCCCACAAAAGCTCGTTATCATACGTAATAGTATGTATATTGTTTTACGTATGACTAACCATGGCCGTGTACTGCACGCGGACAATCCGGTGTGATGGTGGCTTTGACCTTACGTATACACAATTATATATATATATATCCTTTCATCGGCGAGACGGCAGATCAGGAGATGGGGTAGGTTCTGAAATAGCGGACACGCGGTTTTAATATAAAGAAGTAAAGAATGTGTACGTTATCCGGAGAGCTGTCGCGGGCCGTACCGTGTGTCCAAAAGCTTTCCGCATGCACATACACGTCAGGTATACGAAGACAGCGAATAACCCTTATTTATCTACGTGTGCGCAAGGACATGAACCCGCACAGCACCGGAATTCATATTGCACGCGCGCACTTGCAGGACATACTGTAATATATACATACACGTATGTACGGACGTGCGACGACAGTGAGCTCGCGAGTGACGGCACCGGGGATTATTACGATCCGCTGCCGACGCGCAATGCGTTTAATATACACCTGCAGCACCGGATGCGATATTTTCATATCACTTTTATTATTATTATAACTTTAATACCCGTCGTTTCCAGTCGTAAAAACCGACTCGCACTGCTCCGACGACATAGTCGAGTCATCATAATGTTACATCGGAACGAGGCGATTCGCTTATTCATTTTTTAATTTTTTTTTTCCACCGTAACGCGTTGATATTATCACCTAACGGTTCGTATAGGTACACTTTTACGCGCACTCGCCTTACCCTAACCGCGGTAAACACGCGCACTATGCCGGGGCTCACGGAGTGGTAATGAATCTTAACTGATCCGCGTTCGAGGGAGGAGGAGATCTATGATTTTTCTCGTTACAATTAGACGTTTTCTAGCGTAACACCTAATTATTATAGGTAAATCATACGTTTTCGTTCGTTTCAGTGTTTACGATACCAACACATTATATTATTATATCATGCTCCGCATTCGTGTGATTAAGTGTTCTTCACGTGAATCATGTCGAAAACAAACGATTCCTCTACCTTTTTTCTCCCAGATCGTTACGCGTGTTCGAATAAAAGTCAAAAGAAAACAATGCGGATGGCCACGGCAGGACGATTTACGAGTAGAAGACGCGAACAAAAACCAACTCGTCCGGAACACCCCCCGTCGAGAGCATCCACATATTATTGTAATATTATTGTGTACTAAGTTCGCGTATAACAGCGGAACGCGAATGGACCGATCGTGGACAACCGGGTGGGTTTCCCCACCCGCTTTACTCTAGTATCAATTTTCACTGCCAACGTTCGTACGCACTATATCTGACGAAACGATTTTTCAAATCTTTCGATCCGTTGAAATTTATTTCATCGCGATGCGCATTAAACTGCCAACGCGTTCGTAGCGCACGCGAATACATAATATATAATAATGGATACCGTGTACTGTATATCCGTTGGAATCGTTGCTGCATTCGATCGGCTAATTAGTGAGAAACGCAATGTACGTTTTGACGTTTCGGCGATGTACTTCGCTGAACACAATATAATGCATTAAATCTATATATGTGGATTAAGCGGAAGAACCAGAATGATTTCCGATCACCGATGGAATAATGTTAAAATTAAATTAAAACAAAAACTAACGAACGAACGTCGAACTTGCGAGCGACCAAATGTAAAAAAAAAAAAAAACAGTTTTCGACTGTGGTCCTATAAACAAAAAATGTTCTCAAAACACTAAAAACTTTGGATATTTCAATAACTTTTTTCGATTCGTTGAATAAAACTATACAAGTATACAACTACACCGATACTCGCACGATACGTACAATACACGCGTACACTTGACGAAACTATTGTATTAGAGTAGTTTATTATAATTTCTCAATACTTAAAAGTGTACTAGGCTGCATACACCTATATATTATCTTATACATTTCTTGCTACGTAGTCTTAGACCGTTACAAATGAACAATACCAATATTTCCAACCGTACCTACACTGTTCTCGAACCAGATATCATTGGTAGGAAAATATATGAAACAGCCAAGTAGACATTTTGCAAAGCCAATCATGCGAATTTATTTTCCAGAACGAAATCAGTGAATTTCAGTGAATTCAAAATGTATTAATATCAAACCGGGTGTGTGTTCGAATTAACAGTATAAATAAACGATTTTCGTTGCATCGTGATTTAATTAAATCATTGTATACACGATTACACGCGATATACTGCCGAATATTGTACAATGCTGTTGTACAAACAAGCTTCTGCGACCGCACAAACATACCCTGATTCAAATTTAATATTGATTATTATAACTGCTTTTATCATTATTATTGTTATTGTTATTGTTATTATTATTGTTCTGATTATTGTTATATTGCAAACGCGCGTAGTCGCAGTATTATAAATATCTCTGATGTATTCAATTTACGACTTGGATGCGATTGTGAACAACATCGCACGTTGCTGTCCCCGTACCCTCATTTTAACCTCAAAACATCTCTTTACTATAAATATACGTACACATGTATTACGTGCTATTGACGACAAAATGGAATGCGCAGGATAGGAATTTTATTTACGAAATAAAAAAGACCGTACATACACTTATGCGTGTAATAATATCATTCTTCTCACGGTCTCGTGGCTCGCATTACACGGTCACGACGAACGGGTCGAAAATAAAACGTACCGTCCGGTGTTGTGTTGTGTACGTATACGCACCATTATCGAGTTAAGATGCCATCTCGTGTGCGTCGATCGAGCCACTAGGATTGAAATGTTTTTCACGGTAACTGGATTCGAATCAGAAACGCGCTGTGTACAACGTGTATACGTAGTGGTCCGCAAAGGGTAAATCACTGGGTGCACTCGACTGCGATATTATGTATTTGTGAGAGAAAGGGGGGGGGCGAGAGAGAGAGAGAGAGAAGAAGAGGAAGAAAAAATAGTCAGTTTTATTTAATATTTAATATTTTTTATTTAATAGTTTTATATTTAAATTAAATATAGAATCATTTACAAACGGAAAGGCAGACTATTCGTAGCGCACCGATGAGAAGTTTTCAATTTTTCATCAATGTTATCGAATTATAACGTAATACGACGATGTGCAACTTTCATACTTGATTGCAATATTACGTATGATGCGCAACGAAATCTCGTTAAACGGACGCCGTACTACACTACACTGAACACGACGACGATCTGCGCGTGAAACATTTTTTTCAAAATAAACGTAAGATTTTTATACTTACGCCGAGTGGTATTTTACCGTTTTCAAGAGTAAAACGAAAATCTTCTTAAAAGTGAATTTTTTTTTCGGTCCCGCGTAACGTTTCGGTTTAACGAGATTCTACACCGAACTTATAATATATAGTTCCTCCGTCACGCCACGCGAGATATAACGTTATAAATTATACCTAACATTCAAACGAATATAAAAGCATATACGCATAAACAGCTTATATTATATACAATACATTAACTATTGATTTTCACTCGAGGTTTGTTGGCGCGTTATTATTAAATTGTTAAAATTATATACATTTTTTTTTTTTTTAAATATAATTGATTTGGACCATCTATAATATACGTTTTGCTCATAAAAATTATTCTTTTAGCTATATATGCTATACTATACAGGATGACTTTTTAGACATTCTAATTCTAAGCATTTTTACGACCAAAAAAGCCGGTGAGCTTGTCTAAAAAATCACCCTGTATACTAGTTCAACGACATTGTTTTAAGTTTCAGACGGCATTCTGTTTGAACACGTCAACGCGACTGACTGTATTATTGTTCATTAGTGCGTTTTTAGAATGAGACACGAATATTGATCATACCTATATAGATAGCGCAAATATTGACTTACGGATGCCTAGCGGCCATGGATGCCGGAAATCAAACCTGGTTCCTACTTGCCATTCTGTACACCGATATCCGACTGAACGAGATAATATTATATTGATCATGTTCGATTCTAAATGGATGTTACAACACTACACGCGTTTGGTATTTCTAGTCGGAATATACATATTAAACTTGCAACACATACTATCGATAAATAAGTGCACGGGTATTATTAAAGAATATAAATAATACGTTTTTTTTCTTCTTTCAAAGTCGAAAAGGCTTATTTTTTTTAATACTGTTTTTGCAAGTCCAAATACTCATTGAACTATTATTTAAATTCTATAAGACATAACTTACATACCACATCGTAATGTTATTGCAGTTAGCTTATCACGCAAGAACTAGCTCGGCCAATCATTCTAAATACCTATTACAGTAACCTTCCGCAACCCTTGAAATCAAATATATACGCATATAGATTGATTGATATTGTTCATGTTTTCCGCATGAGCTATACGATGACATATTATGTATACGATGACAGCGATCTGTTGTTCGATGTACCTACTTACTACGACAAGTTTTTTGTACGTTAAATAATGAACAAAACTATAAAACTGTAAATGTAAATCATCACGGCAATAAGGTGTTTCGAATGAATCGATATCGTTGAACTTTTAACGAATTTCGTACGGTGTCATGTGAATGCATTTTAATTTTTACTCGGTAAAAATATGAACTTTGGCAGCGGTACCTATATTATTAGCCGCAGTGGGCCGAAATGAAAATTCGTTAGTCGTATCACGCGAGCACAATCGGATAATTTGTAATTTCGAGTGCAGTTCCACCACAACGCGTTATGTTGAGTAATTGTTAATTAAATAATGTACGCAATAATACTATGAATTGCCGAAAAAGAAATGAAACGTTATAATTGCATAATCTTAATTAGATATAGCAGCTATTATACGCTATTTTGCTGTACTATGTATATTATCAAAAGCGTGCGTGCAATGGGTCGGGAGAAGCAAACATCGCCCTACATCATGGATTCATGGGTGGCCAACCTTTTTGTATATTGCGCCAAATAAACGAAACCATATTGAAACACTTACGACGTTTGTGCTTGTTTGGTAAAAGTACTACGAAATTAAAATCAACGACACGATTTTAATACAACTGTCTAATGACTAATGTGTAATAATATTACATAACAACTAACATTGTGAATGTTATTTTGACACAATTATTGTGTTATATTATATATTTAAACAATATACGAATTTTATGAGAAACAGTTAGTGATTTTGAAAAATATAATTTTAAAGCGAATTTTCAAAATTGAGTACTCCCTGTCATATCATATATTAGGTTATATTATCCGACACTATATTAATTGTGCCATATTCAATAATATCAAATGTGTCACTAAAGGCACGCGTGCCGCTGGTTGGCCGTCCCCGCACTAAATCATGACTTTGGGATGTAGATCGTGTATCTGGAAACTTTCTTTTTTCAATTAAAGTTCAGTAACAGACGATAAATAATAAACGTTCAAACGTATTACGATCATAAATCAACCGGACGCGGCAGTGTTATGATTACAGTAATATAACCGCGGACTTGGCGTGGTATTAGCTTCAACGGACTTGTTTAGTTCTGACATTGTCGAGCATAATATACATAGTACGTACAATACAGTATATTTTCCGTGAACCAATGATCGTCCGTGCCGATATAACGCTCCGATCCGAATCGACCGAACTCGACGGGCCCGCAAACAACGACGTGGATCGCTGTAGATTGTAGAACATAAAATACCCCGCTGTGTGGTACGTTATCGTGAAAAGTTATATAATACAGTGAGTTCCGGTTGATGTGATAACTTCGGTTAAGACCAATGTGATTCTTTTAACCGGTTGATTTCGTAAAACATTTTTTTTTTTTTTAATGACTATTAATACCTATAATTTGAATACAATTAAGATTACATAAAACAATACGTTTAAAATAACGTAAAGTAACTGTTTATTTTCCTATTGGACCCAAGGAGAATATTCTTATTTATTTTAATACTAGCCTGAAATTAAAATACATTTACTTGGTACATTACGTATTTTAAAATATGTATCATTTTATGGTAAACTTGAGTACATAATAATAATTAAAAATGTACATATATATACAATATCGTACCTTTAATTTTTGAAGCTGAAAAATTGTTATCATTATCACTGTATTTTAATACGGCTAGTAAAATTGGTCTTATACATTATAATAAGTTTTAAATACCATAAACATATTCGTAAGAGTCATTATCCGGTACATAGTGATTCTAATAAAAGGTCAATGTAACATTTGTAAAATAAGACTTGGTTTGGGATTTTATCTTTTGATTCCTATGGACGGTTGATTTTATAAACTAGTGATCACATTAAGCAGAACTCATTATAAACGCGTTCCATCCCCTAACTAAACGGTTGATGTATTTGGATTAATCGAACGGAATCGACTGGTAACCATGCAAACGACACTTGTTCGCCTGATCTACAGCGACGTATACAAGCGAGATTACCAACACAACATGCAGCTTTTAATTTATTGTAGTAACGATTTAAAGCTATACCGTAAAAATGACAAGGTCAACTTGTTCAACTGTTTTTATTTATTTTTTTAATCGATCATATACCTTCAAGGATCCGCAAATCATCCCAGTTGGCCTGCGATTATAAGACATTTTTTTTTAATCACCGCGGATGGCTGATCTTTTTAAAAAACGTTAAGTATAATACAGACGTACTGCAGTTACAAAGTTCGTCATAAGACGGCTTTGATCAAAGATATAATAAATATAACGCTGAAAAGTGTACGTCATCTCTTAGGGGGTTTTCTCGATTTACAATTATTCAAAATACAATATAGTTCAAAACACAACACGATAGTTCATTTGATATATATATATATTCTATATTCGGTCAATGTTTATATTAGACTTTTTTAATTAACATAACTCCTATGTGAGTTACGTGTATTAGCATGGATATGTTTTTAGTACGGGTACAACCGATGATTTTTTTCTGACCGATTTCGCGTTACTGTGTAACCGTAGTAACCGGCAGAAGCATATCCACGAATCGGCGTTTTTCTGTGAAGCGGAAAAAAATGTTATCATTAGTTACCGTTACATCTGTCGTTTGCGCACAGACTTGTAATTTTTATTCTATCACTCGTATAAGTTATTACTGACGTCGTATTCAGTACAATAATTCAACAATACTGTATATTATATTATACAGCGATGTCACACATAAGGTTTTCCGATCGGGGCATGCGATGAAAGAACGGTCGTATGAATAAAATGTTCGAACACGACGCGACGAAAAGTTTTTATTAAAAGTCACGGGGTCGCAGGGACGGGAAAAAATAATTAAGTACGAAGATGAACTTTATTACTCGTGTAATGCAGTGCGAAACGACGACACTCGACGTCAAACGTGCGAACGCGCACGTCATAATGAACAACAATAAAAAAATAAAAAAAACACTAAAACACTACAACACAACACAGCACAACCGACCTACGATATGATGCTCGTCATATATACGTAACTTCTATCTACGTGAAATCGTAGACGTCGTTTGAAAAAAAAAAAAACGAATAAAAAGTACAAGGATTAAAAACGCGCAGATTTTTCGCACTATGCTTCATTATAATATTTATAAATGAATATGATATTATAGTATAGTCGTTGTACGGAACAATCGCCGCCGCCGCCGTCGTCTGCGCACTGCTGTGTGGTGGTAAACATTTCGCAAGTGCTTTTTGCTGGTGCCGACGTATATGTATAAATAAATAAATGTATATATTACATTAGTACCGCGGCGCGTCGTCATGCCTAGAGCAGTAGTCACGTCACGTCTTTACTCTAGAGGCGCTGGAAGGGAAAAAAAACACCTGCAAACGCGCGTGCGTATTATTAATACGTGCGTGCGTGTGCAGAAAAATAAGCCGAACGTTCGCGCCAATCGCGCCGGAAATCGCAGGCAAGAAAAAACGATAATTATGGGATTCGAAAAGGTTATAGCATCAATATCGGGCCGATCGAAGGTGCGAGGTACAAAAAAAAGGTCGTACATCAAATAGCGCCGGACCGCGATATCGAAGTATAACACAATTAAGAGTAAAAGTTTCAAAATAAACGATTTCGAGATATTCCCCAGTTTCCAGAGAAACAGCTCTATACAATGAACTCCCGACGAATATCGACTTCTTTATTCCTACTCCAAGGGAATTATTAAATACTCACATCAATCGAATAATAGTTAAACCGCGAGTACGCTGTACAAATTTTACAAGTTAAATAGATAATATACTTAATGTGTCTGTTTTGAATATTGTTCTAAATACCTTGTTTAACTGCACTACTGGGCTCCCACCCGTTTTATTCAACTGAATAAACTATAACATAATTATTGTTAAATACTTTCGCCGTATACATCGTTTGTGCGTACACGTTTTATATTTACATGCGATAAAAACGGTACTATCATTAATTTGAATAAATATAAATAAGACAATAGAGAATTATAAAAATCTATAGTAATTAATTGTTTAAAAAATGTAAAACGCTCTTATTATATCAATTTGGTAAATGTGGTAAAAGTTACCATAACAAAAAATTTAATTAAATTTACATTTTTCACAATTTTTTCCATAATATGTTTGATATGACAGGTTATTTTACGGTTTTTGAAATTACAATTTATCTTATATTACGTTTTATTATTCCATAGTACGTTTGATTGTGTTTAAGTCTTAAAAAAATAAAATTCTTAACGAGCTATTTTATGGTTTTATAGTGACTTGTATCGTTAACGTATATTTCATTATAATGGATTACGATTTATTTCTTATTTTTATTTTAATTATTTTTTCGAGTATTTAATTAAAATTATGTAGTAGGTATAGATTTCAGGCAGTCTAGAAAAATGCGACTGACAAAATCACTGGTGTCACGCGCTCCATCGTCTGCGCTGTCAGTATCCATCGGTATACCGCGGTTAAACACGATAACAACAATATAATCGGTTGTGACGTGAATGCAGATGGGAATAAGACAAACAGTGACCAATTGTACTGGCGAAAAACGACCTTTCGAACCAGAGCGACCGCGGTCGGCGTTTAGGTAAAATGTGCAACGACGCGACGACGACAATATAACTACGATACGACATGACAGACTGACGGCGTCTCGCACAAAGCTATTCAACGTTGGTAACTTTAGAGTTGACGTCGCGGCCGCGGGGCGAGGACCGTAACCCAATTTTAGGTAGCCAAAAGTGCTATTCTTCAGAACTGAGAAACTATATTTTTCGCATAAAACGTTGCGCAAAACTTTTGAAAAGTTCAAAAAAAGAAAAAAAAGGGCAACAAGGAAAAACTTGAGTATTGTCCGTGTTAAATGTTATCCATACTAAAGAAGAAAAAAACATTACAGAATGATATATACTACAAATGTACATTTTAATCGATTAATTCGAGTGAAAACAGTTGATCGACATTTTTATAGAGTAAGATGTGTACAAGTTTCTTTATTATAATTATAATTATATTTATATATCAACGGTCGATCGATCGACCTGCAGCTATCATATTATTTTTTTCAATTAAAACTCGCGAAACGTTATGGTAAAAACTAAATGATAACAATGATTCTTTAGTTACAAGGCGCATTTTCGGGTAAATACCTAAAAACGAGTTTCGGACCGCGCGCTGTCGTCGTTGCGTTCGCGGGGAAAAAACAGCATTCCGTCCGAGGGACGAGGGACAAAATTGCTATCGTTATTATTATTACAGCCGCGGACCGACGGAGTGGTTTTGCTCGGCGGGGAAATTGTTTCGGGGAAACCGTATTTGCCGGCGGGACTTGAAAAATTCAACGCGACAGCGGCGGTGTTCAGGGTGTTTTACACGTGCGCAGTCGTCGAGGGATTTGCGATCGCTCTGTATACTCACGCGCCCGCGCACACGCACGCGCCTCGGCGAAGGACATTGAAAAAGACAACGTGTTTGTGTGTGTGTGTGTTTTCGGCATAAATTATTTACAGACGTGACCTCGACACTGTTTTGCCTAAGGGCGAATCGTACGCATGAAAAAATAAAAACCCGGTGAAATAAAATAAATAATATTATACCCCTTTTCTTTTGTCGCCGCTGCCCGCCGCCACGAGCAACGCGTGTTTTTAATGACATTTATCTCTCTATCTCTCTCTCCGGTCGCTCGTTTTATACTACTAACTCCCTTAAGATTCGATTTGAAAAATCTACGGATCCTCGAAAATAAGCAGTAACGCCAATGTTTTAAGCTACAACTCGTTAGAAATGATGCATCGACAATCTGATTTTTAATTCGTTTCTTTACGATTCATATTACGTTTATAATATGTTCAATAACATGTAAATCATTATAGAACGTATAATGGTTAATTAATAATACTATCGACACTGTAGTACTCTAAGGTATTTACAGACGGCAAGAACCGAAAAATATTTTTTAACTCACATTTTATCCATATAAATGTAAAAATGTAACTAATAATATTCGAATTCGATTCAATCGCTGGTACGTAATAAATGTACAGTTGTCACGATATTGTTGTATTCCAATAACCTACCACGCGCTGACTGCTATCAAAACTCGTTAAGCCGCGGAAGCTTATATTTTTTGAAAACTCATAACGGAGCGATTTAAAAAAAAAAAAAAAATCCACTGGTCATCGACAATGACGTTGCGATTAAACGTTTCACGCTCCGGCCGTTGCGTCGACGGTGTTTTTCCATCGAGTTCTTATCCAGGTAGAAGACATTTCCATTGCTACAGATAACTACAATCGCAATATTATAACATCAACTATAAATATTATTTAAACTATAGTGTCCTTATACAACGCGCGGCTAGAGTAAATAAACGGTTCGACATCATATTTTATATTTCATATTCAGATTTTTAATATTATATACACTATACAGAGTGTTTTTAAGCTATTTGACAACTGCTATAGATGTTGCATCTACTCTTTGTCAGATATTTCTGAAACACTCTGTATTTATATACTTTTGATTATAACAAAAGTTTAATTTCACTATTGCATACATATCTATTGTGTACTGTTAGTATAATAGTATATATAAATATAACACGTTTTTAATGTGATTATATATCGACATGTACGATAAATATTTGCATATACACGATAGAAATACGCGTACATAAAACATCGCTTTATCATCGGTTTTACAACGGTATATGGAAAAATATAATATCGTTTCTTCTACACCAATACACAAGTATATTATACATTATCATAACATAAAACAAACGGAATTTTCGTTTTAATAATTAAGTTACGTTTATGCGACTGATGCACTAAAATGTATATTTTTATTACTTATAAACTTATATATATATATATATATATGTGTGTGGAGCCTGTTAGAGACTTCGGAGACTATATTATTATTAAAATTTCCTTTTGCCACATAAATGATTTATCGAAATGTATAGCTTTTTCTCTATCGGTGTATTAACAAAAATGTGCAATGCGATTTGAAACGGATTCGATTCGATATTCGTTTAATGAAAAGCGTAAATCGAAAACAATACACATTGAGATATAAAAACACAATGCACTCGGCCGGAAACCAAGGTTAAGAATTAGAGTTATCGCACAAACGGTCATTTATTCGTGTCTGTTCTTTGACATAAATGCATTTCGTAATGGAAAATGTTTTCTCAAAGCTTCAGAGTCGTCATTTTCGTTTTTATTTTATTTTTCGAATCCCGGTACCGAAGATAATAATGCTATATAGATGTTTTTCGAAACATTACAGTTCTACGGATGATAAGGTGACACTTTAAAAACTAATCGAGTGTTGTTTGGCGCACGAACACTTGGCAATACTTTGGATTGAACGTATTAGAGAGCGAGAGTTAGATATTATCCGGGAGGAAATAAGAATGTGAGAGAGAAAGCGAAACTGTGGAATGAAAATATTTAATGAACAAAATCGATGGAATTAGTCCTAATCTCATTTTATTTTTGCACCACCGCCAAAAATAAGAACAGACACTAAAGTTGCAGTGCCCATTAAGTATTTATTATGACACCGTCGATTGCTACGTCTTATTTTTTTTAATCGCTACATTTACAAGTATATATTATATAAATATATTTAGTTTCCGGTTCCCGGAAGTATTTTACGTGGTAACAAAAACTAATTGCTGTTATTTGTGAATAGCCCGTGTAGGTAGATACTGTATTATATTATATTGTTGGTAAAGCTGTTATATAGGTAACTTGGACTTTAGTGTGTTTTTACTCAGTACGTTATTAGATTTTTCATTTGCTTCTGACAAAGTTGTCATCGATTGTTTTTTTCTTATTTTTTTTTTCGGATAAATACATGCCGCTGGATTTTTTCTTGGAAATTAACATTCTCTACACAATTTTGTACAACAACACGTGAACATGGACAGCACGTTGCTGGATATGTGCTCGCAGCATGAAAAATATCGTATCCGATAAATAAGAGGAAAACATAAAACAGTGTGCACAGTAATATCCGTTCGGAATCATTCCGAATGAGTTTTTAGAATTATTTTCCTTTCGACGTTGTTGATGGTTTATGTTTTTCGCCAATTATACAAGAGACGTAGGTCTACTACTACGCGTCGTTGTACCAAAATGTTAATACAGGGTGTGTTGTCACGTTATATTTTAATTACTATTTTTTTTCGGAAATAAACTACATCGCGCTTTAAGCTGGTTTCTTGATCGTGTTTCGATAAAAATAAAAAATAAAAAATAAAAAAAACTTTACTGGAATAAAACCACTCGTTGTAAGCGTGATTTCGAGAAGTCTTACCCGTTGAGCAGCACTGCGATCAACAATAACGTATAGTAATACGGTTATCTAACGGCTCGGTCGAAAAGTGTACGAAAATAATAATAGGATTCTGAACTTTCCGGTCGAATCCTCCGTTTGGTATTATTTAATATAAATAAACGAATTTTTAAGGTGAAACTCGTTGAACTTTTTAATCATAATTCATAACATTTATTTTATCCGTGAGGACGAGCGACGTGGTGGTTTATTTATTATTCACCGCGTGCGATGTTGCTGCTGCGCAATCGATTGGTAACGTTCATTTTTTATTTTTTTCTAAAGAAGGCTGCTGAGAGCTTTTTTCTTATAGAACCGAGAGACAGTATATTGAGTTCGAGAAAGAGCTGATCTAGAGATAGTTAGACGGACAGACAGCGAGTGAGTGAGAGAGGGGGAGGGGGAGGGAGAGAAACACGCCTTAGTAAGAAAAATCGGAAAAATAACCGCTAAACACTGGAGCACCTAATGATGTATGACACACGCTCGAGCATAGAAGTGATGTATAGTGTTTTGCGCGCGAAAAGTATTTCATAACACGCGGCTACGTAGTAGGTATACTATACATAACGTGTATACCTATAGATATACCCGACCGCAAGACACGGACGAAATGGCGTATGAACCAGACGTGTATTATAATAACACTGGGTCGTATATCCTTTTTAAGACTATTGCACCTGCTACTATATTGGGGGTATATAAATATAATATGTATAATAGGCAGTCCCGCGCGCATTTAGAACGCACATTACACAATGAGTGCGCCGGGTGCGCAGTGCGCACGTCTTATCATCATGGTCTGATCCTTAGAAGTATGATAATTTCCATAGAATAATATAATTTATAAATATACAGGTCGTCCCAGCCGGGATTTACACAGAACGATATCTCCCGCGGCGTAATCAATTATTTTTTTCTTATGAGCATTTCAAAGTCGACTTTGTTGCCAATATCTTAGTAAATATAAATGTATTGTTAAAGAAGTTAAAAAATTAACTTTTTATATTATAATTTTTGTGAAATTCGAAGTTAGCCATTTTAACGGGCTTCTTTTTCTAAAAATGTCGACGGTTTCACATTGTCATTTTTCCGATAAGGAAATGCCGATAGTGTTATCATTTAAAATTGTGTAAGTTGCAAATAGTTGTAATTTTCTGATAAACTAGAAAAATTATTCAAAAACAAGAAGTGTATGAAAAATTGAAAGTTGAACCGTTACCATTTTCAGAAAAATAAGCTCTATAAAATGGCTATCTTGGAAATGTATAAAAGTTATAAAATATATAGTTAGTTAGTTATTCCAATGTTATACGAAAAAAAAAAGACAAACGTTTTCGCCGTTGCTTGCTGATGAGTTTATAATAATTTTTGAAAACTTATAAAATAATATGTGGTGTTGAGTCGAGTGGCTAGGAGCACAAAATTTAACATCATTCGATTTTAACGCGATCGGTGAATTCTCGTTGGATACTGTATGTACTCGTACAATACGGTAGGCAGGAACGTTTTACTGTAATTTAAAACCATCATAACAATACGAGTTCAAATATTGTGGATCTGTGAATAAATCTATCTCGCCCACAAAAAGTATAATACAAATCTCGCTCGATATTGATATGACTGATATATTGATATTATATAACGTCATGCAGTGCCGCGGAGAGTCACCTTTCGTTTCGATTTTATTTAAAACATCAGCCAAATCGCCAAGCTCGTTCATATACATCTCTCCACCTGTACCTTATTAGATCCGCGTTTACCGGCGCGCATCGATTTTTCACACACTCTAAAGAATATCTTAAAAATCCGAAGCTCTCGTTGGTATACGCACACGGCTGTGGTCGGGAGCGGGTAAACACGTAGTCGGATATGATATAATTGATTCGATCGGCTTTCGGTTCGGAAATCGGATGTATTAAAATCTTGCGGAACTGTCGTCATCATGATCACACGGTATATACGTTATTGTTTCAAACGCGATTACGGGTTTCTGGATTTTCAGATGTCTTAAGCTATCCCAACACCGTTCGCAAATATGGTTTCATCCCCCTCATCCCTTCCCCTGCGATACGTGCGCAGAGTTGCAATATTTTCACAGTATACGTATAAATATATATATATATGTACACGACGATTATGATCCAATACGAAGACAATGAACGGAAGTAAAAAATATTTGAGTTTTCCCATAACATAGCAGCAGTGCATCACCGCTAAACTACATATTGCGTTTTACTTGTAAACCGAACGGCGAAAGACGATCTTTTTAATACGGTTTACCCTCCGAATACAGTTAACCGTAATATACGCATATCACAGTATATCAAAATCGACACGTTCGCGTAACATAGACGTCGACTAGAGCGGACGAAAATACGAAAAACAAATAAATAACAATAGGAGCGTCGCGGTCAATATAACGATATTTAAATACGCATATATTTTGTCTATAGATACGCGTTTTTTCTAGTTTAAAAGTATATAAATCGAGAGGGACAGAGCTTAAGAGTGGGTTCTTTTGACCCACGAGTCAATTCAAAAAGTATATATTTTTATCATACGCACGAGTATACGGACATTTTCATCTGCGAATAAAATATGTTAAGCAAATATTATTCAATGGCTGAATGCGAAGGGTGTTTTTTTTATTCGTGTTTTCTTTCGCATCTTCAACATTTCGTTTGAGAAATGTTGTTATTTATATTTGGATCCTTTAAGTATATGTATTACCATAATTCTCAATAGTGTACATAGAGTTTATAAATATATAAAAGTGTGCACTCTGTTTAAGTGCATTTATTCGCATTGTTTTTAGTTATAAACGCGCGATCGTATACGCGAGAACAGAGACGGTATACTTATACGCATCCCCGTTCCCGTAATGTATCGTTCATAATACAGCTTCCGAAGAAAAATTGAATTTACGTGCTTATATTATTATCATATATCGTGTGTTATTTCGACATTAAGCCCATTTCATAACATAGTAGGTTTTTAAAAACACGTCCTTCAATAACGATATAAATTATAGTACGTGTGTACACACGGACTGTTAATAATTTGTTTCGCTTTTGTATAGCTCATTTTATTTTTAACATGACAATTTGCCTGACCAAGGTTAAATTACTATACATAACGATATAAGGGTTTGCTGCTTTAGAATTGAACATGTCTTTGGAATTTCTTTTGAATTCGAAATATTGTGTGCGGTACACGCGACCGCGCATACGAAACTGGTCGAATTCAACCGTTTTCTCGTCTTCGTTTTCATTGTACGATGCATACGACATGACCTTAACCCGGTTTCCGGGCGACATATTATTCAAACATGATTTTGTTTACGGTTTGGATTTCCACGACCGTTTTAATTTTAACGTTGTACATATAAAATGGCTGATGAAAATCGGTAGAAAATACGGTTAAATTAATGAAAATTGATTGGAATATACGTCAACGAGGATACGTATAATAGTGGTGCGGTACTTTTATATTTTATATTATCATACACCGGGTAAAATCGTATACACAGAAACACATCAGACCCTCGTCAGAGCACAGCAGCAGCTCTTTATCTGCGTTACAGCGGAGGTTGTCATGTTTAAAACATGTTGTTAATAACAGACGTTCAAAAACATGTTTTTAATTAAAAAAAAAATTGAAAAAAATGTTCGTTTATACATTGTCGTGGCGAAATTTCAGGAGAGAATATTGTACCAAAATTTCAAAAGGGAAGCATAGGTATATAAAAAAAAAACGCACAAGACCACTGCCTGCGCATGGGAAATTTGAAAACATTGAATAATAATATTATGCTAGAGCATCGAGATAAAAAAAAATACGTTTGTGGATCTTGATATTACCTTACGTGCGTACTCTGATATATATTATAATATACCGTTGGATTATCTTCACTTTAAGAACGTTCGAAAATTGATTGAAACAAAACGGTGCTGTAGTATGATCGATCTTATATAGGTACATCGATCGGCAAGACAAACGTGTAATATTTTTAAAATATCTATAAAAATTAAGTCGTTAAAATGAACATTGGATTTAATCCGTGTTTATATCCATACTGCAATTGTAAATAATGGGGGCTGCTTAAGCACTCAAGCAGTACACGGGGGAACGAAAACGCTTTTGCTGATTTGTATGGTACTTCTTAAGTCAAAAGGTACGGGATAGCAAGTACATAATAATATGTAATAATATATTCATACCAGTCTGAATCCGCTAAGATTAAATTTAGGGGTCGCTGAGACGAATTCCGTCCAATTATAAGTAACGTTTGGACGACGAAGGAAGTAGCGGAGGGCAGCGAGAGGCGAGATAAATAATCTTTTTAATTGACTTTTTTTTCATTTATATTAATAAATAAGACAATTTACAATCTGCATAATAACTTGGACAATAAGTAAACGAGATAATTAGACAGGTACGTGGCGTGAATAACATGATGAGGAAATCACACATTTCAGGTAACACCTCTTATAAAAAACATTTATAGCAAGTCTCTGCACCATGTTCACTTCAATCTACGACAGGTGGGTTTTTTTGGGAGTGTGAATGAGTATAGACACGTGAGAAATAAGTGTACTTAAATGTGCAGCGTTTATGTTTTGGTGGAAACAACTGCAGAATATTTGTGCTAGTTGGGTTGTTGTTTTTATCTTTAAGACCTTGTGTAAGGTAAGCTTTGATATGTACCGATGACAGTGTGATATTTATTTGATATGACGGGTATTCAAGTGGGCATACTATTACCGCGTGTGTTTATAAGAGTTTAGACTTGAGGGAGTATAGTATATAGCTATAAGTAGATTTTCAAAACGTTTCTAGTCTTGTCTTGTCGAACTTCGCGCACGGGTCCAACCCAATTATGTGAGAGTCGTGTCGCGTCTCATTGTTTTTATCCACCCTACCCGCGCTCGATCGGTGGAGAGGACGCGTGACCTAACCCTTCAGGTCGACCACCGCGACGCACACGTATACACTTAGGTACGTTTTCTGTATATATTGTTTTTCCGACGGACCTGTCGACGTTTCGATCATTTATCACGTGCGTGATACACGACTCGCGCCGTCGACGTGAGTCGTTTAACCGTATACGACATTGTATTATTGTACACGGAGGGGCAAACGATACGAAATCGTTCTTCGCGGCCCGAACAGGTGGGACACCGATTGTGTGGGGGCGGAGCGAGATTCAGCGTTTTCACGGCCTACGGGTCCGGCAACCGGTGATTGGTTAACGAGCAATATGTATATATTAAATTATACAGCGTGTCGCGCGTTAGCCTAAAACAATATATTATGTATACGGTGTTTATTTTATTTACCTCTTGACGCGTGACACGTTGTGTATCGTACACGTGTATTATGCGTTCGAATGTATTATGATCAGTGGCGGCTCGTGGGTTAAATGGTTGGTGGAGAGCATTTTATATATTATATACTGTAGGCAATAATATAGTACAGTATTATAAATAATATTAAGAAAGTGCATTTAAAATTGATTGAATTGCCACTCATATTTTTTTCTTAAAGACATCGACATATTCTTAGCAGGTTTTAGCGTAATTTTAGTTTACACTAAAAACGAAAACAAAAAAAAAAAATTATGAACTATTATTTAGATATGTTTTTATAAATTAATTATATTTATTACCCAGCAAACATATTAATTACATTTTCACTAACATTATAAATACTTTTCATCCCAGCGTTTTTGTTAAGAATAGTAATGATTACGAGCAGTATTACGACAATCCGCGATAGCGTTAACGTCTGGAAATCTACCCACACCCCTCATCCCATAACCATCAACACGACCCCGCCGTATTCATTCGTCGAGTCATGAGTACAATATTTATGTATGAAACAAGAGCCATGACGAATATAACATTTTTTCGCGAAGAGCGGGAATGAAAATTGATACGCGCATGCGAGAACCGATAACTTTTTGCGGTGTGCTCAATCCGTGATCGTGGGGTATACTGTACCGTCTGTACTTGAGCACCTATACCATCGGTATTTCCCTTATGAGTTATTATACTCGTATTAAATTAGTAACTTGTAGGTTCGCAAGATAATTTTAATTAATGTCCATTAATATTAGTGCCTTTCAAAAATATAATGTAATGTTGCTGTAAAATAATTTCATGTTCTTAAAAAATATAGGTTTATAATGCATGATTATAATATGTGTACAGTAAAACATCGTTAAGACGCTCTCGAAGGGGAAATCGTAGGGCCGCGTGTTATGCGGGAGCTTGTGCTAAGCATGTTTTTTCAACGTTAATAGATCTAAAGGTACCAGTTACCGGAAAAAATCCACGTAATAATGGCGCAATAAGCGGGAGCGTTTTAACGAGGCTCTGCTGTACACGTATATAACGCGCGGAGCTCGTACGGTTTCGTCGTACATCGATAACACACGCCTGTACACGCAGAAATTGTGTTCTCTTATTAAAATTATAATGACGAGAACGACGTACAGTCTTACTCTCGGTATCATATCATATACGTGTGTACTCGGCTATATTGTTTTCGTCGGACAGCTTTCCAATATTTTATTAATAATAATTCGCGTTATTTATCGAGTCGCGCGCGTCATGTCTTTCGCATATTGTTCAGATCCACGAGCACGGAACGCGCGAATTAATGGACTGAAACTGCACACGAGTCACGCGCGTACCACAACGTATAACGACGTGTACCCGTGCGAGCGAAAACGGAAAACCGTTCACCGCGGGGTTGATTGAACGTTTACCCCGCGCGCGTGTGCGTGTCTTTTTAAGTTGCGCTATCGGTTAAATGTGTTCGCGAAACGAAACGTAATAATAAATCGACCGAGCGGAACGACGGTTTTGAATATTATATATACCGAGCAGTCACAGCAATAACATCGGGTCCGCTGCTGCCCCGGCGGTGCGCTACCGAGAAATCGGTTTAAATCGAAATTAAACGTTCAAAATATAATACACACATCATAAGTACTCGACTGCGATTATCGTTGGATTTCACATCGGATCACACAGTAACACAGTGTTGTTTGCACGCGCATAGGTATTACTCATGTGAGTCTCGAGTGTTGAGATATTACGTATAGCTTATACATATAGTATTCGACCGTATATGTGTTTTTGTGTGTCGCGTGTAAAATTTGATGATAACGCTTCGCTTTTACGCGAAATATTAGCAGTGGGTCTTGGGAGCGCGTGATACCGTATTAAAACAAATACGTGTACCGAGAATTTCCGTTCGTCCCTGCGCGTAGGTGCAGTACAACGCCGTGTTCGTTGAAAATCATTTCATCGGGGGGGGGGGGGCTACAGAAAACAATTTTTTTATGAAAATTATAAAATTGATTCGATCTGCACCTCTGCAGCATAACATTTTCAACGGGTCTGATCACATAATATAATAATATCGTTTCGTTACGCATAATATCGATCAACGAAATGCGTACGCTTCTTTTAAAATTTTCTGCTACCGATTCTTAAAAACTAGTTTAAAAATTTGCTACCGAATTATTAGTCAAACTGATTTCGTATGCGAACAACAAACGAAAGGGCCATTCGTGTGATTATGGAATTTAACATTATATAATTTATTATAAATCGAACAGTTTTACCGTTGTGTGCTGTAACAACTTTGTGAAATATATTTGACAATCAATCACAACATTGTATAACTATGAATGATCTGCGAGAGAGTTGTATAATTTAAACTAAAGCAAAGTGCAAAATGTCAAATTACGCATTCTCACATTTATACGAGCATAATATAATATAGGTACTTGATAATCATATATTATTATAATGTCATATCATAATCGATTTACTCAGAAACGGAAACTCAGTTGGTGCCGCTTAACGATACTTGAATTCAACTAACTCTTAACGATGGAAACTCATCAGGAGTACGGAACAGTTTCTCTGTAGAAAATCTAGAAGTGAAAGTTCCCAGCTTTGAGTTACCAAGAGAACTTTGAACAACCCTCAACAGGGTCAGAACAGTGCAGGGACAATGTGGTTACACCCTATACAAATGGGGTGTGTCAGAGTCACTGTACTGTGAATTCGGTGAGGTAAACTATACATTGTAGACACATGTCACAGAATCAAATTCGAGGAAGGCATTGAAGAACTCCGTAAAACGGAATTAAAAGTAATTGTATGGATGAAAAATTAACTTTGGTATCATAGATTTTGTGAAATTATTTTAATTAATACTTAACGTTAATATATATGTACACCGTGTCCTTGTATAATAGGTTATTCATTCATTTATTTACTTAATTGTGTTATCGATTGGTTTTATGGTTTATTTATTTTATTTTATCTTGTTCTCCAAATGTTGATATAGCGGAATTACGCAATATGTGATGCTATAATAATAATAACTTACCAGTGTAAGTAGCAAAATTTAATTTTGGAAAAGGCAATGTGTACAACAATTATGTACATTTCATAACGCGCATCTACGGAAAACAAAATAAATGTACGGAATTTTTTCTTTTTATTTTACAGCAACTGCAACCTATATATAAAATCAAACGATCGTATATATTACCGTTTGTATATTGACGATAATTTCGTTGGTAAAGGTTGATTTCTTTTTTTTTTTATTCGGATCAAAAATGTCTACGATCTACCATGTGCCGCATCATGTATTATTTATGTGCTATAACCAGGGGCGCGGCCAAACAGTCGATCGCGATCTACCTGCAGTCCTTTGAGAAAAATATTTTGTGCTTCGATCTTTATTTAAAAAAGTTTGGCCATACCCGCAGTACTATGCACTCGGAGAAAAGATGAATCGTCGAAAAGTATTTTATGTAGTGCACACGTGGCATGTATACCTATAAAAAATAGGATAGTAGGATATGCTTCGGAAAACATTCGCTATAGACTTACACCGAAGAGCGAATCGAGTTGACAACATATTTCTCGGTACAAAATATACCGTACAGTGTACATGTAGCACGAGAATAAACGATTTGTGCTGTAGTGAAAAGTTATTAAACTACTTTTATTTGTTTTCTTGTGACCTAATGTTATTGTTTATGGAAAAAAATTACAATAATAATAATAGTAATAGTAATAATATTAATAATAATAATAATGTCCTAGCAGCGGTGTACGCGCAATAATACAGGAACATTAGCATATATCCGGTTCAAGTGATATCCCGGCCGTATATCGTATATACATATAAGGTGGAAAATAAATTTTGCCGTACCACAAAGCCGAGAGCGACATTTTGTTTAGCATATTTTTGCATTTGCAAAGGTTCCACCACGCCACGCACCAACACACCATACACTGCGGCAGTGGCCATACGACCTCCCTGACGCGCTGATGGCGGCGGCGGCGGCGGCGGCGGCGGCAGCAGCGAACTTGTAATTTGTTTGCGACCTTTCCTTCTCCGCCTTTGCGCGCCGGACGCGAGTTCGTCAGTTTCACCTAAATTATTGTTTTAATAATGGCCGACGATAAATCTTACTTAAATATTTCCATTTAACCGTGGCTTTTGGCCGTCGCGTCGCGCGACAGGGTACAGATATACAGTCGGTGTATCATGGCGCTGCGGTTCTCGCCCCTCCTCCTGGCTGCAAATGTTCGAATAAAATAATTACACCGGTCAAGTTAATTTCCCGCGTGTAAACGATAAAGACGTGGATTACGATGTATAAGCATGTTCCGACCGGAATAAAGAATAAACCGCCGCAGTCTATTATATTGAATTATGATATTAGACGTGACCTATATGTATACGTGTGTATACGTGCATAATATTACGTGGTCGCAGTACACAAAGAGGCGCAACTATAGTCGTCCAAATATTTCTACAGCGCTCACGAAAAGAAAACTAATGAGACTCGGCATTTTTGTTTTCCGCATTTCAGGTAATATAATTTATCCTAGTTATTCAGTGTAACTATACAGACCTATTATTTACTTAAATTCGACCTATTGTAGTGAGTAAAACAGTGATGGCTTGCATCTGTGGGAAAATGAGTAAAGTCGGGGTGTGGTGGAGGATTGTATTAGGATCTAGCCCCCTCCCCACAAAATATAACCTCTATAGCTGCGCCTATAACACATGTATAATATAAAGTGAAATACGATGATTATTGCAAGCTGCAGAGAACTGAAGCGTCGAGTGCCAGCTTTGCAGAATTCATGTGCACGTATAGGTGTGATACGGCTATTTGTATATTGGTATGCCCGGGTATATGTTAATGCGCTCGCAGCTCGTATAACGTTTAAATAGTAAGTTGGTAACCGCACGCTTAACCCGCTAATATAGCGCGTACAAAACGATCGTTTTCGACGTTAACTGCTCCGATTCGAAAACCACTTAGGACCGTGTTGTGCGTGTACGGTTGGCTGTTCGTACACGAACGGGCGGGAAAGTGCTGAAGGGATGGGGTTGGGGCATAACGCTAAATTTCACAAGAAATTACGGTTAATCTGTTGTACAAAGAGTAAAATATTCAAACAAAGAAACAATTTATACGATATAATATTGTGCACGAGTATTATACAGTAAATATTAAATGATCACTACGTTAATTAGAAATGATAATGTTATTATCGTTTACGGCGAATCATGAAATCACCACCATTTGTATGTTTAGCTACAATTGTTGAGAACATAATATTATATTGAGACATATTGCAGTAGAAATAATTTTTTTTTGAATAATTTTAATTTCAGAATACCATTATATCATATAATCAGGGCCAGATAAACTTTAAGATCAGCAAACACTCTGTTCGTTTATTATTTCTATTCCCATTCAAAGCCAACGGTATGATTAAATAAAAAAACAAATTTAAAAGGTCAACGCCAATAATTTGTTACACCGGACTTTTTTTTTCCGCGGTCGAGTTTTAAGGATAAAATATTGCTCGTTTTATGTAACACGCGTTTTCGACCGGCTAACGATTTTCACGGCATACACGACGATGAACTTTGATATTTCGAGTAATATAATAACAATGCGAGTGGGTGAAAATGATTGCATCCGTTCCGCGCGGCTGTGCGCTACTGCGACGACGACGACGACGACGACGACGATGCGATGTTCATTATCGACGATAAAATACGCGAAAAGAAAAACGATAATGGTTTAATAAACGAAATATTATTATTTTGACGGGGCGCAGGCGGCGTCTGCAGCCGGGGCAAAGGACGACGACGCCGAGCTAAAGTTTCGGTGAAGGTTTCTCGGCGCAGAGGAACATTAAAATAAAAACTTTGAACCATAAACAAATGTGCCCACACCACGTCCATGCCCACTATATACCACC
Source organism: Periphyllus acericola (assembly GCA_949715065.1). NCBI lineage: Eukaryota > Metazoa > Arthropoda > Insecta > Hemiptera > Aphididae > Periphyllus > Periphyllus acericola. Next base: position 8,046,143 of record OX454270.1, on the reverse strand, counting down.
GTACATACACATATATATTGCGTTAGAGCACGACGTTGTTTTTTACGCTGCCGCCGCCGCCGCCGCCGCTATTAAAGTCTACAATCTATATGTGTTTACGTTGCACACACAATCTTGATAACGCACCAAGTTTTCTGTTACATACGTGTGCTGTTGTACGAAGTGCGTGGTGAACGGGATTTTTTTTTGGTAATGTGTTTACGGTTGTGTTTACCGAGTAAATCGCAAGTATACGGATTTAAAGAACGCGGCACTTTGATTTTATGCCGGGTGAGACGTAGGTGGAGGGTGGGTAACGTGTTGGAGTAACGGTCAAAATTTTTACACGCAGTGATTTGTTGAACACATTGCACATTATTCATCGTATCAAAATACCATATCAAAATGTTTTGTTTGAAGTCGAATGCGCTGTGTCAACACATCACCAACCGGTACAGTATGGAATACAACTTGTTCGCCGACGTGCGCATATACTGCTCATAGCATGATAATTACAACACAAACACGCGGTATAGCAATACAGACAAAATTAACGGTTTTCTTGAAAATTCATTTATTAAGAATATTCGCACGAATCCGAGTCAAACCGCAGGAATGAGTACACGTTACGTCATAATATATATAATATGCGATGTAAGTTTATGAGGAGTTTGATACAACAACTATATTGCGTCCGTGTGTATTCGCGCGTTTCACGTTATTCAATTGAAACTAAATGATACACCGATAACATATAAATCCTAGTTGGAAAGTTATCGTGTCATTATTACAAATAATACTGTACACATCTGTAAAATAATATTTATTTAAATCAATAAATAAATAACAATATCCCAAGGGGTACACTAAATATTTATAAGAAAATATCAGAGTAATCATTATTAAATTAATGACGTGCAGTATATTTGATTTAAACTATAATTACATGTTTTTTAAGCGGTACAATAATCGTTGATAGGCGACACACTAAAAGTGAAATAATTATGTCTAGAGTTGAAGAAAGGTACTTTCTTTTTCAATAGTTCAGGGCAATTAGTATCTCCATTCATGACTTTGTAATCAAAAGTAGCATCAAAAAATAACCGTCTAGTCTTATGAGCAGAATTATGTGTTGCAAATGATCCAATGATAATACAATTGTAATATTAAAACTATTGTAAGCACCAACACTAATTTATACATGGCTCGAAACTTTTACTGGTTATACTTGTAATGAATAATACATTTTTAAAGAATATTAACTGATGCAGAATATCATGCTAATGAGAGGAAAAATAAACAAGAAACATTGTTTAGACTGTTTTTAGATGATTTAAGTTTTATATTTAATAATTTGTTAAAATTTAAATACTATTAAGATAAAGTGAAATATTGACCCCATACATTTTGTTATTTTTCATACTTTATAATTTACAGTGTTTTAGAATTGTGTGCGGTTTTCAGGCTTAAAAGTAATTACAATAATTGATACCACATTGCATTGTCTTAAAAATTATTTTACAAAAATAAAATGTATAAGAGAAATAACTTTGTCTTAGAAACGTTTGAAAATAACTAATAAGTCCCAGATGGAAGTTATTTTCACTGATTTCGCCAAAGCCTTTGATCGAACTGACTACAATACTCAATCTGAAATTCTATAAAAATCTGGCTTTGTTGATCCACTCCTATCCTGGCTCAAATCATATTTTTCTGGAAGGTTCCAATTTGTCAACATTTGCAAATGCACGTCTGAGATCCTACCTATCTCTGCTGGGGTCCCGCAAGATGGCCATCTTTCCCCATTTCTCTTTATACTGTTCATCAATAACATTAAAAGAGTTATCCCGGATATCATCTATTTGTATTTGATACTAATCTTAGCATTTTCCGTCAAATCAGATCTATAGACGACTGCCACATACTACGAGTACAAAGCAAGCTCTATAATCTAGCCATATGGTTCAACTCGATTCAACTCCACTGTAATACAGGGAAATGTCAAAACATGACCTTCTCTCGGAACAGAACTACCACCAAACATACATACACCATAACTTATCTTGAATTAAAATAAGTTTCCAGTAAAAGAAACCTAGGTATTTTATTGGCCAGCCATCTAAATTATCATGCTCATATCCCATCTTTAAGTTGCAAAGCTTACATGTCGTTAGTATTCTTAAAACGTGTGTCAAGTGAGTTCAAGCTGTCCTAGGTAAAGGCTCTCTACTACTCGCTAGTTTGTCCCCTATTAGAGTACGGATCCGTCCAATGTAACCCCTATACTGCTTCTGAATCAAATACGCTGGAGCGTATTCAAAGGCCCATCCTCTTCTTAACTAGTCATGTTCTCACAATCAACCAAGTCCTTGCTCCTGTCTTTAATACACTAGGACTAACTGCGTTAGCAAATACAAGGATTAATGCAAATTTAAAGTTTCTCCTGAGATTCAAATGGTACAATTAAACATATGTGTCCTTCCTTGTATGTACTTCTATGAAAAAAGACGACAGGGAATTAATTAATTAATTAATTAATAAATAAATATATTATACCACATTATTTTCAACTAATAATTATAGCACTTTATTTAACATAATAAATTATGTTATGAATGACATTATTCAGTTCTTCAATATTAATATTGTTGGTGATTACGTAATAACTAATAACATTGAAGTTATTCCAAAAGATTTATCAATGTTCGTCAGAATTCGCTATTATATAATAGCGTGGGTAGGGAAATTCCATGTTTATATTAAAATATCTGTGTGTATGATGTCAGTATTGTTATGCCATTCCCTCATTATAGACATATTATTATTATTACTATTATTATTATCCTGATATAATGTTACTAAATAGCTATTATGATTTTTTTAATTGTAACGAGTAAAGTCAAAACCTTAATCTATTTTAATCGGGAACAGAGTAGTTTCATCAGGTAAGACTTAATTTAAATGAAATATATTGGAAACAAAACCATTTATTGAATACAAAATGAAAGTACCTTTGGAAGACAAATAGAAGAAATAAAAAAATTTCATTCGTAAAAAATTCGATGTATCACTCTGTACACTATACAGAACGATATAATTACGATGTAGTTAGTTTGCAATAAAAAAATTAGTGCATAATACGCAGATCTAATGATTTTTTATCTTATTAAACAGCCATATATATATTGTTAATTTAGTTTTAACTTGTAAGGACTATCAGCCAAAAATATACTATTTACACGCATCCTTTGATTCGTGTTACATCCGTACTAGTCATAATATTATACACTATGAAACCAAACACATTTTCGATGTGTACATCAGTCTAAAACACGCGATCGGGTTGTCGATATAATACGATCGGCGAGAGCAATATTGATAATAAAGGAAAACTATTAAATATAACGTTTTTTTTTTGTAATTTATTAACGTCATCCGTTATTAATCATATCGTTTCACCATCATGCATAACACGATGTGTTTAATATGGATCACGTTATAGTGTTATATACCATTGATTTTAGAACATACTGCGGCTAGTTACGCGACGTTGTGATCCTATTGTTAAAATTGGTAGCGTCTACGTATAGATGCAGCCGCTAGAAGTCGCTGAAATCGTTTGCATTCAACCAGATGACAACAGGTTTTCAACAATAGAAAACGATTAATAATGTTGTCTTGGTTTCTATTGTTGAAAAATAGTTTTTATCATGTTAGTTGTAAACGATATCAGTGAAGTATAGTGGCTGCGTTGACGTAGGCGCCACTACAGGATGGCGTATTTACTGTTTGTATATATTCGGTAATCAATGGTTATACGAATGACATAACGCTCGTACCGCAAGATAGATGTGGGTAGTTTTATTATAAATTAATAAGAGGTTTTCAATCGAGGCACGGGGCGACGATAGGTACATCGATCGCACTCAAGTCTCACGTTAAAGCCACGTGTTTCCTTTGTACAGCTAGGCGGCGGCAAAGGTCGTTCGGTGATTTTATCGCGGTGCATATTAATAATTGTATAATACCTATACGTTTACAGTGGAAGAGAAATTCGCTGCAAATTTAAAAGACAAACAATAATCCAAATGTGTACACAATATACAAGGTGTCCAGGTTTATACAGAGCAATATTTCCCACGTTAAAAGAGATAATCAAATGCTGTGTTTTTATAAGCATTTCTGAGCAAAGGCAATTTTTTCGACAATAGTTTGGTAATTATTAAATATTGGTATTACTAAAGAAGTTAAAAAATTATTTTTTACTTTATAAAAGTTGTAAATTCTGAAGATAGCCATTTCATAAGGCTTTTTTTTCTGAAAATGTTGACGGTCAAACTTTCGATTTTCATTAATTTCTTGATTTCTAGTTTATAAGAAAATAGTGTACAATTAATACATTATCAGCAAACCTAATCGTAAAAATAACGAGATGGTAATAATTTAAATTATTTCTTTGAATACTAAAAAAAATATTAAAAGTCGTGAGTCCAATGAAAACTGAAATATGAACCGTCAAAATGTTGAGAAGAAAAAGCCCTATAAAAAGGCTATCTACGAATTTCACAAAAATTATAAAACAAAAAGTTAATTTTTAACTTTTTTAATAATACACTTACGTTTGTCGAATTATTGTCAACAAAATCGCCTTTGACCAGGGATGCTCAAACTAAAAAAAAAAACAGAATTTGACTAACTCAATTCACACGGGAGATATCGGTCTGTGTAAACCCTGGTGTGACACTCTGTATATTGCAAATGTGCGTGCACGAGCGTTGTGTGTGAATTTCGCGTGCGTCTAGCATAAATCGTGTCACCACGGACAAAAAAGACGACGCCTTTAAAACGCGTAATAACTATCCTTATGTGTGTAGCCTCTCGCGGGCCGCGTGTGAATGACCGTCGCGGAGAAACGCGTTCCGCGCGCGGGGCGGCGGCGGGCACGCGGCCAAAACAAATGTATACATTTTCTCCGAGCAGACGCAAGGGAAGAGGAGATGGAGGAGGAGTAAGATGAGGAGGAGGAGGTCCTGGCCGTTGTCAATGTGTACGGGATAAAAAAATCGAATTAAACGCGTGAAGAAAATTCATTCCTAAAAATCACGCTCGGGCGAGGCGTCGTCGTAAAAATGATTTTTTTTACTATTTTATAATACGAGCGGGACGACGTAGGTTTTTGCTGTATAATTATCATCGTGATTTCCCTACAATGATTTATCGTTTATCGCGGAACATTACTCACTGTGCCTGTACCGCTGCTGAAGTATATTGTTGCACGTGTAACAGTTGAGCGTGCAGTGGGCCCGACGCGGACTCAGCGCGCTCGGTTTGGCCATCGGTGGAAGCTGAGTGCCGGTTGCGGCGACGGCGACGGATACGACGACGACGACGACGGACGACACGGCGCGCGACAGGGACGACGGGTCGGGACGAACTGAGGCCACCGGCGCGGCGCAAAGGTTTTACGCGGAGAAGACCGCGCGCGCACGGAAAACGCAACGCTCGGCGGACACGGGCGACCGAGTGCGCGCGAAAAGAGCTTTTTCGGCTCGCGCGACCCTCCTCCGACCCGGGTGGTGACGAGGTAAACTTTTCCACACGGCGCACTTGTTCGTCCTGTACTCGCACACACACACATAAACATATACACATTCGCACACACACGCCGGTCCAAGTCGACTACCTGGTCCCCCCATACCAATCGATCGAAAGGGTTTTTTTTTTTTTGATTTTTCACATAATTTTAAGTGGCCTGGCCCTAGTGATTAGATAATAATATATTATAATATTGTAACGCGAGAGAGAAAAAAAATGTCCATCTAAGCGACCTTTCTATTCACTGTAGATATCGTACGTCATATAGCGGTTTTCGATAGCCTTATAATTAAGGTCTGAAATATAATGACTAGTGGCCAATAAAACGCTAAACAATTCACTTGAAATAATTATTTTATGTCCTAAACATTTTAAAAATACAACTCGATTTTCGTTATTTTTTCTGTTTTGGTATGAATTTAAAATAATATTTGATAAAATTAATTAGAGTTGAATAAAGTGATTAAAAAAAGTTTTATAGACAAAACCACAGACATCTGTAACTAATATTCCAAATTCTTTTAATCCGGTTCAACCATTATTATTTCTTTATAATTTCATGTATTTTAGACTGTTGTAAAATGTATGGATTATTTATTTTTTTATTTATTTGTTAACTCCGAATTTTTACACCGAATCACAAAAGAGTGTTTGAGATTCTCGAATAAGAGTTATATTTATATTAAAACTAAATTAGTGTATAAAACCTTAAAACAAGGGTTTAAACTTGAATTTATAAGATCTAAAAACACTATAATGCTCTTAAAAATTAATGAAAATGCAATATAAAATGTCTTCCCCTGGTTCAGAAGTACATCTAATTGATTTGCGACCATACTGTTCAGTAAACTTTGGAAAAAAGATGCGTCGAAATCTCAAACCTACTGTTATATTTAATACCGTATTCTCGCGAACACCATCTTGTGTATCTATTATACATTTATGTTTGTAGACATCGATAATTTTAACAAACGTACAATACTAGTGGGCTATTATTATTCATAAGCGATAAAATTAAATTATTAAAAGGCGAGCGACGTCCCAATAGTCCTATATACCTGCTTGCTTAAAATGTTTGTAAATAATGAATTTGCCCAATATTTATCTACGAACATTTTGAGAAAACTATTTGAAACCGAAATAGCGTTTTAAAAAAGGACATTAAATAAAATTGTGTTATAATTTAGTGTTTTACTCGTGACTGCAGAGTAGTGAATTGAAGATGTTTCAACGCGCGATTTTCTTAAAACTATTCACGTTTATTCTCACCATATTTCTCAGTATTGTTTTTCGAACTAGGTTTTGAGGATTTGTTTTTATTAGTTTTTCTCATAATAAATATATCGCAAACGTTATGCAAAATAGTAAAAACTAATATTGTACTGCCACTGTGCTCATCATGTAAATATGTACAATTGGTTTAAAACCAAGTGAAAGCTATCCGATGACTGTGTATAAATAAACACATTTATACACTCAACGTTTACTAAGAATATAGATGTTTTACGTTAAAAGAAAACGTCTTGTACGTGTACATTTCGATCACGAGACGTCGGTGACGTGTTGGCTTGCGCTGTTAGGCTAGGTCAGTGGCCGTCGAATCTTCAGCCATATGTAATAACCATTCGCGTGTAAGACTAAATCCAACTGTCGATCGAACGCGCTGAAATATTACAAGGATAATCATCGCGAGAACAATACGTGTGCAGCATTATTATTATTCTCGAAACGTCACAGTCATTTTAGCTTATGCTATCAGCCATCGCCGTCATCCCGGTATGTAAATCGTAACAGTCGAACAGCACGGCTTGGTATAATTTGTGTATACAGGTATTATATTACAATAATTGTTGTCAAGCTATCGCATGTCAACATAATCCGTTATTATACATTTTAAGTCATCATCGCCCCTTATCCCGGACGGTTTTCGTCGTTTTACTAATGCTTTGCTTCAAATCGCGCGCAATGATCCCGATATGTGTAAATAGGTAATCGCCCGAAAAAATATACTGGAATTTTTACGACGAAAATCACAATAACACAGAATATAACTAAACGCAACTTGATTTCGGTGCAATATTTTATCTCAAGTACAGTTATGCTTTATTTAAAGGAATTAATTCACAATTTTAGCATACTTAAGGTAAAAAATTATCTTATGAAACTATACAATTTAATATGTAGCATATTACCGGAGAAAAGTGTACGATTTTTTAGGATTGTTATAAACTTAGTGGTTTGGAGCACAGCAATCAACAAAAATAATAATAATAATTATTTAATAATTTATTACTATTGTTACAAAACACTCTAGTCGTAACTAAATCACGTATTTCGGACAGCAATAAAGAAGTGATAGAGGAGAAACGGAAGCGTGTGTATTAAAAAAGAAAATTGAATTGTACAGTGTCAACATTAAAGTTGAGTAAGAGAGTATGACTTAGAGTTATTGAAAAATCTTAAAAGAGTACACAATCAATCAATGTTGGCAAAAATAAAAATTTTGTAAACAATTATTAAGTACTTATTTGTAAAATGTAGTATAAATGAAAAATGTATTTTATAATTCATAAAATCTTAAATGATATAAATCAATCGTGTCGTCTGAGATATGATTTTTACTAAAAACTTGAAATAGGATTTCATAATATAAGCTTAAATTATGATCTCGTGAACGACATATATATTATGAAGTATCTAAGACTTAAATCATCAAATGCTACTTGTGCACGACGATAAACCCATTTCGACATTTAACAGAGCGATGAGTCATTTATGTATTTCAACTTGTAAAATGTGAATTTAAAATAAAAATATCCCAAATCAGTATAATACTTGTCAACTTATCTTGAAATGATTCATCGAAAATCCCAAGCCCTAGTAGTGTGCTATTTTTCTTCTTCCTTTTTCTCAAACCGAGTATTTTTTTTTAGTATAGAAAATGTTGTCTAGATAGTAGGAGGTCTTTTTTCAAATGTATTAACAGTATTCCGAATAACTGAGAAAAACGAAGAAAAAATTGCCAAAAACTTCAACCGAGAACGAGAATCGAACTCTGCAACCGTCTGATATATTTTGACATGCACTATACACTTGCTTATATTTCATGGATACAGATTTTTCATAAGATTTTTTTTGTACCAATTAATATTAATCGAAGCGACTCAAAACATTTGCTAAGTTCTTATATTAGCATTAATTAGACATTTTAAAATGTTTGAAACTTTCTTTTTTGCAAAAGATAGAACAAATTTGGTTCTACATCACTTTACCGATCATTTTTAGAAACAAAAATTGATCCACCACTCCCCGGACTATTTTACTAACCTCAAAATAGTTTTTTTGAGAGCAATGCAGTGCATTGGTTTCAAGTTTAAAAGATCCATCTCTGTATCTCACCCGGCTTCGGAGTTTCTTCCGTTTTTTTTAAAAATGTACTACCTTAATTCTTCTAAGTAGTATATATATACAGGAATGTTATGTAATGCGAGAGAATATTGATGCTAAGGAGGATTAATCTAACATCCTTTATTGTTACCAACTTCATCGCTCCCAATTTATAAAGACGCAAGAACTAATTAAGACGCAAGATATAATTAAAAAATAATAATAATAATAAGTACTAAAAACAAAGATAACACCTTTATAATATGTATTTTACCATAAAAGCTTGATCAGTAGAAAATGCTAAGTTTTCCTATTCCACTAGTCCGTGCTGGGAATTACTGTTTGTACTCGATAAAAAAGCTGAACACAGTTATTTTACTCGGGCTTTTACCAAAAACTTTGTGTACATCCTAGGGTGAAAAAATCGAATAAGTACATGGTCGATAAATTTCGTTATGGCTCCTTTATGGTTTTATTAGGTTTTTGAGATGCGATAGACGAAAAAAAAATGTAAGTGCTGTCAGTCAAAAATTCTATGTAACAGTCACAGTACCATAAGATAATATCGTGTGCAAATGTATTATTATGTTAGGGGGAAAGTAAAAGGAAATAATGACATTTTAACATATTTTTATTTGTATAAAAAATTCAATTATAATCATATCAGTTAATTGTTTTGATAATATATAATATGCCTTTTTTGTTGTAATTTTCATTTGTCGTAATCAGCTCCAACTAATCACATTTATTCATCTTAGGATGTACACTGCAAAGTGTTTAGTAAAAGCCTGATTAAAATTATGATTTACTGGGTACAAACAGTTAATCCTAGGATTGGCTAGTAAAACTTAGCTTGACCCAGTGATTGGGCTTTTACGGCAGAGCATAAACCAAACAGATTAAGCAATGCCTAAAGTTGTAGCTTTTAACCTCTGATTTACTCGGGAGTAATTTTTGGTATTGAAATAGACTTAGATGTAGATTGATGGAGTCATTCTTATAAATATAAATAGTTTAACATCTTTACAATTGAAATACATTCATTATCGTTACATTTAATATATTATGTTATGTGTGCCCACAAAAAAGTCAATGAGCAAGTATGCAATATTGTTTATTATACATGTTAGTTGTTAAATTGTAAAAATATTACAACGATTTGTCGATAATTATCATTAATTTTACGCATAAGCAATTTAATAAATATTGGTTTTCACATATAGGAAATTCCCTCCCAGTTTTAATGATTCATGAACTAATACTATTTTTGGTACATTTGAACAAGCACATCACGTAAATGGTATAGGAATGTTCGATCTATAATCGAAGGAACACTATAGAGTATAGGAGAGAAAAAACCGACAGCGTTATGAAGTTTTTTTAAATGTTGCACAAAATTATAGCAAACTCTCTGATAAACAAAAGAAAAATTTACCGATATAACACTTGTGAAATGTAAATCATTTTTAAATCGTATACCTTTAGCGCTAATATTTAACATCATATAATTTTTGAATGACTGAAAATTAAATTCAATGATATTTTTATTTATGTCAACTGACTATACTGATATAAATTATGTATATAATATATATATTTTATTTTCAAAATCAATTATGTGTGTATAAAGTTCAGAATGCATGGGGAAGGTAAAAGGATCGTTGAAAACGGTTTAGTGCTCAGTTTAATAATATAGTTGATATTATTATGCTTCTATAAAAGCACTCGCTGTTTCTACATTATACATCGAATGGCACTCGGCAGTATTTCTCTTTGTTGCGTTGAAGAGAAGTTTGATTTTAGAATGCAAATACTTGAAAGTACCTATATTATAATATTAGTATAAGCGGTATGTAAAACTTCAAGCATAAAAGTCGATTTGTAAGGAAAAATATACTTTATTGCAATATTATATTCACATCGAAGTATAATTGCTGTGTGTCTTTATAATACTGCCGTACATACGTTATATTGTATTCGTATAGTAACCTAAATTTGTTTCGTGGTAAACCTTATTGTTCTGTCGTGTTGACTATTAATTATTAATATTTTAGCCGCAAGAGTAAATTAATATTCAACCTGAATAACTGAGTTGCACATTATACGTAAACACATTATTTCGGTATAAAAAATACGCGAATATATGCATTTTTTGTGTTTTTTTATTTTTTTTTATGTTGAAAAATATAATTAAAATTTTTAAAAGTTCATGTGCAATCATTCATTTTGATAACGCGCTTAAGAATTACAGTTAACGGCAGATGGTAAGGCGCTCATAGTATTGCCGCCCGGCAAATTGATTTTGTGAACTGAAGTAGGTGTCTATATATAGGCCAGCATATTTCTAGACGTCTGTCGACAAACTTATAACGGCCCAAACATAAAATTTAACATTCCAATGATCATGGCACGTGTGCGTTCGTATTTAATAACTGCAGCAAATGCAATTAGATATCATAGTTGATCGTGTCGAGTTTTCGGATAAAATAAAATATTACAAATATTTTTTCGGAGTAAACAAGAATTCGAGTTTATTTATTTACAATCCCCCATAAGGTCGGAACGAGCGCCACGCGAGCTACTCATAAACAATTTAAACGGAAAAAAAAACCTAACTAGAATTTCGCAATGAATTAAAAACATATCGCGATGATCTCTAAGACCAAGTGAAATAAAAAACCGCAGATAAAAGTATATTATATCGTTACGCACATTACATGCGCTTACTTCACGGAAACATAATATTATAATCAGTAATAGTAATGTTATATTTAATACATGAAGCGGGACCTAAAAAGCCGGCGAAAAAAACTAATCGATATTAGTTCTACGATCGTGACGACTAAAATATATTTATTTTTATGTATTTATTTATTTATTTATTGATTCAATGGGCTTCAATATTGAGCTCAATTACGCGGGGTTGCTGGGGTTTTCTGGTCAAAACTTCTATTAAATTACTGAAAGGTTTGAAAGAACTGACTAAAACTTTCTACTTTCAATCCGAATGTCCTACTGCACTTGGTATGATTTGAATTCTTTATTTGTCGGCAGTCGATCATCACAACTTACCGAATCGATTCTCATGATAAATGCATTATAATATAGCAACTATTGTTCGACATTTGAAGTGACGCATTTCCATAACGAGAAAATACGCCGGAAAAAACAACATACGTTCATGTTTTTCATATTTTTCAAAGATTTTTATTTATTACTATTTTTTTCGTCTTCTATCCCTGACGTGACCAGATAACAAAACGAAAAATATTGTAAACATTAAACTACGCACTACCGCAGGAACGAATAAATCAACAACGTCTGAGAACATTTAATGATATTATACCTACTCCTCATCGACGATCAGTGTTTTGGTTTTGGTGCAAATTCAATTATAATGCTGCGGGTTTTCGTTTCTCCCGAGAAACGCATACCAGAACATCATAGGTTCAATACCGAAGTTATAATATAGCCTATATAAGGTATTATGCGTGTGGCTAAAACCAAAACAAATTTTGATCGCGTTATAAAGTTGTTGCTTATGTTTTTGTATTAAACTAATAATTTTCTATCAATACGTGTGCCTACAGTTTTATCAGCGTTGAAAGTATACGATGTGTTCAACCGCGCGTGTACCGAGTGAAAAACATAAAATCTTTCCGGAAGAAAATAACACAACTCAATTTTGTCACTATCTGCTTCGGTATCAATGATACGACGTGTAAGCATAGGAGTCTTATCGTGGCGCGTTTATGTCCAGTCAAAGTATTCAGAATTTTAATACATAATGACAACATACAGGTATACTCATCAGTGGTGTTCAGAACGGGCAAGGTGATAAAGAGAAATAAATTATAAAAACTCGACCACCCGACCCCTCCACCGATCGAAATTAACAGTTCCCTTTAAGTCATCGGTTTTGACTTGAACAACGTTGGATTCGGAGCGTCGGATCTATAGCTGCACGTGCCCTCCAATAATTGGATTGAATCATTCTGCCATGTTTTTATCGTGAAAGGTTTTCGCCGAGACAGATTTGATAGCTTAACAATACCGTTATTTTTCGTTCGGAAGATGCCGCCGCACACCCCGCACCCACCATGGTACGGCCTACGTACAAGTAAATGCAGTTGGCCGCACACGATTGACATATTTTACGTCGGCTGCAGTAGCATCGTACCACCGGACGCATATTGCTCGGTCGCTTTAAAACCGTTTACCCGTCAATCTCGGAAAAATCCCCAAAAACCTTGTTCGAAACGTCAGCCGACAAACAGACAAAACTAGCCGAGCGTGTCTCGAGGGCCCACCGAGACGTGAATTTGTGGTTTTTGAAATAGTATAATATGTATACTTCGAGAATAAAAAAAGCCGCGTTTATTTTTCAAACTCATCTTTCGCGCCGCCTGTATATGCAAGTGTATACTTCTAGAACACGAGACGGTAAGTCCTAGGTGGAAAAAATAGTTTAGGCGACCGAACATTCACCACGAGTAAAAAAAAAAGACTGTTATTAAGATACTATATAATACGGGCATTTAAAGCCCGTTGAACGCGTCTTATTATCTACACTGCGTGCCGATACGTCGGTACAAGGATATGTGTCTCGTGGCGACGTGGCCACTGAATTCAGTCGACGTGATATAATGTGATGAAAATATAACAGTTATAACGCTCTTGGTGTCGGAAAATTTTCGGAACAACGTATAGCGAGCCATGAAACAAATATCCATGTCAATAATAATACATAACTACTATAATGTTGTAGAAATAAACAAGCGAACTCGGGCCATGGAGATAAAACAATGGTGGTAACGCTCATGGTGTCGGAACATTTTCTGAACAGCATAGCGAGCCATAAAACATATATCCATGTACATATATAAAAAAAAAAAAAAATATATATACACTTATTTTAGGATCAATACTTTAATTATAATACTTGGTTTATGGATGCAGGGCACTGTGAATGTTTAGATGCCCGCCGCCGCAATACGATATTCGCCGATTTATACGTAATCCGTCCGCCCCATACTCACGGGAGCCTATTGAGGTAGGTCAAGATGGGTCCCCCTCCCTTGAAAATTATTGGGATCTTGTGATGTAATAAATATCGTTATTACATTGATTTGTGTTCATTAAATAGTATAATATACATCGAACTCAAGTTCATACACCCCCTTCCCCCGCAAAAGAAATATGCTTACACGGAAGTAGTAAATACTTGATTCTAGTCTTAGATGCGACGCGAAAATATATACGTATTGTTTCTCATTGGCAAAAATATCATGAATTATTTTATATTATTATTATTATTATGATACGAATAATAAGCACAAGATTACAATTTATTTTTGCCCTCTCTAAGACTTTCCCCACGGGCGTTCATGTCGTTTTTATGATATGCTTCAAGGTGGTAAACAAGTTTTTTAATTTTTTTGCGTCTAATAACGAGCACTGCTCAGTTCGTGGGCTAGAAATCGCAAGCACTGCGCCGAGATAACGTCGCATGCTCGTCTGAGTTCGGTATGTGTAGGTACGACAAGACTATGTGCGTAAATAGTTATACGCCACTATAGTATGCACGGTGTGTTTGTGTCTGTCCAAGTGTAGCGGTTAGATAACGACAACAACGACGCCAACCACGCTGTATACACCACGAGCTCACATCCGTATAAATTACACGGACTTGGATCGACGGAAACGAATCTAACACACACACACACGCACATACGCACACGTGTATTATAATAACATCGTTACGTTATTATTATATACACGTACAGCGAAGCCGTCGACAAGATAACGCTCCGCACACCACCGCCACGTTTCGGAAGTTTATCATTGTTGCGATGGCGGTCGGCCACGGTTTCGCTACACATAATAATGTTAATAATAATGATAATCATGAACAATAATGATGATAATAATAATAATAATAATTATAATAATAGTAATAATAATAATGATAATACTAATAATAATAATAATAATTTCACAGACTCGCAGACCGTACACACGGTGTACATCACGACTGCAATTTTGGCGCCGAAACGATATACACTGAGCGAAGTCAAGTTTGGCCCACGTCCCAAAAATCTTATTATCGGAGTCATAACATGCAATGAACGACATAATTGTACGACAACACAATACTGTTATCAAGTCGTACAATAGCGCCGCGACGCCGCCGCTGCGGACACGTGAACCAGGACGACGGACGAGATTTCGAACGACGGTCGGGCGGTAACCGCGGGTACCGTGACCGACGTGTGTCCGTCTATTGTGAAAAATGCATCTCGGCCGCGCCCTGGTCATAATTGTTCGTGACGATAACAATGTGATATGGTGATATTACGATCCCAGCCAATTCGGCCGGCCGTTGCAGCGTGCTCGAGCGAGTTCACCTGATTTATTTCGTCAGTCCAAAGTTTCGCTATACGTTGCTGCAGCCCCGCAGCTCATATTGATTTTTCCGGCTTTCATTGTTGTGCACTCGAATCTCTCTCCATCTCTCTCTCTCTCTCACTAGCTGTACCCCTCTAACTCTCTCTCTCTCTCTTTCCCCGGAACGCCAAAGTAATATTCCATTTTATGATAATTACCACCGTAAACTAAAAGTTACACCTTAGATACGTTTCCGGGTGAATCTTTGTTTTTATACTAGACGGTTATTGTTGTTGGCTTGCAGCTATACACATCTGAATGTGATATTATTACTCGGTTTTACGTTGGTCGAGTAAAAAGTGTAGTGTTTTATCGTCGAGGCTTCACCGATAATATTGTAAATTGAAATCTCAGAGCCCGATAATAACGAACCTATATTCCTTTAACTAGAAATGTTTTTCATGTTATTGCATGTTTATCCACTATAGTCGATGTGATTAGGGAGATGAGGTCGGCAATAAATCCCGATAATTTGCGTATAAGATTATACGAATAACCATGATGACACTATCGGTTAATCGATATATTTTTAAGAAAACAAATTAAATTTAAGATTTTGAAATGTGAAACTTTATATGTTATTTACTAACAACCAAAAAACCAATATAAAGGTATGATAATATGAAGTAATTATCGTACAATTATCCTATCGTGACAATACGTAGTGCCTTAAAAACTGAAAGAGTTTATAAATTGTTTTTAATTTAATCAAAATGTTCAGAAACGTATTTTTATTTTACTGCGAAGATATAATTCAGTTATTCAAGAAAATATGCAAATTAGTAAAATCCCATCCATATATATTTATCATACAATAAAACAAATCGTTTAATTTTAAGAGAATATTGTTAAGCCCTAATTTATATAATTACCGTTATTTTTTACACAACAAATTAATCAATGGTGGCACCAGAAACATGAATATTTTACTCTACAATAGTGGAAATATATTAAGCCAATTATATAAATATTACAAAACCTAACGCGCGGGTAACTGTCATCGCCCGCATTGATTTGGTCCGAACACAATATTCTTTCACCGTTATTGTTTACCGTTCAGTGATTGGTTAATTTTTTTTAACAAAATCACACGAATCGGTAACTACTAATTTTTTCACTGCGTCACGGATTAACAAATTATTTATTATCGTGTCGAGAATTACTTGATATTTAACTTACGTGTTAGCATTATGTACTGCGTTTGCTGTTCACATCCTTTATGGGAAAACAATTTAAAAATATTTATAATTCTTCACATATTACGCGTGCACGATACTTGCAGGAAGAATTATGAAATTAATTGAATGCGTGTAAAGTTATTATTAAATGAAGCGTCAAATAGATGGAGTGGTGTTTACAGTGCGGACAAAAGTCTGGAAATGGTGGACATAATTGCTTATACTCGTAGTAATGCGTATAACAAGTAGTATTTGATTGATATTGAGAAATACTTTTTTTCTACGCGTAAATAAATAAACAAATCCAATGAATATCTCTATACCTAATCGAAATCAAATTTCGGTCAATTATGAGAGCAGTGGCTAGTGATTAAAGGAAAACGACGATCGTGTTAATTATCACGGTAAATATTACCATCACATTTTGTTTTTTCTCAATTCATTCGAACAATTAATTTTGGTAATAACTTTATAAACGAAAAATTACTTCACAGGAACAGTTGTCAGTTTGTTTTTTATACGAGTTTTCCGTTCGCATTAACAACGGTTGTTATGATAACATTATATATTTAAATATTATGATAAATGTATGGTTGTGGAGCAACACACCATAACATCTATTGTGTAAATGGCTTAGAGTTTAACAAATTGTACGACTTGTATATCTACGAGTATATAGCTGCTAAGAAATTTTACAACGAGGAAAAACGGTTTCTTGTGCCGGTTTTCGGTTACAAATCGTGATTTAAAATAATATATACGTTTTACTGCACTTCGATCGAAGATACATAACTTTTACGATTTACCGCATCGAGAGGATTAAAAAACGAGTCATTAGTTATAATGGCGGTACACAACGAAATGATCCCCACGGTCCAAATTGGAAATTGTTAAATTTCAAAGTACCATATACTTGGCATTCTGCGCACGCGCACCGATATACGTATTGTATTTCGTGCGCTGCACTTAATGAGTTTTTATTGAAGAACTATAACGGTTTTTCTTTGACATATTATTGTATATATACTGTCCATTGTAAAACCGTTTCAAAGTCGACAAACACCACCAACTTTATCCGCTTTGTGCAGCTTTTTTTATTCGTTTTTTGATCATCAAACTGTCCGAAGAAAATATTCTAGGTGATTGGTCCATTGATTTTAGATAAAACAACTGCACTGAACTCTGTGAACTCTAATGGATATTAAACTCGAGCTTAAGAAGTACAAAAAGCACACGTATACATCCGTTGTGCTATTGTTATCAGTGCGGTCGTTTGTTTTAGCATTTTCAAAGTTCGAGACAACCGATGAAAATTAACGAGCAAATCGTCAAAGTGAACTGTGCGCAACGTAGAACTACAGAAATGAACGCATTAGTATAATATATTATATAACTGCAGGCGGGATCAATATTTTTCCAGTAGTGCACCTGTAAATTAAAATATTTACAGGTACGATGGAATGTGATAATTTTTAAATTAAAAATATGCTATTTTTAGTATGTTTAGAGTTTTATATCGAAAAAGGTTTTTTTTTTATTTACATTCTTTGAAGGGTATTAATTGATCAATCGACGATCAGTTTTCAATAGTTTTTCAGTAAAGTGCACTGAATACAATATACATATATAAATATAAACACTATTTATCGTATTTCCATCGCGTACGATCAAACGACCGAGAATTAATTAGATCAGAGGGGTCGAGAACAGCAGGCGCCAATCCTTTTTATAGTCTCAAAGACCATATTTCGGATTAGAAGACCACGCACCCTCATTCCTCGTGCATGTAATATGCTATGCGTTTATGTCATTATTCCGCATACGTTTAATGATAAGTATTTAGCTTAATTATACAAATTGACAACCAAAATGTGCAGAAGCATTGAGAAGGTAAAATTTCGAAGGGACATCAGTAAAACGTGCTACAAAGAACCTTAATTTGGCGGATATTAGTCGAAGATAATGAAAAAGTTTTATCTTTATATAATATAATTATAACATCCACTTGTACCTATAATTTTATTTCATTCGGCACGTTATTTTTGAATGTCAACATTGGTCGTTATGGATCTTGAATAATTCATAGGAATGTTCCGATAACCACTGATACTCGTATAATCAAACTGAATTCATAAGAAACATTGAATTAAAAGTAAAAGTCCATACTATTCGTACAATGCAATAAGTGAGTGCTATATATTATAAATTATAATCGCTAAAAATCAAGAGAGAGAGTATTCTGTCTAGTGCTTTAGTTTACCACCAAAATGTTTTGAATAATACAGTGAATCCGAAGTCAAATATTTAGACTCCCGACTGAAGAAGTATTTTATAAAGTGAGTCGAATGATATTTACGAAGTAAAATATTCGAAATCTGAATTAATATAAAACTGTGTCTTATAAGTCACCAGATAATATACTACTCATGTAGTGTGTAAATATTAATAATATACGTATATATATATATACCTCTCTCGGAATAAATATTGATCAGACAAAAAATGAGATTACAGTATGTTCGAAAACAGTTGTTTATTATATGGTTTAATCGGATATTCGGAATTGATGCATTACCATGGCCGTGGAAAACCAATCAACATAATGTTTTTTATCATTGTTTTATGGCGAATAAAATCAAACAGATTAATATTGCCCATTTAACGTTGTTCTAAACGTATAATTACTATAGGACGTAATGCCAAACAGTCCATAAAAAATGGCAAAAAAAAACGTTTGGAAAATAAAAACGTCCTTTGATGGAATACATTTGTATTTGTACATACATGTATGTACCTATACTTTTGTACAACAATATATCATTCCGTTCGGGTACGGGAAAAAAGATAAACCGCGCGATCATTATTTGTAGCGAAAACAATATGTCAGCGGAGAACATTACAACACTTATTCTTGTTTATGATGTGCGTACGGTCCCGAGTAATTTGCCAGTGCTCGCTAAAATCCGTTTTTTCTTTTCTTTTTCTCCGTCGGATGGAATAATATAAATTTCAACGGTGAGTGGTACAGCTTCATTATTATTTATTTATTTCTCATCCCCCGACATCGATTTCTTCGCGCGTGTTGGCGACCGTGCGCTCGTAACTATATATATATACAAGTGTACGATAAAATCTATATAATATTATTACCTCGGACGGATATTATACAAGTCCATCGGCCGTCAACCGAAGTCTGATATCGCGGTTTAAAGATGAGCGCAGCGTACAGTGGTTCTCGCGCGCGCAAGCGATCACACACGCCGTGGATTTACGCGATATCGCTTTGGATCGATGCCCCGACGACGATCCAGCAAACGTTTGAGACCTCCCGTCGGGGGTCGTTTGGTTTTACGGCATAGCCGCGAGTCCTTCGATTCCGAAGCCAAAGCGTGCAACGGCGCGGCGGCGGGGGATTTTCGTCATTCGGGTAATTTAATACGCATTGGTTTAACTTTACCCCGAGAATTATGTACTCCATTACATTAACGGCAACTCGTGTTACCCCTGACGTGCGCACCTGCGCCTAATGTCGCCGTTGGACCAAAACGGTGATAGCAAACTTGACGTTTTATTGCTTCGCGGGCCGCCTGCGGTAAAAGTATATTAAAGCCCGTTGAAACTCCACAGCGATTACGAACCGCACGTCCGTTCTTATAGCCAATTATTTGAATTTCGTTCTAAACAAACTCGCGCCGAATCGTACGCACAACGAGGGAAATTATCTATACGAATATACATATTTCGTCGATTCACGCGGCCGCAGTCGTTTTGATATGGCTATTTAAATCGATAATAAAATGTAAAACATCACGTTTATTGTATCGTTGCACTCGTTGTTTAATTTTTATTCGAAAATATCTACCTACTATCGTATAATGTCATACTTGTTCGGTTACCACGTCTGGCGTATTACGATTTACGTATTATACATTTTTTACGAGGACGACGGATCCGGGGCGCGGTCTTTGCACAGGGTGGAACGCACGCGCTAAAACCAATGGACAATAAATTATCGATAAGGCTGATGAACTGCAGTATCAGATTAAATTTTTCAAGTTGTCCTAGGCCCCTAGTACTAGGTTCTAGTACTCGCCGAGAGTAACAACCGAAAAACATTGGAGTTTATAGAAGATTTTTTTTTTCGACGGCCCTAAAGGTATATAAAATCGATAAGATAAAATATATTAAACGTCTAGTTACTCTTCACGGCATCACCCGTCAAAAACCGTATATTATAATTTTGATTGATTTAAAAAACCACATTTCTGTGTCCTGTAGCATTGCTATTGCACTACCTAACCACACGCTTATAGTCTGTAGGTAAATACTCATAAACTTGACCATTTATATTATATTACCGAGCGTAGTCTAAAACTATGAGTTTCTCAGCATAATGTGTTCAATTTAATCGTGAAATATTAAACGACATCATTGTGGCAGTTATTTAGCAGGAGAAAATTTAATATTCTTCAGTTTTTTGAAATATACAACGCATAATAATAACTATATAGGGTGTCCCACCGGCTTAAATAATTTTTCTAGTTGACTAGAAAATAGTGTATTATTTACACAATTTTAAATTAAAAGAACATCATTAGGAAACCTTATCGGAAGAAGGTCGAGGTGGTTATAATTTACATTATTTCTTTGTGAACTAGTAAAATAAAAAAATATTCATGTCATGAATCCAATGTAAACTAAGAGTTGAACCGTCGACATTTTCAGAAAAAGAAGCTCTATAAAAGGGCTATCTTCGAATTTCACAAAAATAATAGAACAAAAAGTTAATATTTTAACTTCTTTAACAATACACGTCTTATATTTATCAAACTACTGTCAACGAAAATCTTTGCCCAGGGTTGCTCTTTAAAAAAAAGATATAGATCTGCGTAATTCCCGGTGGGACACCCTGTATATACACACATTGTGCCCGGAAAAAATGCTCTACGCGTTCACGTTTTACCGAATTATAGATACATTTATATCTATAATATATATTTTATGCGCACGCATATGCCGAGATTGGCGAGATGTTATAGTGCTGTTGTTAGATCAAAATCGCATAAATTATTCTATAATTCTGTTGTGTTTGAGAGTTTGATGTTCCCGAAAGTCTGTCTGCTTGCTCGCCTGCACTATACAGCTAAATAATGTTTCATGAACGTTGAACTTTTTTTGTACAGTGAAATTTTTCCCGAATAATTCAAACGACGCGTTCCATATATTTTTGCGGTATCGACATTATTGTTACTTCGCTTACCTACGTCCATTAAGTAGATTAATATTTCAATGAACGCCTTTGATTTTAATTTTTAATGTTATCCTCACTTGCGGAACCTTTTACGATCAGTCTACAGAAACCAATAAAATATCATAACGATAACGGGCTTAACGACCGAAGCGGACACTAATGATGAAAATATTTACTTCAGCCTGTATACGTACACATCGGTGTGACATTTTTCAAACCGTACGTTTCAAATAAAATTCACGTTACGGACGTTTGTTTTTAAACTTATTTTGAAAATAAATCATGATCTCCACGCGTTTCCTTGGCCGCTCATTGCTTTCGATTGAAATAGTCGATCACATAAGCAGGTGTGCGTACGTGTAGCGTTGTAAAGATTTTGATTATTTTTTTTTCCCCCCGGAGGCATTGCGTTTTCAAGAAAAACACGCCAAAGTCGATGGCAATAATTTATTATCATCGAGCTCGTTCGTTCCGTGACGTGCGTGCTCTAAACGACCACCGAACGCGTCTTGTGTACAACGTGTCGTCTGTACATCACATATCTAATATACGTTATCACAAGCAGGTACAATGGATCGGGTCGTGAAACTTCGAGTGCCTAGTGCATAATACCGTTGATCGGCGCGTCACAAAACCGCAAGTCTAACGTTTTCGGATGTCGTTCCCTACGAACGTATACGCGCACTGCCCATGACGTTTTCCCGATAAACGCACAGGTCTCGTACGTATATACTCGTATTATTATGTATAGACGAATCTAATGATGACGAAGTAAGTATCGCATAACATGGCGAGACGTTTCCGATCGAAGTGCAGTACGGTGAACGCTGCAATGGTCACGATACGGTGCAAGTACTGTGTTACTAAGGTATACATGGTATACGTCGCAATGGGTGTCGGATTTTCCAAACCTTGCGGGGTGCTTAAAATCTTAAAAACATTAACAGTGGCCAGTTGAAAAAAATAATGCACACCGTTCATTACTTGACTAAATAACCATTTAACTACTCGTTTAATATGACCTTTTTTTTATATATCTCAACTTCTGGGTGAATAATTTATAATATCAAGATCTTCAAAATATATTTTGATAACAATACAATATTGCTGGTATGATAATAATACGAGTATGATATAAACATAAAGTTATGCACTTATTGTTTCACTTATATCACGGGGTAGGTACTACTGAACGGATACTTGTGCACCGCAGCACCCCAGTAGTCGACGCCCATACTATATTAATATATTATACATATATGTTACGGCTATGGTCCGAAATCGGATAATGCACATATTAGTCGATTTCGTACTCTAGTCGTGGATAACATTAACCGGCTAATATAACGCTAGCCGCCGTGTTACGGCCACTGTAAAATTATAATAATTAATTCACTATTTATTTATTTCAAATAAATTTATAGAAATTGCTTTAATAGTAAAATATACTTTATTCAGTAAAACAATTGTTTTTACTATATTTGAACGAAAAATAGAAAAGTAGGAGAATTTTTATAATTTTGCTATTTATTTATACAATATGTAAACTTTGATGACTTTTAGAATTGCATAAAATACCCGATGCTTAGCGTTTGCATATATTCGTTTCCCGATTGGACTTGCGCGCACAACGTTGATAGCTCTGACCACCTTACAAACTGTTAGTGCCCAAATATAAGAGTAGCGTATATGCGTACAGTGTCTGCGTATTGTCACTTCATTTCTATATGAATTTAGTACCGTTGAAAATATACTGCTAGTGTGACCCGTAAATTATTAGTATCTAATATTACCAAATATTATTCGAAGTGTACCACGTGCGTGATCGGCATGGGTCACTAGTTTCCCTACGACGAACACCCGTACTCACATAATATTTGTTAATATTTGATACTAATAAGTTGCTTATTTTTACTTGATTAAAATAATTTATTGATTCATATAAATATTTGTTATTTTATTAAATTAATTATTATATATATATATAAGATAAAGCAAACCATTTTTGAAATAGTGCCGATGTATTTAAAATCCCCGCAACATACTGCGACAAGTGGCCTTTAGTTAAATTAATATTATGGTAACAACTGACAGTGAACGTGTTACTTTATCTGACCACAGATGGAAAATTTACAAAATATCCGGTAAACGTACGAAACCATGGTTTTAAATGTCGAGTATATATTTTATCCAAGTAGAACGGCTAATGGGCACATTAGCCAAATTTCGGACTTAAACTATAACTCATCCATCCGCGATCTTTCGCCTTTATTCCACCCTGTACATGCATAGTACCTATATTTGTGTGTACGTGTACATATTTTTCTTTTCGACTATCGGCTAAATAATTAAACTCGTGCAAGAGCGCGCGCTCGTAATATTATTATATAAAATACAGGACACGCGAGCGAATCCGAACGGTAGGTAGTAAATCTACCGGTGTCTGCAGGTCTCGGCGATGTACGGTCGAAGAAGAGGGAAAAAACCGCGCGTGGCGACGGGTATAATATATTTACACGCGCGCGGGCAACGATTGTTAATTATTATTCCGCCGGACCGTTCCTGCTGTCGGGTGGACGCGAAACAAAACGAAAAAAAACAAACCAAACAAACAAACAAAAAAAAAAACAAAAATAATACAAAAAATAAGAATAAACAATGATTAGACGAGCGCGGGGGGGATTTGTTTGTCGAAGAATCGCGGCCGCACTAGTATAATAATATACACGTATAGTGCGCACGACAAACGGGCGTGTTTATGCGTAGGGGAGAGAAGAGCCGTGGTAGAAAAATGAAAAAAAACAAAACGAAATAATAATTTTTCGTCGTCCGGGAAGCGCGCTTACACACCCTTATTATTTTTTTTTCACACTGTAAATTATTATGCGTGTATTTTTATAACGTATATAAAAATCCTTTCGGATCTGCGAGACCGCGTTGATGCGTAAAAGTCCTTTATTGATCCCTGCCGGAGCCCGACTGAATATTTAATTGTGGACAGGAGCAGCGTGGCAGTAGGTTCACCGCGGCAAGCGGATCGGGTTTGTGAGGAAAACAACCGTTGGCGATGCGAGAGGTCCGTGAAGATTTAACGCAAACAGACGGACGACGTCAATCAACGGATAAAACCATCACGCTCACCCATCCAAAGTGGCTAGGTCTCTCTCACTCTCTCTCTTTCTCTTTCTCTCTGCCTCTCTTTCACTCAGTCTCTCTCTCTCTCTCTCACTCTCTCTCTCTCTCTCTCTCTCTCTCTCTCTCTCTGAGTTTGTCTTTCTCTCAGTCTCTTTCTTCTCTCTCTTCTCTCTCCCGACCGACGGTCTAACACTACATACACCTACACGTCGGTCGTTCCACAGCAAACACAAAACCGACGTGTGCAGCTGATACCGCCGAGTAAACAGATTTTTCTAATGACCGCGCGGGTTGAACGTATATATATATATAATATATACTATGCTCGTACTTACGTATACATAATATAATATACCAAAATTGCGAGAAAGCATGATGGGAAAGATGCGGGACCGAGAGTTGTACATGTATACATGCGAATATAAATATACAGGGTGCTTAAGTTATGCGTTTTTATTTCAAATTCTGATTTATAGAAAATGCACGTGTACTCATAGGACTAGTGCTAATATTATAGAGCTTATATTATAAATTTGATTTTTTGTACGGCTTAAGGAGTATGCTGCGTACTTCCATAAAAGTAGGTACTACAGGTTCAAATATTGACTATGCGGTACATCGACAATTTCAGAAAAATGTACAGAATAATTGTTTCCTTAAAAAATTATGATCTAATCTTAAAAGACAACAGTTTATACTGCCACGAGATACTCCTTAATGAGCACAAAAAATCAAAGCAATGTAAAATATTATAGTCGTGCAGTTTTAAACATAGGTATGCTTTCGATAAATCAAACATTTTAAAAACGCACAGTTTGAACATAAAAAAAAGGATGAGCTCGCTTAAAAGATCACACCGTATATATACTATGTATGCGTATACACATGGGTGGGTGTTATATTATGAAAATGGGGCAACGAGCGATTTCTACATTATTTTTTCTTCGACATTTCACGGCAGAGCGAATCACGAGATTTAATTTTTCATCCTTTCTAGCGGACATAATGTACACACGTTGTTATACGAGTAATATGCGCTACTCGTTTTTCCGAGTGTGAATTTTTATTTCGTCGACAAACACAGCGATACGCGATAATACTGTTGCAGGACTGCCGTTTCGAAGATAATATTATATAGCTGGTACCTACTATTACATAATGGGGCGATGCGCGGGCACATTGAAAAAACTCGATTTCGCATTACGCCAATCGGTTCCGTTCTCCATCGAACGCCCTCGGTATACATATTATTATTATTATTATTATTATTATTATGTGACTGGTATAAAAGTATACGTTTATTCTGTATTCGTGGTCTGTCCGACCCGCAACCACGCGTCATCGACCGATATACTCGTATACATATATATTGCTGAGATACTGACGATCGCCGGGTAAGAGCTGCGATTAGGTTCAAGTTTCGTCGAGCAATCGACTAATAAACACTAATATGAATAAAACATGTCTGCAGAATATGTGCTTTTTTTATTATAGAATTAAACGTAAATGTAGTGTTTTTTTTTTGGGTGCTTTCGAACTCGATTAGATTCAAAATTATATAAATAGGTATATCCATATATATATATATTTATACACCCTCATACATAAAGCTTATACAGTATATACTTATACAGTTATCGCGAACGTCTGAATAAATTAATTATAATATTCATAAATATAAATCTGTTTTGCTGTATCAGGTACCCACATATTATACATTCGATTTTAGAACAAATAAAGGTTTTATTATTCAAAAACGAAATGTTGCTTCGGTGATTTATACAGTATCAGAATTGGCAATATATTATTTATTTTATGTTTTATTCACTAATTATCGATCGAAAATAAAATAATTTCCTTTAGCTGTGACAATGTTTGACAGCTGCTCATAGTTAAAACATCGAAACCTTAGTTTATAGCTATATTGTACTTAAATGGTTATACTTCGATACACACTCTAAAACATTACTTCAAGACTTTAACAAATCAAACATCTAGTGTCACAGTATACAGAAGTTTATTGTTTGTTGATTTTAAGATATAGCACATATTGTAAAAAAAGATTACATTTTTTTTTTTATTACTATTAAATGATAACTCGAGATAAACTAATTGATATTCGTTTGTACAGAAACGGTATGGCTTCGCAGGTTAAGTTCGTTGACAAATTAAACACTGATCACGTTTAACATTATTTTGACATGTCAATAATTTTAAACATGTATAAAAATGCATTTTACTGAAAACCACAACCATAGTTATATAGGTATAATATAATACCTATAACATTCATCATAAATACTATAGTATTTAGCCAATCAATGATAATACTCGTATTGTTAACATACTTTTATTGTAATTTAAATATCAAAATTATTAATTTGGAAAAATAATTACGCAATTTATATCTATTTTACCTTTGAATCGAAATGCATACCGACGAGTTTCAGTGTTCATCGTTCACGGGATATTCAGTGTACTTGGTTTTTAATCGGCTTGAGAGCTTATACATAATGTGTATAAGCTCTCAAGCCGATATAAATTATATATACCTATCGTAAATTATATTGCGAACGGAACAGTACCAAATTACGGTTAGTGTACGTGGAAAACTCGATAACATTTCAATTTTAAGAGAGCTGCAATGTTGTTATTTTTATTTCATCGGGGATATTATAGAGGTTATTGATTTCTGCTCGACGCTGATTGCTGTTTTCTCAGTTGCGGCGTATAAACGCTGTATTGAAAATTCTACGGAACTAATTGAGTTCTGCCTCCGTGGCCCGCACGTCTATATACGCGATTTCCACGGGGAAAATCTGGGGAATAGTTGACACGACGATATAGTGAACCTACGCCTCCGTTATCGAATCCGAGGTATAAGCAAAGGTGGTGATTTATTGAACAGTCGTCATGTTAAGCTCAACAAATTATAAACACTTCTAAAAACGATATGCTAAAGATTTTTGCTACAACGTAAAAGCATTCATTTAGACAGTACAAGAACTTTTGAAAACATGAGTGCAAGTATGCCGCAGGTATAATTATTTCATGTCCGGAAGGAAATTTAATTTTAAACCATATTTTCCGGTGAGTATAATGCCAGGAAAAAATCACGAAATAAAAAATTATAAATTAAACATTTTTATAAGAAAACCATCTTACCAAAAATAATATTACATTTCTTGAAAATCATAATAAAGGGTCAAATGTATTTACTCGTATTATATTGAAATAAAACGACCCTTTTGCTAACTCCAAAGACTTAATAGCGCAAGACTTCTCTAAGTATAATAGTGGTATCGTAGTACGGTTAAATCAGTGCAAACGTCTATAACGTTGATAGCTATTTTTCACATAAAACCTTCACGTAGCATGTTCGAATGAGAATATATTCTATTATTTCGTATTCATCATCTTACTTATAAGCCTCAATGCCAATACGTGTTTCCACCGTGTCACTAAATTCCAAAAGATTTGTACGTGTAATTATTCGTATTCAAAATTCTCCTAACACACTTTCCGGAATCGTAGTATTTACCTTCACGCATTGAAAACCACATGTGTTTTCCCACGAGAGTGTTTTCTTTCCGAAAATTGCATTCGAACTTAATTAAAGATAAAGGTACATTTGATTTATTGAATTTACGGAAATTACGATTTGCTCAAAAGATTATAAAGTTTAAGTACGTTTGAATTTATACCAACGTTTCGATGTATGGTACTAAGAATAGGACGATTAATTTGGCGGGCTTAATTAAAGCTTCTGAAAGTTAAGCGGTACGAGTGTTTAATGTTGCGTGCGTGCGTGGGGGGGAGGTGCGAGAGAAACGTAAAAAAAAACAATGCTTTTCACATATCTTAAATGTATATTATTACGGTAGTACTTAACGCTATTAACTTAAAGTTCTTGAGCGTAGTGAATCAACGGCGCCGTTCAAGGAACGCGACGTCGAGTGCACGTTCACACGGATTAGACGAAGATTTACACGGAAATGATATGTATCCACTGCGTAAACATCTGGGGGCGCGGTGTGTGCACGATGAAAAAAAAATGTGTTGAACGTAGTCTATTTCTTTGGAAAATGTTAAAACGCGCTACTGCTATAATTATACCGCGAGCGTACCACGGCCCGGAACGGTACAGCGATAATTCACAGCGGTATAATAATGGAGGCATTGTTCGCGTATACGAGTGATCGTGTGTACGTATATATTATTATACGGCCAACTGTACGTGATATTTTAACGAGGAAAATGAACAAACAAACAAACAAATTAATACATTACATTTCGTCCCGTTGTCGCGTGTCGCATACTTGTAATGGATGTACGAGTATACGCGTGTACGTGAAACACAATATATAATCATATCGAACGGTGTCCTGCACGGCTGTCGTGGAAAAAAATCTGTAGCATCGTCCTGGCAACATCAATAGCCCCGGTTCGAAGAGCTCGACTAAAAATCGAAAACTATACTTCAACTCGAAAAAAGGACGACTTTCCTGCGAGCTGTTACTCGCAAAGTTTCCCGGCATCGCGAAAAGTTCAGTCTCGAATTTCGTTTTCGGTCACTGTAGAGTATACAGACTCAAGTCATAGAAAGGATTCTGAATTATAATAATATGTAAATTAGTATTATAAATCATGTTTTTCTTTTTTTTCTTTTGTGATCCACGTTTTCACAAAAAAACAAAAAATAAAAATAGAATCCACGAGTGACGTAGGCGCATTAATGACCGTACGGACGATTCGAGGGAACGGCGATGATTTTCGACCGGGGAAATTACAATTGTTTTTACTTTTATTTTTTTCATCGCGACTGTTTAAGTTGCGCTTGGCAAAATAAACGAACTATTGGTCTTTCCACCATATCGCACTGAACCATTTTTTCTTGAAACTGTTATTTTATTTATAACACGTACCACGAAAACCAGTCGAATATCCTAATGCGAAAACGTACCCGAATAAAAATAAAATTCAACTATAAATTACATCGCGCTCTTCTTTGCTCACCATACATTTCCCTCTCCAGCCGTTCTTCAATAATTCCTATTTTATCATTTGTTTACATTATTTACTCCACATATTTTTTTTTCTACATTTTAATTTTTCTAATTTTTATTCTCCATCCGTTTATTATTGGTTTCGTCATCCCTTACACTGTGTACGGTATATATGTGTAAATGGTAACTTTTTAACCATGCTCACCGAGCTCTTTGGCAGTAACAATGCTTAAATTTGGATTTTTCTATACAAGTACAATAAGTAAAAGTAATAAGAATTAACAGACAAATAACAAGAATAATTACATGAGGAGGGAGTCACACATTTGTAACACCTCTAATAATTACATTGCACGACTTAAAAATTAAAAACAACACAGGATTTCGAGGGGAGTACACGAAAAATTACAATCATAGAAATGTATTGTACCATGATTTTTTTGAAGAACATCAGGGAATGACGTCAAGGATATAGTCATACGTGACAACATAAGCTTAACGTAGACTTTAAAATGTATTAATATAAAGATTATATGTACTATAGTTGTTTAAATTCAATAAAATAATATTTTACCATTTACTAACAAGTGGGAGTGTTATAACTTGTAAACTTGTATAATTCATTGCTGTTTCATTTATAATATTTATAAATTGATAACAAATATTTACATTTCAATTCACTTAGAATTGATTTTAACGA
This sequence comes from Periphyllus acericola, assembly GCA_949715065.1. Lineage (NCBI taxonomy): Eukaryota > Metazoa > Arthropoda > Insecta > Hemiptera > Aphididae > Periphyllus > Periphyllus acericola. The sequence continues at coordinate 8,015,465 of OX454270.1, read as the reverse complement.
TAGTTTTTGATAGAAGTGTTTTTCTGTTACGACTAGTAAGTAACAAATAAAATAATATTTTATTCTACCATCTACCCCCTCTCCATTATTATTTTATAAGATTTAGACACAATTTGTCGTAACAGTTAAAAAAAAAGTGTAAAACAGGTGAAAATTAAATTATAAGACTTATTTTAGAGATTTTTTTTTATTTACGCCGAGCTATTATCCTCGATTGAAATATAAATAATAATTTTTTTTGAAAGAAAATGTATTTAGCTTATTTTATTTATAAAACGAAAAATATAAATATATTCTAAAATAATATAAGAAATGAAATACGATTATAGTTGTGTACAACAGAAATACTCGGAAAAATGAATTTACACCTATCGAAATTGTATATTATTATTCTAACTAATCATATTTGTAATCATATTTGTGCCATGCCATTACAAACGGAATATCTAAATATTATTTTTTTTTAATAATACTCTTCTTGTTATAAAAACACCGGCACTGAAGTCGATTCTCGTTATGAAACCGAAATAGCGTGGTAAGCTAGCGAAACACAAAGGTAAACACAAAGGAACCGTGTCCGTGGTGGTCTTGTTAGTGTTTTGGCGAAATATAACGCTAGAAAACCCAAAAACAAGGAGTCCTCGTTATTTTGTAAAATATGAATTCTGCGTGTCTACCCGTTTGGAAACGCATGTACGGCATTCCAACAAATAAAAAGCACTCGTAATTAAATGAATCTCGGAACAAATATCCGTGTGCAATGAATAGTGTTACCTAATGAAAAAGTATAGTCTCTACGGTGTTTCGCTTTAAAGTGCTTATGTATGTAATTTAATTTGAATTGGGCATTCTTGTTTTTAGAAGTTCACTATTTATCCTGATTATTTAGCTGCTATGTAAATTATAAACACAATAACAAGTTAGTGATGAGTAAGCGTTCGAGCGGAAACCATAATAAAGTATCCGAGAGAGAAACTATAATGCAGTGAAAGTCTAAAAGTTTTTAATAAAAAAATACATAAAAAGACATTGCTGTCTATTATAATTTTTCGATCATTTTAGTGTCGTGAAAAAAAGAGAAAAAAAAGGCGCAAGTGCTACCTAAATATTTATCGTTACCATGTTAGTACCTTGGGAGATAATCGGACAGTAAATGCTCAATATCTAGGTCAGCAAACTCATTTCATATTCAGACTCTGTGCTGCAGTTACACTGTAAGTACACTCGGTGAGAATTGTATGCTCACGGTCCATCAGAAATTCAAACATCAATCTGTTCCTCTCTTCAATCAACGACGTTTTCAATAATTCCCTAGGCTTGTAGACTTATTTACTTTTTTCTTGGTTCGTACCATAGAATTTTCAGTACCTTCAAAGCTAAGTGATGAATGCTTGACAACGACGTTTTTATCGTCTGTCAACAGTTTTTTTTTCGGATAGTAAACCTACAACAAAAGTTTCATGCAGAAACTTCTTATATAAAAGATTTACGAAAGCAAATGATACTTTAGAGAAGTCATTTTCGATTTTCTCAGAAGTTTTTCCGATTTAAAGGGAAAATAAAAATAAACTTTGAAATAATTTTGAATGTCATCCAACAAACATTTTCATTTACTAGGGTTACAGTATTATTTTCACGTTTAAATTAGTATTTTACAATACAAGATTTGAATAATAATACTAACCCTTATTTATTACATTTTAAATTTCAAATAACGCCATGAATATTTTCTCGAATATTCGTGATCAGATTTATGGACCTTAACTCAGAATCATTATTCAAATGCAATGATTTATCTTCGGTTTAAAATAAATATTATGTAGGTATATACAGTAGAGGACTTAAATCAATACTTCGAATTTATTATATAAACATATATTACCAAATTATATTCGGAATAAATATAATACAAGATTTTGATATGTACCAATTTTAAATTTTTATGTGATATTTAAATTGCCTTCACCTTGTGCGCATTTTTTATCGTCATGATTAAAAGATAAAAGAAACCGCTATAATGACAAACATTTGAACAAAAAAGCAGAGATCTGTCAGTAATATGAGTAATATGACTTATTATTATTCGCACAATAAAACGAATGGAGCATAAAACATTTCTAGGGAATTTCAACGAGATTTATGGTTTTTTTTTTTTAGTTGTTTTAGACTTACATGCTTTGTACTACGGAAACTATTTCAAAGGTTTAGTGCACGCCACTTACAGCCCGATCAAATACAATAACGGTCTAAACAAATAACTAAAAAATATGTTTGTCAGAGTTGATTATTGTTACTCTAATCGTAATTCGTGATTAAAAAAAAAAAAAAATAATCGACACTTTTAACTTGACAAAATAATAACAACATATAATTGAAGTATATTTAGTTTACAACACGTCATTTTAATGAAAAAGATTTATTGTTTATCTTCTGTAAAATAAATCCTAGAAAATATTCGAGAAGTAATTGTACGCAATAGTGTTTCCAACATGCACTTGTGCACGAATTACAGTCATTCAACGGTTTCAGAAGTATTCCTAGGAAAGGTACACTTGTATAAGCTGATATTATGTTAACCATGAGACACGTATGGACGCGTGCACAGACGTTTAGTCGGTATTCGCAGTAATACCAATTTGTTCCCGAAGTAATGAAATACATTTATGAGGAAAGGAATTTTGGTCCGCGAGCGCGCAACTGAGAAATTCCAAAAATGAACCGTGCAAAGCGTCCCCATACTCCTCTGCGCTATTTCCAATACATAAAGGAACTATGCGATAAAAACAATAAACTGATTTAAGAATTTTACGACTTGGACGAGACGGATAGTAAATAAATAGATAGAGTCAGACTACGGGATATCATATGACTGCACAGTAGCACTGCCTATTAAGTGTATAATGATACAAATATAAACACACATGATATTATATAATCTATTTAGTTTTGCAGCGGTAAAAACGCTGATAAATTTGACAGAAAAGTCGATACGTTTTGTTTACGAAAGACGATCGAGACAACTGCGACTGTGGTCAAATTCCCCATGGTTTATTTTTTTTATTATTTTTTAAATGTCTTAAGTATTGTAATTGTTGATAAAATTCATAGAAAAAAAAAACAAGTTTTCGACATCCTCCTCCACATTGCTGATTAATTTTTAGATTTCAGTGAAAATAATGGCATATATCGGTGCATACGCGGGCAGGAACTCAAACTGATAACGACGTCTATAATAAACCGAGCGTTTATGTAACGTGTGTTCAAATATTCGTATGAACTATATTTAAAGCGTATCGGTGTAATACATTTGGGTGCGTTACCCGAGTAGCCCGTACTCGCACACAAATACTTCTATAATAATATGGTATACGATGAGATAAGCTATAACAAAGCAACATTTTGGTCGTCGTCGACGATTTCCTGGAAAAAAAAAACCGTTGCTTTGCTACAAATTGTACCCGTAAGTTTTGTGTGACTTTAACATATTATTTTTTCAAATAAAGTGCGTTAAATAAGTACTTATTTTGTTATTTTTTTTATCGAAGTTTAATGGTTGTCGGTCATTCTGTGGACTGAATAATGTATATCATTGCTATATCAGAGATATAATTATTACAAAATATACTACATGTCTATTTACATGACGGCATAAACGTAAGTGTTATTACAGGTTAACACTTAAAGTGTCCGAATTTTTTTTTTTAAGGGATTTTAAAAACCTTGAAATAATTTTTTTGTACATTGGGTTAGCACTTTTTATACCCCCCCTTCAAAATAAAAACCATGTATACGCCACTGCTGTGACTGACTTGATTGTAATTGATTGATTGTATGCTTATGAATTGATTATAAGCAACAACAAAAAAGCTGCAAAATCCATTATTATTATTATTATTATTATTTCTAGGAGGTGTGCGTATGAATCGAGGATGAACCCCACACTACTGCAGATGATATACTCGTACATACATGTACGCCGATGATTTGAATTTTTAAAAACGATTTGGTAACTGCTGTTCGATGAGTATTGTGCGAACAATGACTGTACACCATACGACACCGAACAACTAAATCAATTCATTGTATGCTTGTAATCGACTTGACGATACGCAAATCTCAATAAATTATTATAATCGTTCATGGTCTTGCGCGTTCGTATTATACATCACTTTCAGAAGTATAAATCTCACCGATAGCAGTGTGACACGGTACGTACTTACAAATGGGCCGAGATCAATACCGCACAAAACCGACCGCAACAGTAGTATTCGTGTCAATACGTTATATTATTATATCCTGTTATAAAATGCAGACCGGGAAAAGATTTTGGCCACCTATAACCGGACTTATTTTTTACGATGACTGCGTTGAACCATTACTATTCAAAGTTCTATGGGTTACGTCACTTATATAGGTTCGATGTTGCGCCATAGGCTGATGCAGTATTTCATTGCGTGACGAAGCAAGTTTATTCTCTCATCGGTATAATAGTAGTAACTAGTTTTTTAGCCCGAGTGTGCCACGAACTTATAAACCAAATCAACTGATGGCTTCTAATAGGTTGAATTATTATTATTTTTTCTCGTTCATTACTCCACACTCGTCGTGCCCAAATGTAATCGGCCAAATGTAAAATAGTAATGATGATAATAATGATTGAAACAAAAAATGTATCATACTTGAATACCCTCTGTCGAACTATACAAAATAAAAATTGACGAGACATTTTTTTCGATCATATGAAATAATTCGAATAAACATCCGAATAAAATAAAATCTACCAATTGTATCTTATAAAACACAACATAAACTAAAACCTAGAATTTAATTAGTAATTACGATTATACAGGATAAATAGGATGGGCGTGAACGCGGTTTGTTATAATTAAACTTAGCTTTTTATGTAATAAATAATAACCGCGGCCGGTATATTGTACAACTGCAAATACATTTTCGAGTTGATTGATAACGTGTCCCAACGTAAATTTTTATTTACAGTGTATGTCTATGAATAATGTATTCAAAAAAATTATCAGCAAATTGTTGAAAAAAATTTTTAAAATTACATTTTAAATATTTCAAAATTATATTGAAAAACAGTCTTATAGAAGTGTTAAATATTTGATTTAATATCAATTATCTCAATCCTGTCAAAGTTTATACTTAGAAAAGTTTTTACTCGTAAAATTATAAAACTAATGTGTTGTAACGCGTAAAACGTTTCAAAAATAACATCAACCGGAAAGATGGCAGGAGGTCGAATCAAGGTTTTAAAACGTCCATATAGTGACTTTTGTGCTAATTGCGCAAATGAAAATGTTTACTAAATGGCAAACGCTGTTTGACTCATTTAAAATAATATTTTACATTCGAATCTCGTTCGTTGAACGACCGCGGATAACTTGGAAATCAGTTAAATACACTTATTACGTTGCCCCAGACAAACGCATTAACCTAATTGTAAAATCATGAATTCAAGAAAGAAAGTATATTGTTAATCGATTGATATAAAATGTCTAAATGTCGACGAAATGGAACAACGAAAAATGACTCTTAAAAATTTCACACGGAGTATTCATAAATTAAAAAAAAATAAATAGAAATCAGCGGCGATTTCTTTACACATATATATTATGTGTCCGACGCACTAATCAATTGAAAGTTGGCATTGATATAATGTAAATAAATCAGCGTCGGTAACAAGCAAATTGGTTTCGGGTGGATTTGTCTGGGCGTTCAACTCATAAATCAAAGGGTCCCTTTCCACCTTACAGCATCCCCGTTGCAAGGCCCCATTAGTATTCTGGTCGTTTACAGACAGGTTAGGTCAGGTTTTAACAGCCGCAAACAATTTTTAGAACCATTCATTTGGCTACGAACAATTTCATTAGGCGCTTTTCTACCATTAATTACGAGTTTTTTTGGAGTAAAAATGACACCAACACTCACGCTTCACATTAATTAAAAACTGAAAAAGAGACAATTTTATTTTTTAGTTTCAAAGAAGATTTTTTCAAATAAACCGAAAACACGATCGGACCGTCCCGGCGGACGAGGCGATAAACAGGTAAACGCGTGAAAATCATCGTTTTCCCTGGTGTAGGTACACGCAGGTGGACAAAAGAAAATAATAATAATAATATACCAGAAACTGATCGCGGGAATGAAATGAATGACGACAAAGTCAACTATCGCTATTATACCGGTGAACGGTAGGGAATGTACAAATGTACGCATCGCACTCGCACGGTTATAATGTGTTTCGACTTCCGAAACGTAAACGTAAATTTTCCAATCGTCAACGCGAGTTTAGATGCAAGAAAGCAATTATCAGGTGTACCTGGAGCCGGCTTACATTTCCCGTCGACGCGGGCACCTCGAGTCCGTAACAATAATTAAAAACGTTGAAACCAATTTTATTAAGTGAACAATAATTTACAGCAAACATATTCGTTCGCTCATAGACGTTTCGATGGGTTTATAATACATATAAAATGTTATTTATGCTTCGACCGGACTGTGCATCAATTCGTTTTTATAGCATCATCATTCATGTGCGCGTGAATGCATGTATATAATATATACGTGTATACAATAATACTATTATGCGCAACAAAATAAAATCGGCTATTTTTATTTATTTATCTTTTTTTAACTTGATTGTTTTCCTAAGACTTTATTAGATTTTGTATGATACTCATAAATAACGCGTCATTGTCAGAAATAAAGTTTACCAGTATCTAACGTTCCTGCCCACATAATTTAATTGAGTCTTATAATGATGATGGGTTGTTTATTTTTTTTTATCCTTGCGTTCGATATTTTTTTTTTGCTTTTTTCTTTAGTCGTCGTTATCTGCATTATATTTATTAATGTACCGCTGCACGTTTTCCCGAACAGTGTATAATAGCTGCAGTGTTATCATTTCTGGTGGACACAATTTATTTGATGATTTTAACGGTTTTTAAAACAGACGCATTGATAATATATTATATTCAATAAATAATGGAGTTTTGCGGTGAAAACGTTCCGCGGTGAGCCAAACGATATTCGAAAACAAATGTTAGGGTTCACGACGAATTCATCAAACGAGAATACGTTCTCCGGAGAACGTACTACGGCGACGCGTCTTGTTATATTGTACGCGACTATTTAGTTATTTAAATATTTAAGATCTATTTGTTTGAATAATGTAATTTAAAGCGAACGAAAAATGTTACCGCCGTAACTTATTAGTCATTTATCGAGAATATATTACACCAGGTCATTTACGTATATACTTGTACAAAAACTCGTATGAAAACCATTTGAAACTGTAGTACTTTTAAATCTATAACGTACATCACACGACGCTTTCGAGTGTCTATATACGTACATAACATGATGCGTCGTAATTTGAAGTTATGTGCACAAGAAAGGCGATTTAACGATATAATTTATTTCGTCCTGTGCAACGATTTAATATAGTGTACGAAGCCTTGGCTAAAATTTGTTTCGTGTGTATACGCACTCCATTCTCAACAAAGCATAACGATACGAGTTGGAGCGATGAAATGTATTTTCTCGTTCTCGTAAATAAAAAATGTCCAACGAAACGCGCAACGACCTCTGCACGACGTTACATCACGGGGAAAATGTGTTATCGATACAGGAGCAATGATGGCCACCAAAGGTTAGTACACACCGTTTTCGCACATAATCACATATATAGTGTGTGGGAAGTTCGAAAGTCCTTAAGTTGCGCAGCGGACGTTGCATGTTATTGTGATTATGTAACGTCGTTGAGTTAACAGCAATAAAATACCGATTATACGTAACGGAGACGCGTCCGTCTGGTTGACATGTAATCGGTGTGCTTGAAGATATCGGCGGTGGTATGAAGACGATTTCGCTAGACATTTTCTTATTTTCCAGACACAATAAAGTAATAAACAAGTATAAAAAAAAAACGTTTCAAACCGATATGAGCTGATCGTTTTGAACGCGAAGTTTCAAATTAGCTATTATTCTCGGACGAATAGGATGCGTGCAATAATACATGTAAAGTAATTCATCCCTAGAGGCTATTTTCGTATTAAATTATAATATATTGAATAAACACATACGCACACACATTTAATACATATATATATATATTATATATGTATAATCATAGTCCCACGTTAGTGCACTGTGTTTCAAACAATTATTGGCAATTTATTTAGAGTGTTTAATTTCACATGGATAGTTTTACACGCGACGAATTTAATGACGCAAATCGACTTGACACACACATACACGACACACGTATCCTTTACTTCGGCAGTCTATTGGACCCAGTAGATATTATTCGTCCGTCACCGTACATAATAATCTAATACCGTTGTGGGACGGCGATGTGAAAGCTAAATGATCGACGGCCGCGTCCGTCCGGCTCATGAACTCAGTGCGAGCGGGCGGTAAAGAAAAAGGAAATAAAAGGAAAAAATGCATATGTTACACGGGATAGGACAGTAAAATTATTATTGCCGACGCGTGGAAACGATTTATGTTTGGTTTGGGAACGATAACGGTGGGGGCAGCGGGGGCTGGTGACCATTAATATACACGTGAGCCAGAAATAATGGATCTTTGTATTTGAGTTCATACCGCCGGAAACGGGCTACGGTTTTTAACGTTTATGGAGAACTTTATCGGGTCGCGTGTGCTCGATATCTCCGCGCCGAGTTATTCGATCCGGCCGACTAACGTGCAGTAAAACAATACTAGGGTTGGGGATGATCGTTTGTTTTATTTGCGCGAGTTGTTTCATCGCGATACGGGGCGATACAGATTTAGTGAAATTGATAGCTCAGCAACAGTACGCGAACGAGACGACGGTTCACAGTACGTATCGACTATTATACGAGACGACGAACGCGCAAGGAAGTGCTTCATTTCAAATCTGTGCGGCGTTTTTAACAAAAAACAAACGTCATGCATCGACTGCAGTGATCACGGCGAAGGAGTTTCTCTGGGATTTTACGAAATGCAACTAGAAATGACGTTGAAATAAATTCCGTGCGCGCGTACAATTCTATTTGAAAATCTCGCCTAGCACTAAATCATTTCTGAAGTTCCAGAAGACGACAGATAGAATATCGGTTAGGTTTTCAAATGCTAACTCAACTATTAAGTGTTAAAGATTTTTTTTTTTTAAACAAATATTTTTTACTATCGCTTCAATATATTGCGGAGTGGTGAATTTTAAATTGGTACTTTATTTGAACTATGAAAGACACTCGTCCATGCATGCGATAGGCCAATAGAATATTACGTCACGATTTATATACGTTGTTTTAATTTATTTGTACAGAGTATTGCTGAGCACAGGAACTATATACTTCTTCTATAATAAAACAGGTTAGTGTGATTTGTACGACAGCATTGTATTCAAGAGACAGTGTCAAATTTATTACACGAACGAATTTCAGCCCCCGAAGACAAATACAATTAATTTCAAAGATTAAAATAATAACCGGTCAGCGTGGGTTCCTATAGGAAACGGTCGAAAAGCAGTTAGGTTAAGTTAAAGGGTTTCAAGTTTTGACATGACAAAACTTTCGAACAACGGTTGAAGAGAATTATCTTAGTGTTCCAAATTTTGAAAAATACCGACCGTTCTCGTTTACAAGATTTTTGCTGTTTTAAAAATTATTTATAAATACCATTAATAGTATATTATTATTATAGTACAGTCTGCTGGCGCATGCGTTCGATTTCTGACGTAAATATGAGGTGCTTTAAAAGTTTTTTATTATTTTATATCCAAAAAATCGTTAGTCAAAAAAACTTATAAAAATACTTCTTTTTAGAACTCAACCGTACCATGTATAGTTTTATTTCCTTCTGAAACTCAAATTGATTTTTATTGGTTTTTTTTTTTAAAAAAAAACTATTAAATAATCAAGTCCTACGGATTGTATTTGGAGATAAAGCCATATTCTGCCATCATTATTATAGACTAAAAAAAAATCTCAACCCTACAACAGTAAGACTCTCGTTGAATTATAAATTGATTAATATGAAAATATATTATTCGATTTCATAATTGATTAATTTAATAGACAATATTAATACTCTGACTCTTAATTAACATATTGCAGGTATTTAATTATGTTAATCCATTTAAATACGGTAAACCCGTGTACCTTCTATTATTTTGATTTGTTAAAATTGGTTTCAATCAAAAACTTATCACGAATTCAATATAATCTGATTATGAATTTTAATTAAAAAAATTATTAAACCTCATAAACGATTTGACCTGCATAACTTTATCGATTTTCATTCTACTCCAGTTATATCGTTAAAATGTCAGTCAGTTTATATATGATCAGTAAGTGTTATTGAATTATAGTTATAGTTTAGTTTAATTAAAATCTTTAATATATGGTTCATCAACTTCGAGAAAATATTAACACGAACAATAAAAAATAACCAACGTTTATTTTCGGAGGAAGAAAATTTTAATTATTAACTTTCAATGGACGTTATATTGGGACGGGAAAAAAAAACAATCAAATTGTGCCGTTTGAAGAGAAAGAAATAGGTAACGAAACGAACGAACGAGTAGTTCGGCTTAACCTTAAGTTGTATTTTACCTCCTAAAGGTTTCCTGATGGTTTACAAAATGTTTATAGGTGTCCAAATACAAAGTTTATACGTTATTTTATTTCCCGTGAACACTACTACAATTATTTCTAGAATAGTACACTGTTATTTCGACTCGCCTTTCAAGTTCCTACATACGCGTAAGCTGATTACTATATAATATAGCCGTATACACTTGCAAATTAACGAACATGAGAAATCCAAGCGCGCGCGCGCACACACAACAGTATTTTTACGATCGTTTTGTATAATCTAACCACTGTTGGAAATTACCATCGTCCACTATTGTCACGTAGCATCCGAATTAGGATGGCGTGGAGAAAAAAACAACACAACGTGGCGAGATTAAAATAATAATAAAAGAGTATGAAAACGGTGCAGAAACAACACCGTTTTAACGTTTTCAACGCTAACGCGTCTAAAAAACTATGGTTGAACATCTTAAATGTGTCGGATATCATTAGTCATTACTGATGTGATTTTCCACGTCAGGGATTGTTTTTTAGAAACGTGGAAAATGACGTATCGGAACCGTCGAAATTCTATTACAAGACATTTCACGTATATATATTTTATATTGTTGTAAAGTTGAATTTAGGATGTTGCCAAGCAACGGGATACTCAAAGTTTTGGAGCTGATTGATTTCTAACGGCGCACATAATATACCTGTGTCAAATTCAGATTCCACGAAAGGGATTACGTCTATATTATGTATAAGTTTACTCAAGTCTTTTATTCGATCGGTATTAACTATATATACTGAATGGAATATTATTTCAATACGCGACTGATCCGCATTTTCCCATATTCTCCTAAGGTCTTGCGATAGTGATGATTCAATTCGACCGTAATATTATTTACGTCACTGTTATATTGTGCATTTATATATATGCTTATGATCTCTACGGATATTGATGAATTGTTCTCATATCTTTAAACTCAAATTTTTTTGTACCGCATGTCAGTTAATGAGTCGGTTATAAAAGCTACAAACTTATTATCATAGGTTAATATGTTGTACAAAATGTTCAAGACTATGAGATACTTCCTGGAGCTTTTAATGAGAACAATAAAAAAAAAGTAGTTTTGCATTTAAAACTTCATTATTCTTTGTACTAGGACCAAAGTTTTCCATTTTCTCGAAGATTTTTATATATCAGCGAAATCTTGATAGGATCCGAGCAGAGTAATATTTTAATACGAAAAATACCTTATCTGGTGCCTGATAAAAGTTCGAGCTAACACTGTTAACGTTTAAGTTATAATTATAATACGTAACGAAGTTAAAATCAATGTTCGTCATACACGATATATACATACTATTATATACACTAAACCGTCGAACTGTAATTTAATTTATGAGTCAAAATAATGATAAGAACTATGAAAACTCTATATTAACATTTAGTCGGTTTTGAACCTCGCAAACGAAACTTATTTATGCGTAAAACTATTATCTATATACTACATGAAAGTAATTATAAACAATAACATTTTTGAACGAAAATATGTTTAAAATTTACGCGTATTCAGCGAGGCTGTTAGTGAAGGCTGATTGAAACGCAGCGAACATCTACGTTCATGTGTAATATTTTAAACTTTTCGATAAGATTTTCAAAAAAAAAAAAAATTTATTTAAATCGCTTTCGAGAGAACATAATACAATTCGCGAATTCGACTCCTCTTTAGTCCGAGATCATTTATAGTATTTAATGGCAATAAAACAGTAGACATTTGAGACTATCAGTACATAACGGCGATAGGATTATCTTTTTTTTCAGAATGCTTTTCATATTCCTCTTTTCTTTCTCTTTCCACACGAAGAGCAAAGTGCCTGTTGAACTTCACTCCGAGTGTATCCCGTTGATTAATACTTTAGACCAGCGATTCTCAATCTTTTTAAGGCGGCGATTCCCTGTATTGTAACTAAGATTTTGAGCAAAATTTTTACTATAAAAAACACTAAAAGAAAGTAATATATTTAAATGAATAATGTAGTATTAAAATTAAGATTTCCCGTCCCAAATTTTATATTATAAATTGTATGTTTTTATCGGCAATCCTTAACTTTTATCAATTGTAATACTCAACAATGATTATCATGATGATATTTATAAAATACGCCTTACTAGTTGTTTAAAATATTGGTGACCCTAAAAATTTTTCGGCGACCCTCGAGGGGGTCGCGACCCCTAGTTTGAGAGAATCGCTGCTTTAGACAATAACAGTATCCACTAAAATATTATTACAATTAAATGTAGAGGCTACGAACAGCAAGTGCTATCTGGTGGATAAAAGTACAGTCGTCAAGCTTAAAGCACAACACCAGATTTTCCACGTGCGCTCTTCGTCGGCGTATCTATCGCGTTTACGGTTCGGATCGGTCCCGGCAGATGGCGGGACCGGTAGCGTGCGCGTAAAACAATGATATTACGCGTTTGCGAAAATTTAGGATTTTCAAAATCAGCACTGACCTTTGGGCGACAGCGGTTCAATGTTTCCCAGATAGAACGGTCCTTGTCTCGTGACGATCTCGTGGACGATAATGGCGAACGAGTAAATGTCTCCTTTCTGCGTGCCTTCCGGCGGTGGATGACTTATGCGCAACAGTTCCGGAGCCGTCCACAGGTATGCTGTAACAAATGAAATGGGCAAAACACGTGAGTCAGTACAACGGCTTGCGGAAAATGCACATCACAATGAGTACAGCAGTATTGCGGCAGTGATATACTGTTTCTAAATGCTTAGAAAGAATGCATGTTTGAGGTCAATCTGGGTGTCCCACCGCGACTTACACGCAGAGCGATATATCCCGTTTTATTGTAGATTATCAAATCTCGTTTGCATATGAGCATCCCCCTGGGCAAGGGTAATTTTATTGACAACTTTAGTCTGGAAAATATTAGTCGATAATTGAAGAAGTTAAAAAATGAAATTTTTAATTTATTACTTTTATACATTTCGAAGATAGCCATTTTATAGGGATTATTTTTCTGGACATTGCAACGGTTCAACTTTGATAAGCTTTGCTGATAATATTATTAGTGTTTAAAACTTCGTAAATAGTACAAAGTTTTCTAGTAGAATTTTAAAAATCAAGAAGTTAATGAAAACTGAAAGTTAAACCGTCAACAATTTCAGAAAAATAAGCTATATTATAAAATAAAATCTTCAAAATATATAAAAGTTATAGAATAAAAATTTGATTTTCTAATTTTTTTAATCATACACTTATATGTTTAACAAACTGCAGTTGTCAACAAAATCACATTCGCCCAGGGACGCTCATAATAAAACAAGAATTTGACTACCCCTATTAACAGTGGAGTGTGTAAACCCCGATGGGACACCCTGTACAGTGAGTTTGGAATAAACCATGTACGTGGTAGTATACTTAAACTTAATACAGCATTCAATAAGTGGTGAATTGGACTTATGAGATTGGCAACCAAACCGTGATATGGGGTTGTATGATTTATGATTGTAAAAACCAGGTGAGTTTTTAGTTTTTGAGAAAGGCGACAGTTTTAACTTTCTATCACAGATGTATTTTGTTATTATTCATAATGTGTAGTATTGACAAAAACCAGTTAATTAAATCGCGAAAAAAGTATTCCAGTATAACACATGTAAACATTTTTTTTTCGTTCGGAACATTGACGATAATATGAACTCACAGCATTTTGATAACAATACATTTCAAACTGTAAAGTGTTATTTAAAAAAGAATGTGATAAACTCTGCAAAACTAAACTTTTTAATTTTGATTTAATCACTAGAACAATAGTCTTATATTAAGTTGTTGAAAAAAAAACTGACACTCTTTATTTTCAATTAAAGAACATTTTAATAACCATATGCTTTTTACATTTTTTTTTTTTTTAATATAATACGGACAATAATACAACTTTTAATTAAGCCAACCACATAATATTTTAAAACAGCAACAACTCAAACAATGTTAAATACAAATAATGTACTTGAAATTTGTTATAATTAAATGGGGAAACGATGATAGTCTTAAGAAGTGTTTAGACACTTTCAACTGAAACTTGTTAAATATTTTAGTTTCTCCGGTTCAGAAAACGCACAATACTATACAGCGTATACTATATTTTAAGTTATTTAGTATCAGTATTTCCAACCCAATGTTTTCTTGAGTAATTCAAGCTCTGGACTTCAGAGTGTTTATATTATTTTCTAATTTCAACTCGAAAAACATTATTCAATTTTGTACTTTTATTTTGAATAAAAAATACCTTATTGTTATCATTATATTATATTCTGGAAAAAGGTGAACAACGAAATGTACCTACATAGTATGTACGTAGAAACCATTTATACTTTGTGTATATCATATCGAAGTTAATGAATCAATATTTCATCTAATATAATTTCTGAGTACAAGTAGACGAGATCAGTAGAGACTAACCCATGGTGCTGAAAATGATTGCGTGAAATATCAGCAATTATTATAACTTTCAATATAAATAATGTTAAATTGTACATGTGAGTATTTTATTTAAATACACTAAGAAGAAAACCATAAATTTTAGTTGGACATTATTTCACCAGTGCTCATTAAACTATTCATAGGACATAACAATATATCCTCAAACAAAATCATAATCGGACAAGTAAGTGTCGTATTTAAAAAAAAATGTATAAAGCAAAATCATCCATCACAAGCTACCCAGAAAATCTGCCTCAGACTTCTTCGAATAACCTACGCACAGGCTTTGGGGTGCTAGCATTAAATCAAACCGTTAGAGCTCACTTTTTAACCTTTGGGTCTAAAATATAGCCTTCATAAAATGTTAATAAAATATCTTTTTTGCTTCAGAAATCCAGGAAATTCCTCTAAAATACTCAAGTGGGATGTCCCATTTAGATGAAAAAAAACCAAAATAATATTCAGCTACATAAATTGTACCTTTAACACTTAAAATTTAAGCGTATTGTAAACTTTCACCTCAATGGATAGTGACTATATAGTCTATAAGTACACTGAAAATACAAAAATACACAAATATATCATAAAATGTTTACTGAAATTATTAATAAACAATTAAAATCAAAATGTTAAGCATTTAAACTAATATGTAATTGATGATATGTATGCACGAGTAAGATTATAATATAATTTATACAAATATGATGATTGATTTGAAATAATGTGCAGTGTATTTATAGTTTGAAATTTATTTTACGTTTAGAGTTGCACCACCGGATAAGATTTGAGATAATTTACGAGTTAAAAATGTATACTGCAGAATATTTTTTTCAGGTAGTTTGAAGAATATAATGGTAATAAAAGAAAGTTTTGAATTCAATGTCTTTTATTATCTAAGTAAAAAAAAATACATTTGAAATGCAGTTAAAAATAAGGTTCCGAGAACTTTATATAACTTTGAAAATATCCACACATTAGCATAAATGTATTAAAATAAAATATGGCAGTGAATACGTTATATTTTATCTAAAAAATAATAACTATATAGTTTAATATCTGATAATAATCACAAAATGTACTTCTTCACTTGAAATACGTTTCCTAAACATAAAATAATAAATATGCTTTTAAATCTTGGGATTTATATAGTTGTTCATTATCTACTGCCTCAAAAAAAAAAAGAAAAATGGTTTAAAGTACATTAATGATGCAAAATAATAAACATTTCATTAAAAAAAATCTCTTGGTAAATGTTATTAATTTAATGCAAGATTTACATATTTTAATTATAAAACAAAACCAACTATGTTACATTATTAATAATTCTAAAAAGATGCATTAAAAAAAAAAAATTAATGCTAAGGATGCGTGTTAAGCTAAGATGATTTAAAATGCACAGTTGAAAAAATAAATTAACAAATATTAATTCTGTACTACCGTTTTCATTAGCTTGAGCATATCACTGAACACACAATCAGTTTTTCATACGTAAAGTATTTTTAAAAATATAATAGTTATTACTTTTTACACAATTACTGATATTTTATGAGAGTGCACCAACTATTACGATACAGTAATATACGTGTTTTTTGTTCATTCTATATGATTCAAAACGTTAATATCTACAATTTTTATCGATAAGTAATGGTGGTTCTCAAATTGTGTTCCACGGCCAACTGAGGGTCTACGGCAAAGACATTTAAAATGGACCGCTGGTTAAAATTAAAAAAGGAGAATTCCGACGGTGATGATGAGAAGACACCGTGCATGAAAATTTGTATGATTTTTAATAGAAAATAATTATTATTATATTGATGATGAGATGTTTTGTAAAAAAAAAAGTATTCGGAAATAAAAATTAGTAAGGAGGCGATTTCCAAGTATCTTTCATCAAGGGTCCGCGTTCTACAAAAGTTTTAGGACCACTGCTACGAAATTTCGAAATGCTTTTTATCAATTACAACGCGTTAAACAACCAGAAAACAAAGCGCACGTCTTAATATACGTTCTAATCACATGGAGTTTTATAATCGGTGTGATGTATGATACGTTTGAAGTTTTTCTAAATAAAAAATTGTGTGAAACGTTCGAATCCGTAATACGGTGCCGTAGGGAAAGTTGTGTTTATGCGCCGCGGGGCGCAGCAAACACTGGTAATTGCCGAGTCGGTCGGTGAGTAAACCGGATTTAAATTTTTTTCATCAGCCCATCCAAACATCAACAGAGTATAAAAATTCTCCTGATTAAAACAACGATACGCGATTTCGACGAACGGCTGTTTAATTAGCAGACACTACGTATACCGTAATCATTGTACTTTTATTTTTTTGTCAATAGCTTTTGCACCGCCTCGTTAACGTTCATACTCCTTATGGAAATACTACGCACTAATATTATTGTTTTTTTTTTTTTTTTTTGTCGTACTGCTGCATTATTGACAGTTGTTATTATTATTGTTAATGTTGGTAAGATAAAAACTCAACGGTACTATTAATTTGCATAATATTATACACGAGTATATATTACATGAATTTAATTTGTTAACATAATATTATATTCATGGGTCTTACGTAATGCGACTCGCGATTCAGCTTACTGCAGGCTAGTGTAGCTGTTTTACGCGAAATAAATTATTATTACTGCGCATTTAACGTTGTTTTTTTTTCTAAAACAAATACCTTACAGCGACTATGGTAAATATGAAAAACGAAAGCGGTGAAATAAAAAAAAAAAACCCGTTGGTTTCAATAAAGCGTACAGCGTCCCGGAGTAGACAGATGATCGAAAGGTATACGAATATAGGAAATTATGGGGTACCACCGTCTCTTGTACAACTTTTATAAAAAAAATAATAATAATAATAAAAACTACTATTATTTTTCCCCGAACATCGAGATCGTTTTTTTTTCCGTTTCCATTTAGTTTTACATATTTTACATAATTCAAATAAAGGCGACCCTCGCGCTTCGGCAATATTAATTGAACCAAATAAATTGCACAGCCGAACACCGTTTTGAGGACGACGCGCTTGTAGTATTGTTGTAACGATAAAACGCATGTTGTAAACGAAACAGCGGGATCGCCGAGCAGTGGTTGAAAAACAAAAACAAGTGGCCAAAATTCATTATTTTAAAAATACGAAAACTTCAAATAAAAACGTATTTATTTACATCCTTTGGTATCTGAAAATATATTTTTTTTTGATAAAACTATAATCTTAAGTACGCCAAATGCTATATAAACATAACTATAATGATGATAAAACGTTGATCATTGTGAATAGTCAGAATATAACTCTAAGATAATTTCACTGATAAAAATATGATATTAAACCGAGTAAATCTGTATATACAAAGTGTGATATTTATATATATTTACATTTTACTTGTACAATTGAATAGTTTATGCTAGTTCCTACTTATTTTAGTTCAAACATTTATCGGTAAAACTGAAGACAAACCTAAACGTAGTTAAAAACGTAGATATTTAGTATGTTTATTCATCGCGTTACATGACGAAAATTATGTCTGATCATTAAGTGAAGTCTAGGGAACAATGCTACGTGAAAATGAACGTTTGTGCCTGTTTATAAACCGATAAATGAATTTGTGTATACCTTGTTAATGACACAAAATTTCTTAATTGTGAAATAATATACTTATTTGTTAACCATGGATTTATTACCTAAAATTACGCGTGAGGATCATTAGGAATGTATTATAGCTCATAGTAAGACACGTACTACTGAGGATAAAAACCAGTTGCCCTTAGGAATTATGTCTAAAATGTTTTAAACGTTTTGTTGGGAAACAATAGAGTTGTATATCAATTTATTTTTGGTTGGTATTACATGCCTTTAAGTTGGTATTGATACATGGCTCATCTAATAGTAAAATCTTTTACATTTTCAACTGGAATTTTAAGTGAGGAGGCTCAAGAATCACTTAAGAAAGATATTAAGAAGTACATAGGGTTTTACAGCCGAAAGTCTTCCAAAATAAATATTAATACTGACATTTTTCAAAGGCTTTTGCTATCATCGGATCCTCTTATAAGCAGTTTTAGAAATGTAATAATTAGATAAAAAAATGTATAGGTACATCAGCAAGGGCAAATAGTCAATAATAAAGTTGACTGAAAAAAAAAAACTATATCAAACACGCTCATCACAATTTACTTTTCATCAACTGCAAATACGTGTAAATTAATTTTTAAAACAATTTGATAAAAATATATTTTCAACGTAACTTATAAATTGGGAACAATCGACACTTAACGAGAATAACATTTAAAATAAAATCTAAAATGTTGGTATAGGATCTGTCATCTACGAAACATTATTTGTGCGAGTCTTGATTGCATTTTTTTTTTATTTGTTTTACATTATAATTGTTTTCAACTACGCAAACGACCTACGTTTATACATTAAAAATAAATCTCATTTTCTGTCAGTTTACTCTAACACCACATAAATTAACGGACAATTTTTTAGTTTTTGGTTATCTATTGTAGCTCTATTTTTGTTTCTTATGTTTATTAATATACTTAATTAATTTAGGTTTGTTTAACATAAATATATTTTTGGCCTGATAACCATAATAATTAGTCATAAATATTGTACTCGTATTACTTATTATTTATTATTATTTGTATTGAAGTAGCATTATTGATACTTGACATTATGAAATAAATAAAAATTTGATTTTATTTGACTTTATTTAATAAAGTCCACCAAATAGTACTTCCGACATTCGCTTTGTGGTACAATAATTATAATATTGTTCTGCAAGCACAATACTACTTACGAAAAGCTAGTCACAAAATCTCTGTGAATTTATGAATACATTATTATTAAAATTTATTAACAGCTACCGCGCTGTACATTAGTTCAACAATTTCGTCGATGGTCTGCGGCCATACTACGAAATATTTTCATTTTTTATTTATTATTTATTCAATACTTTTTTTTTTTGAGAATTCATGGACGAACTAATTGCGAAAGCGAACAAGGAATTGCGAAAGAAAAAATATGTCAAATCAGACGTCTCGTCGGTACATGTCTTCTGTCAAATTATTTTATTTATTTGTATTAATTTGAATTTATTTTTATTCATATTTCCACACAGTAATGAGCATAAGAAAAAATATGAAAATTTCACGATCAAGTACTTGGTGGTTTATTATAGAATCTTACAATAAAATTGATGGAAACATCACCGGTAATAACGTTCAAATATACGGTCAATAGATAATAATATAATGAAATATAATAATTACAGAATACTAATATTTATTAAATTCATTTTTTTTTTGTTTATTCCATCAAAAAAAAAACAAACATTACAAAAAACCTATCCAAAGATATGTATTACATGTGATTCAAAATAATCCACCAAAAAGCAATGCTTGTGCTTTGAATAGATGAGTTCTAAAAAAATAAGTCACAATTAAGTTAAAGTAGAGTTATAACAATACTAATATATACCAATTAAATAGTTATAATATTTCTCTTGTTAATACGTTTTAAACTTGTACCTACTATATTGAATTTATACGAGGTTAACATTATTTAAAGTAATGGAATGTTTATATTTTACAATAAGATAGTCACAATCATACTTATTATACGAAGTCTTTGGAGAGCCCGTTAAAAATAATTTGATTGTGAGAACAATGTTAGATAATTCAGTTTTATAACGATTGATGTTAAATCAAAAATAAAATACTTCATACAAGGTTACTGTTCCTTAATTTAAAACACGCTCTAATGAAACACCAAACTACGTTCAGTTACGCTGTAAACAAATTACTTTTACTAAATTCACCCTCACATCTCGCAAGACCTTACTTAAGAGAATATTGAGTTAGATAATAAAAAAAATTCAAATAAACAATGTTTACTGTTAACGAAAATATGTTTTAATAATACTCCAGTTCAAATTCTAGATTATATATAATAATATAATAATAATAATAAATTGTTGAAAATGTTTTGAATATATTAAATTTGCGCGTTGAAAAAAAACCAAATACATAATGATTCTTCTGCATAAATAGATACCAATGGATTGTAAAATGATATCAAAACTATTTTGGTTAACCCTGACTATAAAATAGTATATATTTACCCTATAAAGTAATCATAACGTTTACCTCATTTACACCGAACAATTTAGAAAGTAAATAGCATTTTCATCGTTAAATCTAAGATGTGTATGTTTAAAGTTATCACAAGAGGTTACCATTGCAAAAAACCGACCATGAAACGGTTACTAATGTTATTATAAATGCGGTCAACTTGCTTTTGACATTAGGTTACTCACTTAAGTATGAATAACACGACCTAAGCTGTTATCCGCAGGGAACATGCACCTTTGTATCCGTACTACTGTATCAGAGAAGATGGTCTAAACCATTATAACTCACCGGAAATCCGCTTTTAACGACCACTCTCGTTCTGCAATTAGTTTTTTTTTTTTTTTAAACAGCACATTGCATCACAGAAAAGGTTAGCGATGTAATTTGATACATCCATGTAAATTATATTTTAAAACAATGAAATAGGAAAACATCATTACATATCGTGCCAGAATAACACAAGAATTTCAGATTATATTTATACACAGTACATGCAGTTCGTAGGAACTAATATAATATAGCTGAGTATTTTGTTCTTTGATTGTTATAGTGGCTGACGTGATGATGGAACTAAAACAAATACGACTAGTTTTTCGTAGACATGCGCATATTTACCCTTTTAATTGCCTACAGGTCTTACTCGGCCCAGTTTCATATTAGTATTCATCATAGTGTTGCACTACCAATTATTTTAGCTTGATGATTGACACATAATAATTAGATAAAAATGTATACACATCGAAAAAATAGAGTCAACAATAGTGTTGAGTGAATAAAAAAAATAAGACGATATCAAACTCGCTTATCACAGTTAACTTTTCGTTAATTGCAAACAAACATAGGTAAATTACAAAGTAAAGTTCAAGTAATTTGATAAAAATTTATTTTTAATGTAGCTCATAACTCGGAATCAAATAAAATTTAACGAGAATGACATATTAAGTACAATGTTTGTATAGAATCTATATTCTATGAGACTATGGAGCATAATTTCGTACTATTCTTAACTGCTTTTTTTCATTAATTGTTAAACATTATTATTTTTTAACTTCGTGAACGACTTAACTACTCAAGTCTAAACACTAAAAATAAATCCCGCTTTCTGTTAGTTTATTAAGTACTAAATGTTTTACCAACTCACATATTTTATGCCATTTTATAATGAATTATTTAAACGCTTACGCGAGTGTGTAATATATTTTTGAAGAAAGTCTTAGTTAAAAGGATAATACATTATTTCCCAAAAATCTTACTTTTAATTAAAGTAAACAATCAGTTCAGTAAACCTTTTATGACCATCGAGAAACATCGATGTTAGATCAAATTTTATGCCGGTATGTATTCAGTTATTTAGCTAAATTTTAAAGCAACACATCGTATTTTAAAATAGTATAGTTAAATAACGATTAGTAAAAAAAACAATTTATCTTAGTTCGTATTATTATATATTAAATTAATTAATTTTAAAACAGAATAATAACTGTCTTAGAATTTCAGACTTATTCTATTACAAACCATTTTTATATTTCACGGGAAAAAAAATTGATCCATACCATTGTATTTTTTATTTTTAAAAGTAATTATAATCCATGCATGTTATATAATACAATAAGCAGATTTGATAATTTTATGAATTTTGGACATGAAGTTTACAAGAAAATACAAAGTATCCAGTGATACTAGCAACGGATATGCGCAAAAATGATATGATGTTAATATCTAGTAATCGGAGTTCAAGTATTTTTGATAAAAGGTCTCTAGACTATTTCCTTTTCAATCTATGTATTGTACCACGTGCATCGGTATAATATAGATTTTAAATTAGGGGATTTAAGTCATGTAAATTGTAATGGAATATTTCGTGTAATTTAGATGCTTTGCAAGATACGATCATTTTGTTAATTTCGTTGTGTAAAATTTGATTATAAACGTACCACGTGGAGTTGGTCATTGTTCTGATGGATATTGATTGGAATGACTGTACAATTTTTGTGTTTGAGTTTTTTAATGCTTCCCAAAAGTGAATTCCATAAAAGACCAAAATAAATAAGAGAAGTTGGTTTATTAATATTTTTTTTATGGATTAGTAGATTTGATTTTATCAATTTTGTTTTGCTTTGATGTGGGTTGCCCATGTGAGACGTCTATCTAGAATCTTGATGCATTCCGAGATATTTTATGGACTGCGCCGATGGTATTTGATTGTTGTTGATGTAGACAATGGAGAGCAGTAACGAAGGCGTAATGTAATAGTGAGACGATTTCAATTCATTCGTTTGTATTATCCGCTATATAAACCAACATTGTAGTTTTTTAAGATGTCATTGGAGTTGAAGTGATGCTGATTCCGGTTTTGGTTCAGAATCAATGAAACCAGTATCATCCTCAAATTTTTATGTATGATATCTGAATCTGAATTTCGTGTGAATTCGCCATTAAATTCTCGTAAGGATTTTATAATTATTCTATACGCTAAATAGCGTATTGGTAGTTAGTTTAATACAACATATAGAGCTTTTACAAATGAAATGATCACTGTCGGTAATTAACTCTTTGATTTTGCCACAAAGTATAGGTCAAAGTTAATTACAGATTTAATAACTGTTGGTGGTGGCTGAGGTGTAGGAGGTAAAAATTGTTTGATGGTCTTAGATTCTGATTGTTCATATTCCATATTATCTGTTTCAGTATCATGTGTATTGACTATAGCGTAGCAATTTGGTGAGGAGAACGGTTTTTGGTTGGAGGAGACCGGAGTGGTGACCGTTGATATTTTTGGGTATTTCCATTTATCAATTATAGGTGTAGTTGTATTGGTTGTAGAATTATTATTGCTATTTGGCGCGCTATGTATGCGTGCTTTTTGAATAATTAGTGGAGGTACTGTTGTCGTGTAATGATGAGGCGTTACGATATGAATTTTCGTGAATTGACTTTGATACGGTAGACAATGTTACGGTTGGTAAGTGGCACTTCTAGGAGTTCCGCCGCCCGAGTTATATACAATTAAAAATTTAACCTTTTTATCAGCCGGGATAGTTTTGGCGATAAAATATAGATTAATGTCTTGCCGGTGCTAAGACAATTTTTTTAGTTTTCAAATGAAAAAAAAGTACCGCGTTTAACTTACAACAACACAAATTATGTGTAAGAACTAAGTTCTTTCGCTAAGTATTTAAAAATTGTATTTATTTCTTTGAAGGTAATAAAATATATGAGTATATGGCCCACATAAAGACAAACTAAAGAAAAGAAGAATAAGATAATTGGAAAAAAAATGAAAATGCAAATTTTTCGACATAAAATAAAATAAAATTACATTATATAAAAAAATAATTATGCACCATTAAATTATTGCTCTATTTTTAATAATCCATCAATATCCTATTGTATTATATAATTAACACGAATAAAACAAATCAGTTATTGCAATTTCAAATATTGCATGATAAACTATTGTACAATAATCGCAATACACATAGCTATAATAAATTCATTGAATTTATTGAAGCTTCTAAAATTGTTATTACAGCAAGAAAAAGTGATCATTTAATTAATTTTCACTACGAAATTAAAATCGAACTATGTATTATGTAATTTTAAAATATTAAGAATAAAAAAAAAATGTGTCATATTCCCCATGAGATGTATGAAAAAAATATCATCGTTTACCATTATTATTTATTATCAAACTATATGGTGCTCAGAGTATTAATTAATTTAATTTTACAATATAATTATCTAAGTGCAAATGTTTTACTTAAATAATAGTTGAATGTAAAGGAAGACTTAAAAAATATTTTTGAAAAATATGTAACAATAGATATCGACGCCCAACATACATTGAGATTATATAATAACGGTTTCAATAGCTTTAGCCGCTGAATACCTACTGACGAAAAATCTTAACATATACTATTGATTATATAATACACTATAAAAGGGTATATTATAATAATATAATCATTGATAAAACTAATTTTTCACAAGCGGTATTTTAATATATGCAGTTATTCGCGACAAAAACTCGCACACATATGCATCTAAAATTAAACATCCAATTATTGTTTAAAATTTGATTTTTTCGCCGAATTCATTTCGACCACGTTATTTATTGTTAACTGTTTAACACACTTTAAAATATATAATAAAACTTGATCAACGTCTCGATAAAAACTAATTACAGTTCAAAACAGTTAAAACAGCTAGGTACATAATATGTTACATGGTTTTCGTTATAATATCGTCTATAAATAAAATATTAAGTCTTTTTAACTATATTTACCCAGTCGTATAATATAAGACTAGGTATTTAGTAAATATTTCATTTCATGAATGTTTGTTGTTTATTTACTGTACAACCGAAGATCGTGTAGGAATGTGCGTCGCCGTAATGTTAGTTTTATACTCGAATTCTACAGGTTAAGAAAATTGAAAATGATTGCATGGTTTAGAGTTTTAGACGGGACGACATTATTTGCCCGCTGATAAACGACCGCTATATCGTTGATGAGACAGTGCCATTACAATTTCCAGCGTTCCTAGGCATAGGTCGTTATATGAACAGTGATCCCGGGACTGCAGGATATTTCACAAGCATACGCTTCGAATTTTTATGGCTTTAAAGGCACGTAGATCTTCTTTTATATTGGTCGTGAGAACGTGAATGTACCCATAACGGACATCCGGAAAAATGCCGGAAAATGTATTGCAAATCAAATCGATACAAGGATAGTTTAATTTCACCGTTTGTAACTCGGAATAATATATTTTTATTCTGCAGACAAATCAGTAGCTGAAAACTGTAATAGTGTATAATTGATACTATATATATATATATATATATATATATTATATACATATATTTATAAACGAGAAGTTGTATAATAGTATACGCTTAGTACTTAAATTTTCTTTTCTTTTTCTAAAACGTATGCGAGAAACGTAGAGTTTAACGCAATGGAATACAATAATCGCATCTATTACAATTTGTACATCTTAAACATGACTAGAAGATAACAATATATAAAAAATATAAGTTCCATATTTGAGCAATTATTTTTTTTCCTGGTGAATATGTTGGGGGGGGGTGAAAGAGTTGTAATATTATTTATCAGTTAAATGGTTTCAACTTGAGTTTGTGTGTTATTTCAGGATAACATCCATGGTTTTTTTTTATTTATGAAAATAATCATAAATACAATTTTTCATAACAATAAGAATACGATTTCTGTTGTCTTATTCTCAATGTATTGTTTTAAATTGTTTTGACATTGCTATCGAAGGGAACACGGGAAAACACGGTGGTCTACCTAATAAAATGAACGCATATATACAGTTGTTATATTTTAGTTTAACAACCATTTCATCGAAATAAATAATACGAATGTCCAAAATTGCTGTAATCGTTACACATATTATGTTCATTAAGTATTAGGTTATAATTTTGTGTAATACGAAGTCGTGTTTTTATATTTTCTTCTAAAATAAAACTTAGCCAAAAAATATTAAATGCTAATACAACTTTTTTCGTTTTGTTTTCTCACCATATTGAATATCGTCCACATTCGTGATAAAAAGTAATTTATTATAACTCGTAAGAAGATCTAGTAAATAATATATTGAATGTTATCTCGAATAAACCGAATAAGAATAATCATCCTCTACAGTACATTTTCAATTGTTAATGAATTTAAACGGAATATTATCTCATTTCAATACTTAATCAAAAGGGTTCTAAACAACAAGCTACAGCTTATAATATAATTGTATACTGTTAATACGTTTTATCTTGATCACGGTACACATTATCACCACCACTGTATGCTGTTCAACAGAGCAATAATATTATACCTTAATGTCTATCTGTACTTTTAAATACAGTAAGTACAAATCACGACTAATACGATTTTTGGTGATGAGCATAACCATAAGTGGAGAAGAAAAACAAGTGTATTCATCTGCATCATTTCTTAGAATCAAAATCGAAGGGGACATATTCATCGACCAGTTATTTGAGATGTCAACATTTAATATTATATAAATTAGTCTTATTCCGTTTGACTTCGAAACAGTTGTTTCGTGGTAATCCTGACAGTCGCTTCGGAAAAAACAATTATTATGAATATTTCGCGATAATCCATTACGGAAATAATAACAATTAATGTACAAACCTCTCCAGTAAGCGTACGAATCGCTGTCACTGTTCGACTCGTTGGTATGGTTATTCCGAAGACTCCTTAGCCCAAAGTCAGCGATTTTCAGGACGAATCGGCTGTCGACCACGCAGTTACTAGACTTGAGACCACCGTGAGAACGGAGTTCGCTGCTATGCAAGTAACACATTCCCTAAAATATAGAAATTGTCGTATAAATCGTCTTCATTGATTTCGATGCACCGAGTCGGCCAAATCGTCGACACGATTGAAATCCGCATCGGCGTGCTAGAACGTCGCGTAACGTCGAATAAAACAGTCTATGTGTATTTGCACTCATAGTATATAATTAAACCGTTGCGTGATCAAACGTAGTTTACTAACAATCTGAATGGATTTAAAAGATCGGTTCAGCCGAGTACGACCTTTTTTTTTCATTTACTACAATGCATGTTAAAATGTATTGCGCGTGCGGTTGGAATGAATTCGAATTGTAGGTTTTAATGCATTTCGACTGCAGAAAAAAAATTTAAATATTTTCCAAAGTCATTAGGTTTTTACCATTTTCGTTGACTTACCAACGCATAAAGCAATTACCGGCTCCCGTGAACGAAAATTATGTTTTTTCACAAAACGTTCCAACATAATATTCGCGGCTACATTTCATATTAATATTATACCAATCGGATATCTTCGAATTAATTTTCTATAATGTAGGCGATTTATATGTATAAGTTAATATATTGAAGATTAAGGTTAAGATATATAAGTTAACGAATTACAAAACCATCCCGGTTCTTTATCGGAGATTTCGGTCTTCGGAATATTATTTTTCTAAGTAAAGACATTTAGAAATAAAAGTATTTTTGCTTGTAATGAAAACCCCCAAGGGTGCGCCACGGTTTAGAAAACAAATGTGATATTAAATGAAATTCGTATATACTTCAAGATATGTTTATAACTATAATCTAGAAAAAAATAAAAAGCGAGGAAACCAATTCGTACGGATTGTGTTCAGGGTACATATTATACATGATAATTGAAATTTGTTTTTCCTTCCTGCGGCAATCGATTGGAATTCTGCAGTAGTTACACGAAATACACCTATGTCATATGCATACGAAATGTGTTCGTACGTTATATCGTTACCACGTTATTATTATTGTTATTATTGTTGCTCTTTATCTTCCTATAAATATGATACAATGTACTGGGAAACATTAACACGAATATTGGACAAGTGAAGTTCAAAATAACGATGTGGTTAACAAATCATTATACCGAATTGTATTTATATAATTGCAGTCTAACGTACGCGACGATTGCTATGGTATGAATTTTGGTTTCTCTCTCCTTCACACACACACTCTCTCTCTCTCTATATATATATATCTTATTCTTTTTCTTACTACTCCCTCTCACTCTACTATCTCCCCCACACACTATTTGCGTTCATTTCGGTATCGCAAACTTAAATCGCACACATTCGCGATATACGAAGCACGCGCGATTGTCGATAATGATGTGTACACATTATAATACTGCACTGTCACATTTTCATGACCAGACACCAACGTTACCCTATTGGTTGTGCATACACGGACGGGTGCAGGGAGGGTGATGAAATTGTTCGTGACCTGAGAACGAGAACGTAATTTACGTTACATCGAATTTTTTGAGAGGAAATTAATAGACGACCGTTTTTTGTTTGAAAAAGGTTTTACGGATGTTCAACCTTAAGTGGTACAGTGTTTAATTTCTAGCTCATATTCATTAAGTGTACCGTGTACCTTCATAATATTATGAAATTATACAGTGCAAAACACTGCAGCTTGTTAAAATCGGAAACTATTGTTTGAAAATAAAATGTTTTCATACGGAACTCCATGCGAGTGAAATGTATACATTACAAATATGATAGTAGGTATTCACCACATTGATGTACTTAATAAAAATGTACAGCGCCAAAAGGTTCAATGACGACTATTCGTGCTATTATTTGAATGGGTTTTGAGTAGGTATGGGTACTCGTGTTTAAAAATTTTCAAAATATGAAGTACACATCTTTTTTTATATTTGATTTGCATTGTATTGCATATAATTGCTACTAGAAAAAAAGTTGACAAGAGACCTAATTAAAGTACAGTTGTTTATTGTAATTATTATTACGTAAACAGATTTGGTCAAAGAAATCGAAATCGCGTGTACGCATATGGTGCTAAATGTGACTAAACTTTTTGTAATTCAGAATGTGCTTTCTGGCCAATAATCTGTGTCATAGATCCAGCTATTTTATTCTTGAACGGTTTCACTCAAATTGGGTAAAAATAACTTAAATTAAAAAACAAAGCAAAAAATGTATGTAATTACTTTGACGATATCGTGCATCAAACTGTACCGGAACATCCAGTCGAGTTTGAATTGGTCGTTTTCAAGTATGTCCTGTAAACTTCCTTTTGGACAGTATTCGGTTAACAAGCAGCAGTAATTAGGTTCTATGCAAGCTCCATAGAATCGTACCAAATGGTCATGGTGTAAATCTTTAAGCTGAAACATTTCAATACGTATTAATTATAATTTAGGCATCGCATAAACTATATAAAATTGCCATGTAGGTACTAAGTATTCATGAAGTATCACATTTATAATAGTATAAACCTAAGTATAATATATTATTTTACATCACAAAAAAAAGGTACCTACAAAATACATTTGTTCAATAACACGTATCCGCTTGATACAGATTATTATTAAAAAAATATATTGACATGTGTCAATTTTTGTTTATTACACTATTATTATTCACCAAAATGAATTAATATTTTTACACATTCTGACAGATATGATAAAAAATAAATACACTTTTGAATTATCAAACGCGCGTTGGGTTCCAGAATAGAGGAAAAAACAATTCGATTTTTTTCAAAATTTACCTAAGGAAATTGTTTAAAAGCATATTAATGTTGAAATAGTTTTACTCAACGTATAATATTTTGAAAACAATTTGGAGAATTTAGGATTTCCAAAAAGCGTTCCAGTTTAATTTCACTATGTTACACTGCATATTATTATTTCGACTAGGAATAATAAACCCATCACACTCAAGTAGTACCTACGAAACAAATTAGAGTGATATAGGCTAAATGTATATTAGGAAGGTATTTGTGCGGATATAGAATAATTTTTAAACAATGTGTACCTATATATATATATATATATATATATATATTTGAATATTCATAAATACATACTCTTTTTCATATTCAAATTTATAATTGACAAGAGACACATAATTTGAAGAGCGTAAGTGCATTTCATTATGACGTGCGAACTATTTATTATGGTTGAATCGAAGCATCCCGTGCATTTGCAAAATGACATGGCAAGTTGCGTTAAAGCTACTCCAGATACCACAAAATATAAAACTAAGACTCCCAATAATGGGGACAAAACAGCTGCAGTAGCTGTATAGCGAACTTCGTTGAACAATTTCAAAACTAAGTCTGTTTTATCATTTCAATACTTGAACTAACAAGTGCTACACATTAATCGCTTACTGCTATCACAATAGGGTATTCTATTACTTACATAGATCTTGAAATTCAAACCGTAAAGTCTATAACAATACGGTTCAGAAACCCAAATGTCTTCATGGTTTTAAAGGAACTCTAATTTCTTTTTTTTTTTAAAACGCTCACAACCTAATGTTTAGTTATTTTTCTAACACACTTACACATTGTTTTCGAAATAAAAAACTTATTCCTTTATTTTTACAGTTGTTTTACAAAGTATATTTTATATTCAATCCACGTAAATTGTACACCTACACTCAAATGTCTGTCCCTCTCTTGTTTTCATGCGTATATGTTATAACTTTATCAGTTACGCTCATCGTTCCATTATGTGAAAATATTGTATAAAATAAAAAATAAAACAGCTTTATTTCAAAATCCTCTATTTGATTTAGTACAGTGTCAAGCTGTAATAGTATTTTGTGGAAATCTCAATTATATAATTTTTATACAAGAACATATAATATACATTTAAGTAAAATATGAGATGAAATAACCCTAAAAGACGATATTTTGTAACGCACCCGTTTTATTAGCAAAATGTCATATTAAAAATCAGACCCACAAGAGTACAAATATTAAACTTGATTACACATAGCAAGGGTTACTTTATACGATGTACGTTATACATGTATATTTAAATCCATAAATAAACATATACATGTATTACAATGGACGCATACACGTACACACTTGTTGAATTAAGTTCTCTATATACGTACCCTTTTCAATTCCAGCAATCGAGGACGTGTCAACTCCAAGCGTGATCTCTTTAACGTTTTCAATGCAACTTTATTGCCCTGTAATCAAGAAAATAAAATAAAACAAAATGTATCGACAAAATAAATCGGTTTAGAAGTGCAATATTTCATTATATGCTCATTCTGATAAGTTTAACACAATATTAGAAATAACTCGAAGGACCCCTGTCCCCCCCATCGAGGACGAAGAAAATCCCCGAATTTTAATAACAACAATCATAATACCACCAGGCTAGTTGCTTTTTTCCATATGTAATTGTTAACCCATCCTTATAGTATTATTGTTTATACACTATTTGTCTTAGTGATGTCATTGTGCAACACGCGGCGTACTAAAACGCATACGAGTAAAATATACTCAACGAATCCTACATAGGTACATAATATACATTGTTGAAACGTATTAAATAACTTTATTATTTGTGAGCACCTATGTAGGTATATATATATATATATATATATATACGAGTATATATATACGATAATTCATCGAGCTTGTTTGGTATATTCTGTGACGGGCTTCTACTGAGTTTATGCCACCCGTCACAACTGAGTGAGTATCTTTAGTGACATGCATATATGCCGTACGCACACACGGGTGACAAATTATCCCGAGCCGAAAAGAGCAATTATTATTATTATTATTATCAAACAGATTAATTTGATAACGTCTAACGCCCGAGATTACGAATACCATTTACGAAATATAGTTCTGATAATTATTGTGTTTCATACGAAATAAACAAATCGTAATCGTAAAACAACACCAATGACCGCGATGGTAATTAAAATTAAAATTTTTGATCCGTATCGTCATGTTCGTTTGAACAAGTGAATAATGTTTAAACTGGCGCCTGGAAACAGGACGATTTCAGTTCAAAATTATCCTCTATGACGCTTCAACAATGGTTTAATTTTACAAAGGATTGTAAATCTGTAAAAACTTTAATAAACAGAACAATGGAAATATGCGGATTTGTTTTTATATTTTTGTTTCTTTTGCACAATAAAACAAACGACACGGTTTATTCATATGGCTTTCGTCGAAATGAATAAGAATTTAGTTTAAACAATTATTAGCGTTTTCATTCTATTAAATATGAGAAAATAATATAGTTTTAGTGCTTTATTATTATATGTAACATTAATATAAGACTTATATCAATGTGTGGCTGTAAATTATTATCTATCAATCATAGGATTTATAAAGGCTGAATATTTATTGAAAAATGAAAATACGTTTTTTAAGCAATTAAAAAAAAAAAACATAATAGCTTAATTTATTTTGCATATTACATTAAATATCTTCCATAGTAAAATGTTGTAAGAACAATCATCAACTAACCTAGTATCTACATGTGGTAAAAGTGTCAATTACTAAGGGATATTTATAGGAAAAGCCTATAAGTATGCAGATATAAAAAAAACTATACACAATACAATTAAATCACAAACATATTTATTTAAAAAGCAGAAACATCGTGTTCCCCAACAGGTTTTGGTATATACATTTATCGAGTGTGTTAGAACTCTTCATGTTTTAGATTTACATGAACCTTTGCAAAATGTTCTCTGACAAGCTAATGTATTTAATGTATACCATTTGTCGATTGCCCGATTACCAATAAAACATTTGTATCAAAGTGCCAATTATATTTCATTTGATGCTATTATAAAATAAATGTAATACATAATAAAATAACCCTTAATCCACTGTAACGTAATATCAAAACGTGTAAAAATCTCCACTCTTCTATAATGTAAAATAACAGATTTTATTGTTGTAACTATCTCTCATCACGGTCGATACAATCAACCGAATTCAACACATTCTCAAATCAAGATAACATACCTTACTTGTTAGGATGCCACTCAAATAACTCATTAATTATTCATTCAATCAAACGTGGAAACAAGAACATGTAACATGTACTGTACATGTAATTAAAAAAATACACCTGTATGACTCACTGTAAGTCATCGCTACTCGTAAGGTATGTAGTCAAGAGAGAAATTCAATAAAACGCTACATAAGCTTTAATATGTAGGTATATAATATAATCATATACAGTGGCGTATCCAGGGGGGATTAGGGGGTTATAACCCCTCCCAAAAATTGTGAAGTTTAAAAAAAATTGCTAAATATTCAAATAATATTATAATATTTTATACGAGTACCATATAAAAATAAAACACAATTATTAAAAAAATTGTAATTAATAACAAGTGTTTATAGCAGAATATTATATTATAGTTATCTATATATATGAACAAAAATACTATTGAAGTATACTTCGAAACAAGCCCAGACGTTTATCCAATAATATCCACACTTCTTAAAATTTTCATAACACTTCCAGTGTCTACTGCCACCGGAGAACGAAGATTTTCGACACTTCGTCGTTTGAAAACATACTTAAAAATTTTTTCTGGACAAGTTAGTTTAAACATACATCGCGATATTAACTTGGATGTCAATGCTGTCCTAGATGAACTTGCCAAAACATCAAAGAGAAAAATTAAGATAAATTTATAAATATTTAATATTATGTATATATAATAAGATAAATATGTATTCACTTTAAATTCATCAATAAGCATTATGTACTATATTGTCATCATGTATAATTAGAATAAAAATATAACAAAATTCAAAACAAATTAATTTTTTTATATTTTTTCAGAACCCCCCCCCCCCCCCGAAAAAAATTTCTGAATACGCCACTGATCATATATATACTCGTATATCACATATGCGTACAATGTACTATTTGTGTATACTGTATAAATGATAAAATATTTTTCAAATGTTCTTGAATTATGTTTTCAAATTAAGAAATTATAATGAATTATATACGATATAAGTTTTAAGATAATATTTTTAAGATAATAACATTTTTACAAATATTCGTATCTGTGAATAATTAAAATAGCTGTTTGACGATATTCATCAATTTACTAGTCTAAAATAACTACATTTGTCTAGGAAATTGTTTTATCTAGTTGGATTTTAATGGAAAATAAATTGTCAAATCATGAAACAATGTGTTTTGAGAAATATGTTCAACTGTATTTTTCACTAATAAAATGAAATTAACTGTATTTATTAAAATACAATTTGAGGTATTTTTGTGACGATTTCGTTCTTTAATTATTATTCGTTGGTTGTACCGTCCACAAAGTCGTTTGTTGAGAAACTTTAATATAATGAACGAATTGCGGTTAAAAAAGGTTTTTTATGTGAAATACCCATCTCGGGCTATGAATTGCCTTATTTACCGAACATAAAAGCCAAAAGTGAATCGTACACTCTCAAGTATTTGAAATCTTTTACGGATGCACGAATGTAAAAATATTTAAATTAAATGACATGGTAATTATAATAAATGACAGAATGTATA
This sequence comes from Periphyllus acericola, assembly GCA_949715065.1. Lineage (NCBI taxonomy): Eukaryota > Metazoa > Arthropoda > Insecta > Hemiptera > Aphididae > Periphyllus > Periphyllus acericola. Next base: position 7,980,352 of record OX454270.1, on the reverse strand, counting down.
TTAAACTTTGAATAATCCGTTTGACCGAAAGTAGTCATCTCTTTTGTATATAGTGATGAAACTTTATGTGCAAGCCAATTATATACATAAGAATACATGCACACAATTAAAAAGATAACTTTGATTTCTATAATACACACACACAAATACATATACGTACAAATACAAACAGGGTGTTCCACTTGGTTTTCTACAGAGTAAGTGTATGATACATATAGGTTAAGAAATTAACTTTTTATTTTTTAACTTTTGTGAAATTCGAAGATAACCATTTTATTGGGCATTTTTTTTTGAAAATGTTGAAGGTTCAACTTTAAACCTTCTTTAATTTCTTTATAATTATATTATATATACACCTATATATGATAAATACTCCACAGTCCACAGTTAGTACTTGTATACTCATATACTTATAACGCGTTTTCTACATTAATAAGAACGCGAAACATTTCAGACCAATAACTTTGTATTTAAAGTAAATGATTTTTAGGACTTGTACGAAATTGAATTTGTTTTTTTTGTAAGTCTCTACGGCTTCAAAAAAAAAAAAATATATTTGTTTTTTTTTAAAAAATATTAAGTCATGAATTGGATAAGTTATTTTAATATATCAATCATAACCAGGTCAGTGCTTAAAATTTACTGGATACGAGCACATTTAAGAGTTGAAATTATAACCTAAATATTTAGCTTTTACAAAAAAAGAATAATATATTATTAGAGACTGTGAAGTAGTTACATTTTCGCAAACTATCATTATTTTTTATTTCAGTTTTTGTTTACAGAGGGGAAAATAAAATTATACATTTGCAGATGATTAACCCAATTTTTAAACTTTACACACGCAAAACCGAAGAATAAATTTAGATTTTTATAAAAAAATAAAACTAGATAACGTTTATTATTATTTTTGTTTAGACTAATAACGAAATGATAAATAATATAACAAATTCGATCATATTATCTGTATTCAAAAGCAATTATTATATGTTTTTAAAGTAGTAATTCAGAGTGTATTAAACAGGGCATAATTTCAATTTTGTAAAATTTTGTTAAGAGTTTGAATTTTCAAGTATTGTTATTAATACAAGATAGTTGAATAAAACTAATGGCAAACTAATGGTAAATAACAAACGCTTGGTTAGTTTGCTTTAAATTTGATTGTTTTCTTAATTGATTCACAATCCCGTACAAAGTCTCCACATTTTAGTTTATCCTACTCCAATGAGTGGCTTAATAACACGTCATGCGAAATACTGTTGAATCGGGTGGATTTAGAGTACTTTTTAAACAGCAAGTATTTCCCAAAATAAAAGAAGTATAAAATATATAGTAGAATCAATATAATATTTATTCCAAAACTTTTTCGCGTCCTATTGGAAATAGGAGATATCTGAAGTATAATTATTAAAAAAAGGTATTTTCATGTAGGACATAGCAAGGGTAGAGTGCCTCTCTAAAAAATATTTACTCACATGCAAAAAAAAAAGAAAGAAAAGGCATTCCAATTTCCTTCGAGGTTTAATAAAAAATATCAGTTCAACATAAATAGTCTTTTATCTCGGAATATAAACAAAATAATAATCAAATCGTTCAGCTACAGAAACAAAATTAAGTTATGTCACTATGTACAAATTAACTTACACGCTTGTAATAGATAATTAACATGTTCAGCGTAAGTGCATCATAGAAGACATGACTGTAAGCGGGAAAGCGGGAAACAAATATATTTAAGATAACTTACTATCTGAATTGAGTCAGTATGAGATGAAAAATACACGGAATATTCATATTCTATATGTTTAAAGTATTCGATTACAGCAAATATGAATATTTCTTACATAATATATCAGTTGAACAATTCAATGTCCCCTTCCCCCGTAGACATTGAGAGCCAGGTACTTTTGCAATAGCCAAGCCAAGTATATTAGGTAACAGTACAGATAAGTGGAAAGTGATGAAATAAACTCTGTGCAGTGCAAATAAGGTAGGTTAGGCAATGAAAAAGTTCAAGCAATATCGTCGACTGAAACCTGTGAGTCGGTGTATTGTTTTCTATTAACATCTTGGTCTGAAGTGTCGCAATTTTGTTGACAACAGTTTGGTAATTATAAGCGTATTAGTAGTAACTTTTTATTTTATGACTTTTGTAAAATTCGAAGATAGCCATCCTATAGATTTCTCTGGAAATGTTGATGTTTCAATTTTCAATTTTCATTAAATTCTTTATTTTAATAAATTTTCTAGTTTACATGAAAATAGTGTACTATTTACACATTTTTAATTAATAATAACATTATCGGCAAAACTTGCTAGTTCACTCGCGCCTTTTACTCGATCGTTTCGATTCAAATATTTCATTTTCTATGAATTTTGACCGAGGCTCGCAACCACATTATGAGAGGTTACGACCCTTTTGGTCGGTGTGTATTGTTCGTCAACGGGTTTTCGGAGCGAAGTACCCCGAGGTGAGATAAAAAAAAACACGACGGATAAAAATCGCCGTATTCGCCGCGCGGTTAAAAAGTACGTATAGCGCCCGGCAACTGGCTAAACGTAGAAAATCAATAATACCTCTATAACGTTGTGCAACTGCAGTGTTTCGAACGGGTGTTGAAATACTAATCGAACCGTTCATCGTTTACGAGACCCTATCGTTGTACTAATGGACCGCGAACGAAGAAGAGGAAAATCCGAACCGTGGAAGAAGGACGAGTTATCCGTGGACACTGCCGAGCGCCGCGCGGTACCGACCGTACGTCACTCGAGAACCGTACCGGCGAAAATACTCGCGGG